>PITA01000936.1:0-225619 GCA_004023965.1 Spilogale gracilis
TCCTCCTGCGCAGGTGTTCTGCTCCTCCAGGTGGATTCCGTCCTCCTGCACAGGTGTTCTGCTCCTCCAGGTGGATTCCGTCCTCCTGCGCGGGTGTTCTGCTCCGTGACTGTGCAGGTGGCTGGGACAGGCTTGGGTGCTGGAATGGGCAGTTTGCCAGTGCTCCCTGTGGCCTGGGGGACACCAGTACATCTGTGGGCGCTTGTCTGTGGAGGAGAGGAACACAGAGCAGAGGTTGTGTCTTAGTTACTTGCACCACTGGTCACGTAATACTTCTCAGGAGTTCAGGAGAGATGAGGGTGGTGGAGGCCAAACCCGAAATCTTAACTGTGCCTTTCTGTGCACATCCCATGGCTGGCGGGAAATCGTGTCTCTTCTGCACTTGAAATGCTGAATGTGCCTATTTTCACAAACATGCACTAGACTTCCCTGGCCCAAGGCACGGCCTGCTCTCACCCAGGTGCCACGACTGGCATCCCCTTTTCCCCGGCCCATGTCTTAGGTCTTCAGAAGTGTCCCAGTCACCAGTGGAATGTGTCCCTCAGATCACACATCCCTCTGGCTTCATCATTTCTGATTATCACCCATGATCTATAGTATCCTCCCAGGTCTTCCCCGGCAGCCCTCAGCTTCTCTCCAACCCCCTCTCTGGACAGTGCAGCTCTGCCCACGGACTCCTGGCTGTCTCCTCAGCACTTCCCCTAGATCCCCGCCTCAAATGTTCCCTATCATTCTGACTTCATCTCCTGCCACGCTTCGGTCCCATATCACCCCGTGTACCTACCTTGCCTTCATCATCCTTCTTTACCTTTTCCTGCTCAACCTTGTGCATTCTTCTTCTTCTTCTTCTTCTTCTTCTTCTTCTTCTTCTTCTTCTTCTTCTTCTCCTTCTCCTTCTCCTTCTCCTTCTCCTTCTCCTTCTCCTTCTCCTTCTCCTTCAATATTTCATCCATTTATTTCAGACAGAGAGAGCATGGGAGAGAGCAACAGAGAGAGCATGAATGTTTTGGGGATGGGCAGAGGGAGAGGGAGAAGCAGGCTCCTTGCTGAGCAGAGAGCCCGATGTGGGACTCTATCCCAGGACCCTGAGATCATGACCTGAGCCAAAGAGAGACGCCCAACTGACTGAGCCACGCAGGTGCCCCTGTGCATTCTTTTTTTTTAGCCAATTTATGGAGCTATGAGTGATTGACCTACAAAAAGTTGGAGATACTTAATGAGCACAGCTTGATGAGTTGGGAGCTAAGTCTACGCCTGTGAAGCCACCACCATTCATTACTCTGAACACACCCTTTGGCCCCAGACGTTTCTTCCTACCCTATCTCAATCTGGCTGGCTGGTTGTCTACCTACCCGTCTACCTTGTCTTTACTTTTGCAACAAGAAAACAACCAAGGATCTACCCTCTTAGCAATTTTTTAAAGATTTTATTTATTTATTTGACAGAGAGAGAGATCACAAGTAGGCAGAGAGGCAGGCAGAGAGAGAGGAGGAAGCAGGGTCCCTGCTGAGCAGAGAGCCCGATGCGGCCTCGATCCCAGGACCCTGAGATCATGACCTGAGCCGAAGGCAGAGGCTTTAACCCACTGAGCCACCCAGGCACCCCCTCTTAGCAATTATTAAGAACACAACCCAGTGCTTTAAACTCTAGGCTATATGCTGTACATTAGACCTCTAAGACTCATTACTTGTATAACTGAAACTTCACATCCTTTGACCAACCTCTTCTCATTTCTTCCTCCCCGTGGACCCTGGACCTGCCATTCCACTCTCTACTTCGGTGACTGTAGCTCTCTTAGATTTCCCAGAGAAACGGGATCCTTATAGTCTTTGTTCTTCTGCATCTAGTTTGATTCATGGAAACAATCAAGAGAATGAAAAGATAGCCTATGTAATGGGAGAAGATATTTGCCAACCAAATACATATTGTTAATATCCAAAATATATAGGGAACTCATATAACTCAGTATCCAAAACAATAACCTGAACAAAAAATGGGCAGGGGACCTGAATAGACATTTTTTTTAAAGATATATATATTTATTTGAGGGAGAGGCAGAGGGAGAGGGAGAGAAAGAATCTTAAGCAGACCCCCCTCTGAGCACAGAGCCTGATGTAGGGCTCGATCCCACAACCCTGAGTTTGTGACTTGAGCCGAAATTAAGAGTTGGATGCTTACCCAACTGAACCACCCAGACGCCCCAGTGCTTGGCATTATTATTATATGTTTACATCTGCCTTCAGAAATAAGAACATGAACATGTCTGGAAGGTGTCCCTAGTATGGATGTTTGTGTTCTCCAAAGTCCTTATTTACCCATAGGAGGTATTCCGGAAATGTGTCTTATTTGGGTAAAGGAGCGGCTGCCCTGTCAATTACCCTACGGGGTAATTATAGAGTATTCTGTCAACCTGTTCCACTATAGTTATGTTTTAGAACAAAGATCAGTGTTGACTAATATAGGTATGAAATGCTTTCATTATTATGGCTTTTTAAGTTGAGGTGATTGGACTTAATTGAGACATTACATAACAACCGGAGGGATGACTGTTCAAGGAAGTCTGCTGCCCCAGGGCTAAGGGAGTGAGTCATGAAAGGAGAGAAGCAATATTCCCCGATGGGGGAGATGCTAAGGGAACGTCCATGAGAAAAGAGGATACAAGGGCAAAGGGAGATTTACTTTGATTTCCTTTGATTTCGTTTCACTACGTTTCACTTGGGGCAGTGGTGGCAGGGGCGGCATGGGAATGCTGGGGTTCACCTCCTCCAGCCCCTCCTGCCAATCGCACCCAGACCTGGAGATACCACCCGTGATGGGCAGCCACGTGAGAGGACTAAGCCCAGCCACGGCACGGCGGACTAGACCTGCGCTGGTCTGGCTCTCTGCACGCCGGTGTCCCCTGAGTGTTGGGAACACTACTGATTTCTGCCACGGACCCAGAGAGATTCTGATTTGATTAGCGGGAGCTTTTAAGTGGCCCAAGAGACTCTCATGTACAGCTGGACTTGAGAAGCAGTGAGCCAAACTGGGGACCTTATGGCTGATGGACATTTTCAAACCTGAGGCAGGGAGACAAAGGGTATGTGGGAATCAGGGTAAAGGGTCTCGCCCTCGCTTTCTTCCTTGCACTCAGCTGTAGGACCGCCGGCTTCCCTTACAACTGCTACCCTTACTTGGAACGCAGGACCCTTACTGGAGGTGGGGCAGGGCAGGGCAGCTTTGCCTCTAGAACCAGAAAAACCTCTTCTCTTCCTTCCCATCCCACCTTCCTCCTCATTGGTACCTTTCCTTCTGGATCCTCTTGAGGCTACAACTCACGGGGGAGGTGGGGTGCCAGGGCCCCCAGGGAGGAAGGAGGTGGGTCATCGCAGGTTGCTTGGGGGGATGGTGATGTGCCCAGGAGCAGGAGTGACAGATTATGGCCTTCCCTGCATGACTTATGATGAAATAAGATAAACTCTCCGGACGTAAATCCCAGGGATCTCATCAGATCTGTTTAGTAGAACTTCTAAAGGAACAACTAGAGGGGAGCAGGAGCCGGCTGTCATCAGTGACCTTCAGCCTCTGCTTTAGGGGCCTGGAGATACTTGAGAGCAGAGGGAATGCTCTGGGAGTAGGGGCTCTGAGCACTGAGAAGGACTGAGGAGGAACAGCAAAAGAGAGACGCACCAGTCATCATACCCAGTGGGGTCCTGGAGCTGCCCTGCACTTCGGAGATGGGGAGCCCAGCAAACACCCAGAGGGTCTTGTCCTGGGAAACATCTTGTGAGTTCACATCCACATAAGTACAAGGAAATGTGTGAACTCTGGGAAACAGAAGACAGATCAGAAGGAAATGCCAGGCTGAGGGTCAGAGTGGGGTAAGGGGAGGCTGGCTGGCTCCCGCTACCTGGCGATCCTATCACAGTATATAAATGTGGCGAATCCGCTCATTGTGCACCTTAAATTTACACAATATTCAATGTCAGATATATTTCAGTAAGAAAGGTGCTGGGAAGGCGCAGATGGTAATACACATTTTCACCGGACACCGAGAATCAGGTTATTGATTGCAGCGCTCTCTTCCCTACTCAGAATTTTTGATTTAAAGGACAAGCACAAACTATCCCCTAAGAACACAGAGGAAAAAGATGATATAAAAACCGACTATAGGAGAAGAGCCAGAGGAATTAGGTGGAGCAGGAAAGCAGATGAACAGTGATTAAGGTAACAAGTAACACTTTCAGAAGAAAAGTAGCAGCAAGAACAAAACAAGTATGGACCATGGGAGAGTTTTTCATGAGTCAGGCAAAATTCCTGAACTGGGAGACTGGGAGTTATGGAAATAGCAATCATTGATGAACCATCCTGCTGAATTTTCAAAAGTTCAAGGATAAAGGAAAAAATATACATATTTTTTACGAAGGTATAAATAGCAAGCACTGATTACTTTGAAAGTAATACAGATAAGAGCAGCTTCTGACTCCGGAAGATTTGCCTTCAGACCTCCTCTTTGGTCCGGGCGTTATTTTGAAGTGTGTTGTGTAAATTCTAGGTTTTTGAGATTTGCCAGGTGTCTTTCTAATTTATTGACTTCTAGTCAATAAACAGGCTTTCACGTACCAATGCTCTTAAGTCTGGTACTTCCTGATTTATTTTGTCTCCTCTGGTTCTTTTCTTGCTCTCCTGTGAGTGACTTGAATGGCTTTTCAGGATTCCATTTTGGTTTCTTTGCAACGTTTTCAGTATATCCCTTCATCTGTTTTTTTTGGGTGGTAATTTGAGGTATGCACGTGGGACACTCGGGGACCTCAGCTCTTGGCAGCTCCCATCCTGCAGCCTTCTGTAGTACCTCATCTGGGGTTTATAGGAGGCATGAAGGACACCTGGAAGGTCACCCTGCCGTGCTGTTCCTCACATCCCGAGATCCTTAGACGGCCGCTGCTTTGCCCTCACTGCAGCCTTCGAGTGCTTGCTGCTGTGTAAAGTCCAGGAAAGCCCGGGTCCTCGTAAGGGAGAGGGCCTGACAGGGTTGGGCTACTCTATATTGGAGGAACCAGCATCTGGTCTCTGACTCGTTAATCACAACCTCGCATGCCATACTGCCCATGGAATATGGTAAGAAAAAGAAAAATATACCCCAAATTTGGTGCCCAGTGAAGATGTTGCCATCAAATAAACAAGCGATAGAGATGTGTTTATGTTGGATGTGCCCCAGAAACCTACCGTAGATATATCCTAATAAAAAAGAACGCCTAAGGACATCACTTGAGAGGTTAATCAAAAATAAGATCACAAAAATATTGAATCCACAGAATGAATAAAAGAACTTGATGAACATTGGTCCTGTGGAAGCACATAGATGCCAATGTTTGCATGTGTGTAATGGAAACATTAATTGAAAGTCAAGAGTTATTGATGGAGTAGAAGATAAAGAATGTGAAACATAATTTAATAATAACATGTGTATGTCGAGAAGACCTTGGACATTTTGAAATAATCGATATCAAAGTGCAAACAAAGATCACCTCTGGTTGGTTTTGAATTAGATTAGGACCTACTTTAATTTTGCGCTTTCTTTTAAAAGTTTTTTGCGATTGACATCTATTATTCAATAAGAATAATAACCTTAACTTTGAGGGGAAAAAAGTCTTTCAGGAGAGAGTAAGAGGAGGAAGACAGAGGGGCATCTGGGAGGAGCAGGCAGTTGAGCATTCAGCTCTTGGTTTCAGCTCAGGTCCTGGTGTCAGGGTCAGGGGACTGAGCCCCACATTGGGCTCTGCCCTCAGCACGGAGTCTGCTTGAGATTTTCTCTCCTTCTCCCTCTGCTCATCCTGCCTGCCTGAGTGTGCGTGCTCTCTCTTTCTCTCTCTCTCTTTCAAAATGCATAAATAAACTTTTCAAAAATGCAGAAAAAATTTAAAAGGAAGAGAGGAAGACAGAAAGAAAGCCACTGACATACCTCCTGGAAAATTTATACATTTCTCTTAATATTCTGTTGGGCCAAAAGAACATTTTTGTCCTTCATATCTCACCAATGACTCACAGTGAATTAATGAAAAGAAAACAATTGTTTGCCTGTATAGTGGTGCTAGGGCAAGTCTGTTCATTTGGTGGAGATGCCTACAGACATCTGGGCATTGATACTTGCAGAGATGGACATTTTATAAGAGGAACGGACCCAAAAATGACTGTTGGATGGGAGACAAGTTAAGTATCTTCTATCACAATGGGGATCAAACAAAAGCACAGATGTGCATTTTTACAAATGACAGAGATACAGAGTCTGGAAACCACGATGAGAATAGTAAATGAGGGAGCTAATGTTACACATTTATACATTGCTGTGGGCCAATTCTTAGAAAAGCCAGAATATAAATGAGAAGAGTAATCAAAGAAAGCCAAATCATTCCAGTGTATTCAAAATTTACATTTGAAGCATCATTTCTGAAAACCTTTGATGTTGACGCTCGAGAGCCCCGTTCTTTCCTCATGGGCTGAAACCACAGCACCTCCTGGGAAGGGCCTACACCCCTTGCTAACGTCATCAACCCCAGATTCCCTCACAATGCCATTGTCACCTAAATACAGTTCTGAGTACACACAATACAATGGGAATGACAGCCCAATTACAGAGATTGTCCATTGCAAGAATGTGTTTTTTACAAGGAGCACGTCAAAAGCTTTAAAGTTTGACAAAAGAAAGATAAACAGGGACCTAGAAAATCAGAGTTGTGGTCTCACTGTGCTGTGTGTGGCCTTGGATAAGTCAATAGAATTTCCCTGTGCCTTGGTTCCCTTCCCCACGTTCCCTTCCCCACCAACCCCTGCAGCTGCCCAGGACAGGTACAAGGCAGAGTGCTGATCCGTGAGATGGGTCATGTCCCCGCTTTGTCTCTGTGGATCGCGCCAGGAGCTCTGATTCCTGAAGTCATTATTTTAAGGGGCACCCAGCAGGATTGAGAAGGTTGTGGAGTGCCCGTGTTGGTGTTCAGGCACCCATTCTCTCATTCTCTCCCTGCTGCCTCTCCTTCGGGGGTCTAGGGAAACTCCAGGCTCGTGGGGAGGAAGAGGGTTGTCTTCTCTACAGACACATGGGCGTCTGTCTATTGCTCTTTCATTGTTAAGAAAATAGTTATGCATGACACTGACTGTGCCCCCCCCCGACCTTTTGCAAAATACAAACAAAATCTCAGCACCTGTATAGGGAGATGTCATTTTGATTTTGAAGTATGTTTACTCCTGTAGAGCGGCTTCTAGGGAATGTAGTGACAGCAAATTGCAGTGTGAAAATTAGCAGTGCAGGTAGAATTGGTCAACCGAACAGCAGCCCGCCCCCGGGATCCGGTCAGCACCTGCCAGCTCTCGGCTTGCTTCAGGGTCAAGGGGCTGTCCACTGTGTGTGTGTCACTGGCCCCGGCTCCTTCCCTGCAGTTCCCTCCCCACCTGCTCCCTTCTTAGTGCCACCTCCTCTGTGTCCTGTGAGTGGACTGAGTCCCACTGGGGACCGGGAGCTCTGCAGAGGGGAGGAAAAGGGGCTCCCTGTGTACGCCCATCTGCAGGTGTTGCACGGGGTGGGGGGGCAGGAGATGGTTGAAAGGACGTGTCCAATCCCTTCAAAACCCTGAGGAGACGTTGTTGTCATCTGGAGCCCAGACTTTCACTATTCAGAACAGAACAAAATCAGAATGTTTTGACGCAGGTCTGACACGAGGCCATTTGCCCGAAGCCAGTGGTGAACACCCAGCGACGCGCGAGTCTCTGAAAGCAGGTGGAAGGGTTTCCCCGCCTGTCTGATGGCTTCCTTCATAAGCACCGTGCCATACGACGCTGGCTTTCTCCATATCTGGTTTTTCAAACAGCATTTCTCACTTTCACGACTTCTGTGATGATTTAGCGGGGTGGGGGCCTTTTAAGCAGGGGCCCAGGACCCTTCTGTTACCTTCTGAGTTGGAGGATTGCCTTCCAGGGCCATGAGGACCCCCTGCTGGCCTGGGAGACAGCCACGGAACATGCACGCTTTTTTAAAAGACGACATTTAAATATTTACCATGTGTAGAATATGTAAATCAGAGGACTCTTGAAATCAGCTCTGCATGAAGAGCTGTGTCCTCCCTGAGCTGTGGGTGCATGAAGGCCCCAGGAAGGGAGGGCCAGCTGCTGTACTTGGTGGGGTTCACCAGCTTTGTCCCTCTGACACCCAGGGTGGACAGAGCCCAGAGGCTTATATTTTAGGAGCCAAATGACAGAAAGACAGGGTGGGGCGACTGGTGCAGCTGCTTCTCTCTTGGGGACTGTTATGTGCCATGCGTCTGCCCCCCCCCATTGCCCCCGCCTGCTCTCATGTGTTTCTGGGACCTCTGTGTGCCATACGGAGGAGGGTTCTCACTGCTCTGTGTGCTGGCAGGTGACTTGAAGACACCCATGGCCCTGGGACCCTGAAAGCGTGGGTCCTACCCATGTCCTGCCCATGTCACCTGCTCAGGACATTTGCCACAATTCTGCACTCCCGTTGAGGCTTCTGGAAGACACGGTGTGTCCAAGCTGGGACTCTTCATGGGGCTCCGTTTCCCCCAGGTCCCGAATGCTGCAGGCTGACTTACAAAGACATTCATGCGATGTGGTGCCAGCTTCCGTGTCACAGAAGGTGTCATCCGATGACCAAGGGAGAAAAACATATCACGAACACGCCCAGAGCAGGGGTCTGGTGCATGGGGGCGTCACTCACTCCCCCTGGAGGGCCAGATGGAGTCCTACCTGCTAGATCAGAGCCAGGGGAGGCTAGCACAAATCCAGAACTTATGGGAAAATGAAGGGCAATACATGCATCATGGAGGAACGAGGAGACAGAAAGCCAATATCAGAGTGCCTTTCTTAATCTTTCAACAAGGACCTCACGGTTGAAAGTAAGAAAAGATGTTTTATGCAACGTGACCAAAATAAGAAAGTGATCAAAGTTGTTGCATATTCTGTGTTCGTTCATCTACAGAAATGCCTGCAGCTTTCTGCGACAGAAGGAGCAAAGCAGGGACATTTGCCCAGCAGCCTCCCGTGTCCCTGTCACCACACAGGCACATCCCTGGAAAATCAGACGTGTGTGCGGAAGGGCGGTGCGTGGCATGCCGGTGGGTTGGTGGGCTGGCACCTGAAGCCTGAGTCTGGAACCCTAGCTACAGGCTGCCCGACGCGGGAGGCTTTCTTGGTTAGGCTTCTGCAGATGGATGAGGTCGCACTGATCGGATGGAGTTGCACTGTAAGAATTCACAGGAGCGCCTGACATCCTGCACCACAGACGGCACAAGACCGCAGGTGGCTCTTCATCTACTCTGAGATGCTGAGTCCTGGTTTCTGCCCACGAGTGTGTAAGGCTCGAGAACCTGAGGACCGCCTTTCCCTTTGCTTTATGGCTCTCTGTGCTTCCGTGGGAAGGTGACTGGTAGTGGACGTCATCACCGAGCAGCTATGAGTAGGGAGGGGGCTGGACAAAGAAACACAGGTCTTCCTGGAGGTACGATGGGGTTTTGTTCCGATAAACCCATCTTAAGTTGGAAGTTTTATAAATCAAAAATGCATTTAACACAGCCAGCCTCCCGGGCATCAGAGCTTAGCCTGGCCCGCCACAAACATGCTCAGAATACTTCAGGAGCCTGCGCTGGGCACAACCCTCCTCGCACAAAGCCGATGTCATAATAAGTGCCGACCATCTTCTATAAGTGACGGACTGCTGGAGTGACGGTGGGAAACAGAGGCCGTGTGGGCGCAGGAGGCTTGTCAGGGCATCGGCTGCTGACCCTTGTGACCGTGCCCCTGCCGGGGAGCTCTCGCTGCCCCCTAGCATCGGAGAGAGGATGTGAACCACTATAAACTCAAAAAGACAAAGTGGAACCATTGCAAGTTGGAAATGTCTGTATAGGGAGAGGTGGGGCATGCTTACAGCTCAAGGTGAGAGATCACGGTAGAAATCCTGTTTTTCCAGGGGCAACAGTGGGGCCACTGGATAATGTGAGAGTTTGGACTTCATCCTACACATGTCTTATGTCTGGGTAAAAAATACGGGCTCTGTGTTTTCTTTCTGTTTCTCTGCTGGAGTTCTCTGGAGATGTTGATGGAGGTTTGGGGATAGCTGGGAGAGGTGAGCTGAGAGGCAGGACATGTCCCCCTCGTCTGGGGCAGGGGGGTGGTATGTTGGACGGGGTCTGGCACTAGGGCATGGAGGTGGGGGGAAGTGGCAGAGTCTGACCTCTCCTTGGATGTGTGGGAGGGGGATGGAGGGAGGTGAGGCCGGTGTAAGTTTGAGTCTGGCGACTGGAGGATGATGGGGACACGGATGGTGCTGGCCAAGCGGGGGGAGGTGCATAGGAGCAGGTGAGCACGCGTTCTGTTTGGGTTTTGACACACCTGTCAGGTGTATAAGAAACAGCCACGGCAATCCGGGAGGCCCGAGGAGACCCAGGGAGCTCCTGAGGCTGCAGGGCACAGAAGGCTCAGAGTGGGAGTCCTAGACGAGGAGGACAGTCCAGCTCTGGAGAGGATCCTATTCACCCCCGGTACATGACCCGCAGCTCGGTCCTGGCACTGGGAATGGAAGGAACGGAGGGAACGCAGACGCCACAGGTCAGCACCCTCACTTCTGATGCCAGTGACACTCCTGGGGGCCTGGGATACGCCTGCTTCTGACCAGCTGGGTGTAGCTTTGAGGGGCTGTGACCGCAGCTGGCTTGATAGGGCACCAGGAAAGTCCTGTACTCAGCTCCGTGGATGAACTCTACCCTCCCAGACGCTGAGTCTGTGTCCTGTGCTCCATTGCCTTCCTTTAGCTCTCAGAAGATACGTGCACACTGCCTCTTGCCTAGGATGTGTGTGTGTGTGTATGTGCAAGTTAAACAGTTCCAAGATGTATCCACGATCCTAAAAGAATCCAGTTCCCGAGCCCTCGTCAGCTCCCCACACATCCTGGAGGTTTTCTCATCTGGAGAGCTCCCACTGCCCTGATCAGCCAGGAGCCACACACAGCACTAAACCTCCATTTCCACCGTTTCCAGCTCCCAGCGGGATGCTTGCCTCATTCGCGCAGATCCCGTGGTTTTGTGAGCACCGTCTAAAGTCTGTGAGCTTCTGCACAACCTCCCCCCCACACAGAGCTGGTGGCTGCGGGCCACGTGCAGGGCTGCCCACAAGTCAGTACTTGAGCACAGAAGGGGGGGGCTGGCATGTGCTGGAGGGAGGGGGTGAAGGTCAAGCTCAGGAGAAGAAAGACAAATAGGAGAAAAACGGGTGGGGGTTACTGGTCCAGACAGGCAGGGGGTCACGACCGTGCAACCCCATTCAGGACAGATGTGTAAATCTCGTCCAGGGTCCGGGGAAGCACCCGGCTGGCCTTCTGTGCACACAGTGGGGGCCCACAGCAGGTCACCTGGATGGTATTAATTTAAAGCCAAAGAAATTGTTCTGGAAAACCGGACAGGGAACTTGCTGAACCACCAGCTTCCACTGTCCTTTCTGCTGGGGGAGAACTTGCTTCAGTGTGTGGCAGAGCCCACGAGGGAGGTGGGGAGAGATTGGCAGAGCGGGAGAGGGAGCGGGTGGGACACGGCTGGATGACAGGGCTCTCGGGGCAGAGAGACAGACTCGCAGTACTCCACTCTACTCCAGGTCCATGCCTCTTCATTTTATTATGCTGACGGGTACCCTGCTGTGTTTGTGTAAAGATTTAATATGCCCTCGTAAGAGTACGCAAACCACTGACAGCAGGCTGCATCAAGTGAGCCGTAAGGAGAAGAAGAAAGCAAGAGTGGCCCATGAGATGGGGCTGGGATGTCCTCCCGGAGGGCCACACCCTTAGCTCCGCAGCAGCCCATCCGAGAAGGCAGCACTGACCGGTCTGACGCTGGACAGTAATCTGAAATCTGAAACCAGCCATCCTTTGCCTGAGCTCATGGAGTCCCTGGTGCAGCGTGGACCAGCCATCGGGGGTGTGGGGTCCTGTGCCGCCTTTATGATAAAACCGTTATAATCAATAAGTTGGCGGTGATCTCTGCATCCTGGCCGATGTCTGCACAGAAGCACAAGCCCCCGAGAGGCAAGCAAAGCCAAGCCAGACAGGCATCTCCAGGCACAGAGCAGGGCCATCGAGACGGTTCATGCTCCCATCTGCCTAGACTTGGCTTTGCCGATGGGGGGTTGTTTGCATTTTGCCTCCTGTCCTGTCCAAGGAGCCCCTTGCATATGGTTATGTTGTCTTGTGGAGTCTGTCTCTCCTTGCACAATATGACTGATGTCTGACTTATGCCCCAGGGGTGTTTCTGAGGATGAGATCACAGAACGCCAGGCCAGCACCTGCCAAGTCCCCAAGCAACCCAGCCGAGAAGAACGGTGGCGTGCGCCCTTCTCAGTGCCTGCGGGCGGGCCTGGGCAGAGCAGCCCGGAGCACGCGGGCAGGCAGAGGGTGTCTGCCCACTGTGCCAGGGGAGGGCTCACAGGCTCATGTCTCTCATTTGTCTTCTGCAGGAATAACGCTGTATAGCCAGCCATATGGAGGGGCCTTGCTGAACGAGGACAAGATGTGAGTGGTGGTCCAGACACGGTCGAGGGTCCAGACGTGGGCGGGGGATCCTGACGTGGGTGGGTGTCCCGATGTGGGAAGAGGCCACACAGCTCACCCTGCACCCCACACTGAGGATGTCTTTCATTTTAACTGGGGAGTCGGTCTCAGTGGTCAAGAGCAAATGTTGAAGAAGGGTCTAGAAGCCGGGAGTACTAATCCACACCTGCAAAGTCGTTGAGGGCATTTAACGACAGACTCCACGAGCTTCGCCAATGTGCCCTGCCCATCCTCAGCTCCCGACGAAGGGTTTCCTCGGCCCTTCTCCTTGTCGCTGGTTGTTCCCGAGGGAAGGAGGTCCCGTGCCCTTCACGTGACCCCTGAGGCCCTGCTCTGCCTTGCCCACAGCCTGGAGAGCATCCGTCAGTGTGGTGTTGCGCTCTGCATCGTGCTGGGGTTCTCCATCCTGTCTGCGTCCATTGGGAGCTCCGTGGTGAGGGACAGGGTGACCGGGGCCAAGCGGCTGCAGCATCTCAGTGGCCTGGGCTACAGAACGTACTGGCTCACCACCTTCCTCTATGACATGGTAGGACTGGGGACCACGTCCCGGGTGCCTGCGTGCCGCTGACCTGTGTGCCTGAGCGTGCGTGCGTGCGTGTGAGTGGAGGAAGCAGCTGCCTCACACTGTCCACGGCAGAAGGCGTCGTTTTACTGCTGAGAGCTGGTCTGGCTGAGTCTCTGTCCGCCATTTAGGGCGGCTTCATAAGACACAGGACAGCAGCCATGCCTGGAGCTCCGGGAGCTCAGGGACCTGCCCAGACATGCAGAGTCTCTCTCATCAGGAAGGTGACACTAGAGTCAAGCAGGGGGAGGGGGGAAAGCACAGGCCCTCCGAGCTGGTCTGCTGGCCGCCTCCAGGGTGAGCGCAGCCTGGCCAGTTCTGCAGGGACGCCCTGCAGGTCACTGTCTTCCGTCCTTGGAGGACAGTAGCAGTGCCCTCTAGTCCCTGCACTTGTGGGCATTTCACTGGAATCAAGGTCAACGGCTCCTTCCGTGGCTGCTTTGAGTTGTCCCCGTTGTAGGAAAGCGATAGTCTGTCCTCGTCGGTATGCCCGTGTCTGTGCCACCACGCCTTCCGTGGACTCCAGCTTTCCCCAGGAGGGGAAGGAGGAGACGTTGAGATAGTAAGAGCCTGCAAGGTGGGAGCGGGTTTCCAGGACTCCCGGTGAGGTTTGGGGGGAACCCAATGTCTCCCGGGCCCCAGCCAGTCTCCCTCTTTTCTGCAATCCAGATTTTATGATCCCTTTGTCTCTGCAATTCCTGCCCGGGGGTGTGAGGGTGGGGAGGGATTGTTTCCTTCCCGGTTGACTGTGCTTCTACCTTCATCCAATCATTTCCAGATGCTCACTCATTTAATGGGCATTTTTGACGGTCGACATGGGCAAGGGGTGTCTGCAGTGCAGGGACTAAAACCGTGAGCAAGGCAGAGATGTTGTATGCCCCCTGGAGCTTGTATGCTCACGAGAGGAAGTAGGATCAGGGAAGGACTGGCATGGAGTCCATGTGAGGAGGGGGCCCTGAGAGACGCCCTGGGAGGAGAGCGGTGGTGGGTGTGGGAGCCCTGCGGAGGGTACCAGGGAGGGTCGGAAGGCAGGCGAGGCACCTGTCCTTGAGCACAGCTCTGCACAGAGGTTACGTCTGCTGGAAGATTGGAAGGTGGAGAATATTGGCCAGAGCCGATTTTGGCTGAGAGGGAGTGTGGCCCTCAGGACACTCCACAGACGGGTGGCTTGAATGGCTGACATCTGTCCCTCCCAGTGCTGGCAGCTGAACGTCTCAGATCCAGGCGTGGCTGCTTCCTCCTGAGGCCTCCGACCCGGGCGTGTGGATGGCATGTCCTCCCCGTGCCCTCGTGTGTGTCTGTGTCCTGATGTCCTCCTCTTACAAGGACACCGGTCCTGTTGGATCAGGGCTGGTCTGGGGACCTCGTTTACCTCTCTGACCCCTTCAGGGGCACATCTTCAGACCCAGTCCCGTTCTGAGGCCCGGGGGCTTCAATAGATGTTGGGGGGACACAGTCCAGCTGGAGCTGGGCCTCCCTGGGGCCCTCCAGTGCTGCCTGTGTGTCATCTGCGACCTCGCCGCGGCAGACCTGGGATGCCATCCCCCTGCTCCTTGTCTCCCCAGGCCTTCTACTTGGTTTCCGTGAGCCTGTGTGTCGCCATCATCGTTGCCTTCCAGTTAACGGCGTTTACTTTCCGCGAGAACTTGGCAGCCACAGCCCTCCTGCTGGCACTTTTCGGGTATGTGATGAGAAACACGGCTGCAGAATTACGGTTTGTTTTCTGAGAGAGAACCCTCCCGGGATGGCTTTGAACCTGCTGCCGGCTGCATGATTTTCTCTCTCTGCAAGCAATTAATGTTGCTTCTGCGAGAGCCGTGCCGCGAACCAGCCGGAGCAGGTGGACGAGCGCCCTGCGGAGGAGGAGGGCGGGCGGCGGGGTGGGGACAGAGCGGGCGCAGGCTGGTGCCATGAGGACCCCCCCCCCCAGCTGTATGCTGGACGTGGGTGGGGGCAAACCGGCTCTCGGCTGTCCTGGCCCCCGATGCTAATCTCCACCTCAAACAAGCAATCAGGTTAGCTCCCACACTGCCTTTCAGAGAAGAGTCCCGTGTCCTCCGGCAGGTCTTTCCTCTCCTGTGGCAGCGGTGGTCCAGAAAGCTTTCCGCATCATTGCTGCTGTCGCTTTTCTCCGGGAAAAAATGGCAAAGGCAGAGAAGTCGCTGTGCATGCTTCTCATTTTCAGACACACCGAGCAGGATCATCGCCAGGGTCCCCAAATTGTATACACTTGGTATCTTAACGCAGCCGCCTCCTTGTCCCAGGCTGAGCATGTGAGAGAGACTTGCCACAAAGAGGGAAGATAACACCCATACTTAGTTATTATAATACGAGGCGAATAAACTTTGAAAACCCCACATTCTGCTTTATTAAGGCCAAAGATGACAAGTAAAATGATTTTTTCACAGCTCATGGTGATGTCAGTAACCCGAAACATTGAATTAGGGGGCAGGATTTAACACAAACAAGCCTGCGCTGTTTTTAGATGGCCGTATGGATGGATAGATGCGGGGCGGGGGGAGAGACAGACAGGGCAGACAGATCTTCGTGGGAATCGTCATATGGCCACTCAGGAACTCTGTGGCTTTGGGAAGAATCATGAACTCCCTTTAGACCTCACCGTGTTCTGTGTGGAGCTTCAGTTCTGTTCAGCTGCATAAGTTCCTACGAACCATGCAGACGGCGAGCCATGAAAGGTCCCATTTAATTACTCTTGGCCACATTGTCACTGTGAGAGCTGTTCTCGTGTTCCGAGGATATTATGTCTGAAGCTAGGAATGCTTGTGGTGCACCTGTCATGCTCAGTTGGAAATTTAGGTTCCCGGACGTAAAGGGCTAGGTATGTGGATTCCTGCTTCCCAGGAAACGGTCTGGTTTTGGTGCAAGGATCTAGCTGGGTGGACGGGGTCATGGCTCCTGATGGCATCACTGAAAGAACTCGCTATACCTTATTTGTGAACTTTACGAAAGCAGAGATCATGAATTTAATGTAAGGGAATAGCCAAAAACCGATGGTTAGAAGCTCCCAAGAGACGTGTTTTGAGGAGGATTCCTGAAGCTTCTTTGGCTTGCGAGCACCTCTGGGAGTCTGGATGATGCCCAGACTTCTCACCACGTGTGAGGCCATGGCATTTTCCGAAGAATTCCAGAAGATTAATCTTAAGCAGACTCCACACTGAGAGCAGAGCCTGACATGGGGTTTGATTCCACGACCCCGACATCATGATCTGGGCTCAAATCAGGAGTCAGACGCTTAACCGACGGAGCCTCCCAGGCTCCCTTCATGCCTTCCCTTTCTGCAGAGCTCTGCTGCTTTCCATTCTTGACAGCTTTTGATTCTTCCTTCCACACCTAGGAACTCTTTGTGCTTTACTGACGAGAATTGGAGTAAAGAAGGCGAAGCTGGGCTTATCCCGTCGGGGAGGGGTGGCGGGGACGTCCACGACTTCCTCTAGCTCAAGGAGCTCCAGGCCACACGGCCTGGTGATTGACCCTCCCCAGTGCTGCTGCCCTTCTCCCCAGTGCTCCCTGAAGCCCCCCAGATGTGTTCTGTGCTCAGGAAATATCGAGAGATTTGTTGTAAAGTGGGATTCTGTTCCCTAAGGGAGGGAAAAGGACCAGGCCGACAGTCATCTGTGCTTCTGCCCTCGTGTCAATCACTACATGTTACAGGAAGACAAATGTGATTCTTCACCTGATTCTGTAGATACGCAACCCTCCCGTGGATGTATCTGATATCCAGAATCTTCTCCAGTTCGGACGTGGCTTTCATCTCCTACGTGTCCCTGAACTTCATCTTTGGGCTCTGCACCATGCTGATGACCACCATGCCCCGGCTTCTGGCCATCGTCTCCAAGGCTCCGGTCAGTGGGCTCTGTCGCTCAGGGCAGCGGGGAATGCTGGCTCATGTTCCTCGTGCTGCTTTTCTGGCTGGAAGTGAAGCAAAATGAGCTGCTGTCCATGGTCTTAGCCTCCAGCTAGAGCTGCTGCCCCCGTGGCCCACAACACCAGGGCCATTATGAGAGCTGAGCTTGGGCCTCCCTGTTTGTTGATGGGTTCCTGATCAATGGTCGAAGGGTTGGATGAATGTCCAGGTGTTTCAGGGGTAGGGGTCTGATCGCTCTCTCTGGGACTTTGTGCTGCAGGTTGGGATGGGCTGCTGTGGCCGAGCATGGGTCTCTGACCCCAGGGGCTGCTGGCGAATGATCCAGCCCATTCTGCCCTCCTTCGCCCTGTGATCCTGGAATGTACCTAGTTCTGCTACGTTCAGAGTTTCAGAGCAGAGGACTGCCCCGGGAAGGGGCTCCATTTCCCCCAGGGAGAGGGTGAGGGAACCCTTCTCCAAGAACCCTCTCTCCTACAGGCGTTGACATTGGCGAGTCAATTTTGGGGTGCAATCCCCAGCAGGCATCTGGGTCAAGCTGGATTCAGTTGTGTCCCTGCCATGCTCCTCCCACCTCGTCCTCCGCCTGAAACCCCCCTGGGTCTTATCTTTTTTAACCCCTCCTCCGCCTGCCTTAAGCCACTCCTGGGGACAGACAACGGAGTTTGGCATTGCCTTTTTCATTCCTGCTCTGCTCTCAGCTCGGACTTTTATCCTTTCTGACTCCCTGCTGTCTGCCTGGACCCCAATCCCTCTGCCATCCTGGTGTTTGATTGACTCGTGGGTAGAGACGGAGGCCTGGGAAAGGGCCAGCCCTCCTAGTTCCGGAGGCTGTGCTGCTGGCCCGTCCCAGGTGAGTGGGGGATGGACGGATGCCTACCGGGTGGGGCAGGCTCCCTCGCTCAGCCCTAGTCCACTCTCCAGCGTGGCTCATACCCTTTTTGGGCTCGTGCCCCACATTGGTGTGGAAGCACTGAGGACAGAAACATTTATTATGCATTCAGGGAAGGAAGCAGTCTGTTTTGGTGATTTTTTGCAGAGCTAACGTTGACACGAGTCTGTATTAACGTGTCTGGCCGCTAAGCAGGAAACCCCAATATGGTTATCGGGCGTTAGCTTGAAGAGGACACAGAGGGTAGCAGAGGAAGCTCATGCTTTCCCTTCCAGCCCTATGGATCCCTGAGAGGATGTGGGCCACGCGGGGTGTCCCCATGACCTAAGGTGAGAAGGCAGGGAGACTCAGGGTGGATGGACAGTCCCTCTGGCGGGAAAGCCACAGCTCTAGGGAGCAGGATCATAGGACAAAAGCAAAAGGGGGAGGGATCACCTGAACCCAGAGAGGACTCGAGCTGGGAGGCTTTTCTCCATGACAGTCCAGTACTGACGTCAGGGTCCAGTCACAAACAGCGTTGCTTATGTGGACAGACAGCAAAGCAGTAGGTTGTTTGCAGAAACCATGGGTCAAGCTCAGTTGTTCACAAATAAAAAGAGACATTTTATCATTTGCTAGGGTCTCTCTTTTCCTTTGCCCTCTATTTTGGTATCGTTTGCTTAAGAAACCCAGCATCGTAATGTGGCATTTCAGATCTTCATGCATAAGCTGTGGAGCGATAAATGCATTCTCATAGAATCCGTCAAGGGTGACTAGATTTTCACATTGGCTGTACGAGCCAGGAAGCCAGGCTTAACCATTGTGTGCCCAAACTGTGATGTTCCTCGGGGCATTTTAATTTTTACCAAATCACAAATTTAAAAAATATTTCATTTGTTTATTTGTCAGAGAGAGAGATTGAGAGAGAGCACAAGCAGGGGGAGCAGCAGGGAGGGAGAAGGCTCTCACTGACATGGAGCCTGATGCCGGACTCGATCCCACAAACATGGGATCGTGATCTGAGCTGGAGGTGGACATTTATCCACTGAGCCACCCAGGCACCCCTACTAAATCATGATTCTTAAGCTGATGTCTATAGAAAATACATTTTGAGTTCTAAACCACCATCTCGAACACCTTCCTTTCCCACCAGTTTGTATGCTCTGGTTGAGGGGGAAGAGGATGTCCAGAGAGGAGTAATGCATAGTTCTGATAATTTCTTTTCTTCGCATACTTCATCAATTTGCAATTATCAGTTATTCTAAATTGGACATTTATGGGCTGTTATTCTGTGAATTTGTGGAGCTATGTCCCGTCATGTGTTACCCCAGCGTTGAGACATCACGGACAGCTCCGTTCTCGTTGGAATATGGGTAATTGTGATTTCCTTAAGGCAAATCTAAAGCCCTTGTCATTATTATGTCTGCTTCTTAGTTCCCAATTCCTGAGTCAGAAGATGTCATACTCTAGGTTTTTGTCGCTCCCAAACCACGTGGTTTAAGACTGCATTTATATAAGTCAAGGTGTCCATTTGCGGCATAACGGAAAACTCGACATTGTCTAGGAGGAAATATATAGTTGATGACTTTGCCAGGTTTTCTGTGTTTGTGATACAGCCCGTCCCGTGTCATGTGTTATAATGTATACCTCATGATGATTTTGCTGCCTTATAAAATATTATTCTTCAGGTGAATTTTCAGGTTTGAACATAAGGACAGAATGACTGTAAACAGTGAACTGAATTCTTTTTTTTTTTTTTTAAGATTTCATTTATTTGTCAGAGAAACAGAGCACGAGGACGGGGTAGGGGCAGAGAAAGAGGGAAAGCAGAGTCCCCACTGAGCATAGAGCTCAGTGCAGGACTCGATCCAAGGACCCTGAGATCGTGAGCTGAGCTGAAGGCAGACACTTACCGACTGAGCTCCCCCCCAGGTGCCCCCAGCCTAATTCTTGATGATTATTTCTATAGCCTTGCCAGGTAGTTGCAGTTGCTGTGGTCTTTCTGGGTTCCAGGTGTCTGTAGAACCAGGCTCCTTGGGTAGGACCCTCGTCCTGGCTTAGAGATAACCTCCTTCTTGCTGTGTCCTTGCGCGGCAGAGAGGGGAAGCTCTGGTGTCCTTCCCAGGAGGGCACTGACTCCACCGTGGGGGCTCTGCTTTCCTGACCCCGTCTAACCCAATCATCTCCCTAAGGTCCCACCTCCTAATGCCATCGTGCTGGGGGTTAGGACTACACCTCTGAATTTACGGGACACAAATTCAATCCATAGTATTTTATCATCCCCCCAATTTATGTCCTCATAGGAAAAATACATGCAGTCTATCCCAATAGCCCCTAAGTCTTGACTTATCCTAGCTTCAGTGCGAAAGTCTTTACCAAAGTCTCACCTACATGGGTGCATTCAAGGCTTTAGGCATGATGCATCATGAGACGGAATTCCTCTCCATGTGCGAGCCTGGGAAGCACACCGGGTATGCGCTTCCAAAGTATAGCCATGGTACAGGCTTAGAATACGTATGCCCAGCCAAAAGCAGAAGACAGAAGAAAGAAGCAGGTGAGGGCTCCCAAGCATGTCCACCACGCAGCAAGGCAAGACCAGCTGACCTGAGGCTTGAGACTAATCCTCTCAGGGTTGATGGCCTTCTGTGTCTGTCACCCAGTGCCTGGAGCAGCGGGGACCTGGACCCAGGGCCAACAAGGGGAGATTTTCAATTTGACTGATTTCCCCTTTCTCTCACTGTACAGAATTTACAGAACATCTACGATGTCCTCAAGTGGGTCTTCACCATTTTCCCTCAGTTCTGCCTGGGTCAGGGACTGATAGAACTCTGTTATAATCAGATCAAATACGACCTGACCCACAACTTCGGCATCGATTCCTACGTGAGCCCCTTTGAGATGAACTTCTTGGGCTGGATCTTCGTACAGTTGGCCTCGCAAGGCACGGTGCTTCTCCTCTTGAGGATTTTGCTGCACTGGGACCTTCTGCAGAGGCCACGGTATGTCCTGCAGGGCTCAGCCTGGAAGGGCACAGCCTGTTCAACAAACAGGGAGGGAAAGCTACATCCCAGAGAGCGCGAGGCAAGAAATGTGTCTGATTGGTGGGATACATGCTGCTAACGAGGGAAGATTTTGATTTTATGCTCCTTTTTCTTCTCTTTCCTTTCCTTCCTTTTTTTGTTTTGATTAATGTGAGTCACGCACACTCCGAAGGAGAATGTTAAAAGATAAAGTGCTAACCTGTGAAATAATTGTTCTAATTATTCCATTATCTCCTTTGAAATGGCTCGATTTTCCTATTACTTTGGTTGTAGCGTCTAGGGTAAATTTAGTTGATACAGTAACAAAATTAATTAATTATTTTGTTCTTTTAAAAATATTTTATTTATTTATTTGATGGAGAGAAAGGATGAGTAGAGTGAGAGGCAGAGAGAGAAAGAAGCAGGTTCTCCACTGAGGAGGAAGCTCAATGCAGAACTCGATCCCAGGACCCCAGGATCATGACCTGAGCCGAAGACAGATGCTTAACCGACTCAGCCACCCGGGTGCCCATCACATAATTTATTTTTATGGCTAAAGGACTTTAACTCCTAACATTAGGAACAGATGGAAGTCAGCCCTGATAATAGCACAAGGGATAGATATGTGTGTGTGTGTGTGTGTGTGTGTATAACATTTATTAATACTAACATTTACATATATCCCACATATAAATACATAATTGTATATAATATATAATATATATTTATTTATACTTATGTTAATGTGAATATATTTGTAGATCCATAACTTGACCCATCTATACACACCCACACAAAAACACACACATGTCTCTATTCTAAGTGGCATTTAAGGCTTCCTTGCACAGGTGTCTAGAATGTTGTCAGATCACACAGTATAGATGCATAAGGAGGAAATGTGCTTTGCTGTGCCCCCTCACAGTGTGTGTATCTCCCTGTGACCCACGAGGCCCCCATCCATTGCCTTGGTCTTTCCAAGAGCCGCATGTGTTTCTCTAAATTCACCTTGAAGACAGACCCTTCATGGCAAAATTACTGATTAGGATGGTGTCACTGGAGAATCTCTTAAGGACTGTGGACACATTGAATATTTTGGTGATGCCTTTATAGAATTGTTCCCGTCAGTCATTCCATGACGTGCTTCCTTCAGAATTCCTTCCAATGTGCTAGAGCAGTGAGCTGCATTGAAGATCAATCCCAAGCTCCCTTGAACTGGCCACGATCCCTCTGGAGTCCGTAGATTTCCAGTATCTGATGGAATTTGGAAGAGGATTCTGAGTGCCTTTCAAACATCATTGGTTCCATGATGGGCCCTCACGAGTTTAATCTGGTTTCAAAGCTAGACCCCAGCATCCCTTTGGGTGGATTTCGGGGTGCCCTGTTCTTGCCAGGAGCATCAAGAGACTTCTTTTTAAGAGAAGACTCCCTGCCTTACTTGATGGAGCAGAAGTTCCACCATATTTTAGAATAATGCCTCTGCTATACACAGTGAATCATCAACATTTACTGTTCTCTGTCAGTGTGATGGCCGCAGGGCACTGAAGTGTAATCTGATTGAGACACTACTTGCCTGCCACCTCCTTATGGATGACTCTACAGCCACTGTTTCACTAAGTTAATTTGTTTTTTAAGTCCACATCTGGGGGTCTCTGGGGGGCTCTGTCAGTGAAGCGTCTGCCTTCAGCTCAGGTCCTGGGACTGAGTTCGGCGTCGGGCTTCCTGCTCAGTGGGGAGTCTGCTTCTCCTTCTCCTTCCGTTGCTCCCATTCTCTGTGCTCTTTCTCTCACTCTGTCATATAAATAAATAACATCTTGAAAAAAAAATAAGTGCATGTCTGACCAGGTCATCGATCATTGCTAAAACAAGAAACCTCAAGGTTCTTAGCCAGACCCCCTCGAGTCAGGCACGTCATGCCCAGTGAAGCTCTCTGTGACCGCCCCCCTCTTGACCCCCATGGGTGACATTTGCCTCTGGTCATCTGCTCAGTCGGGGCCTCTGGCAGGACGGACCTCCCCTGTCTCCAGCACCCACTCTGTGCTGCTCCCCACCTCCCAGGGCCTGCCTGATGCCTTCCCAGCCTTCCGTCGCAGCATGTCTCTCTCTGCCGGGGCCATGGTGTGGTTTTCTAGTGTTTACACGTCACGGTGCTGTGCCTGACCGTCAGCTCCTTCGCGTGGGAATACCATGCACTGATGTTGAATCGTGCGCAAATAGGAAGATAGTGCCTGTCGCCCGGCATTCCCCCCTGCCCCGGGCCAGCAGTGCCCACGAGCAGGGGCAGCCACTTCCTCCTTGCTGTCTGCCTGGCTGGCCGCGGTCCTGAGCTGTTGTGTGCTGAGAATCCACGTCTACGTGAGCACCTGAGACCTGGCTGAACACCAGGCAGCCTGGGGGCACTTGGGGGGCGAGCTTCCCTACCCTCTCCGGTCTGGGGCTGACCTGGCCCCGTGTGTCCGAGGTGCTGGCTGAGTGCGAACAGGCAGGGGGACTGGGGAGCGTTTCTCTGCTGTGTTGGGCATTTGGATTCTCTGTGCCCGGGCACCTCCTTCCTCCGTCATGTGGACGCTGATTTGGTGCTCAGCAGCTGGAAGGAGGCAGAGCGGTGCATTTCTGTTCTCTTGGCAGAGCGCTGGCCGTGTCTTCATGGACACAGCGGTTCGATCGA
The DNA here is from genome assembly GCA_004023965.1 of Spilogale gracilis. Lineage (NCBI taxonomy): Eukaryota > Metazoa > Chordata > Mammalia > Carnivora > Mephitidae > Spilogale > Spilogale gracilis. Next base: position 23,582 of record PITA01000936.1, read on the forward strand.
CCGCTCTGGGCATGACCACTGTTCCTGGGTGTGTGTGTGTGTGTGTGCGTGTGTGTGTGTCTGACACATTTAAAACCATTGTGTTTTAGTCATTGAAATACATTAAGTTCAGGGGCATCCAGGTGGCTCAACTCTTTGTTTCAGCTCAGGTCATGATCTCAGGATCATGGGATCGAGCCCCGCGTTGGGCTCTGCGCTCAGTGTGGTGGTGTCTGCTTGAGATCTCTCCCTTTCTCCCTCCGCCCCTTCCCCAATAAACAAACAAACAAACAAACAAACAAATAAGCAAATAAATGAATCTTTCTATGAAATACGTAAAGTCCACACTTTATACATTTCAAATCCACCGTATAATCCTTGTTCCCGGTACAGAACAGAAGTACCATCGTGCATTCCTGTGCTGAGGCAATCTTGGAGTACTGTGTTCTGTGATTTTCCACTGATCTTGTTTTTATCTCCAGTGATTTGTTTCTCATACTTTTGAATGTTATATGAATAGTGTCATGGAATATATACCTAGCTAGCCGCATTCTCTCATCTTCTAGGTTGTGTGTTGAATAGATTCTGTATTTGTTCAATGATGATTTTAGGCACAGAAAAAAAATAATGCAGGGAAAAGACCTAGGGCACTGGGAGCTGAAAGTGAATGTTGTATTTTAAATGCCTTTTTATCTCAAAATAGGTTAAGACCCACAAGAAATTGCAGAATTCATACAGAGTCCCTGTGCAGACTTCACTTGGCTTCTCCCAATGATACCGTGATAATTTGGTTGTATATTACATGACAGTATCACATGGGAAAACCAGGAAGTTGATTCTGGTGTGACCTTAACTCAGTGGCCTGTACCCATGTAATGACTAAAATGTTGGAATGTTACAGTTTACAGGGGAAATTGAAATTACTTTAAAGTTAGAATGTGCCAGGTGAAAATCATAAGGAAGATTGAAAAGGGAGCAGCTTAGCTTTGGAGCAAATAAATTTGAATTGAAAATTAAATTTGTGTTCACCTGACAAATACTTATTAGATATATTATGCACAGTGTTGTGGAAAGTACTTTCTGTACAATCCTCTTACACAATCCAATGCGTTCTATGGTAAGGTCGGCTCTTTTACATACAGTCTACTTTATTTAAGTGACCTGTTTGCTAGAACTGCTCAGACAAGGTGACCCCATGTAATAATCTTGTGATGTATTCTTTTTTCACCTTGCACAGAAATCTGGCATAGTTTTGTCGTTCATAAACTTGAAAAGCGGTTCTAGGCATCTGTCTTTTAGGAACACGAGCGTCTCCTTCACATTGGAGGACAGACATGGACTCTTCGGGTTCAATCTCACGACCACGAGCTGAAACCAAGAGTCATGCGCTTTGTCAACTGAGCCACCCAGGTGCCCTGGACTCTTGCTCATTATTAGTCGTGATGGAAGAAGTAGGGTATGTGGACCAGAGCTAACAGTGCAGCTCAAGACTGCATCTGTTTCGACAGGCCTCTGACATTCCTGTCTCTCTTGATTCTTCCCCTTCCGGGTGGCAGGTGTGAATTAACTCTTACTTCATCTTCCCAGGGGTCAGTCTGCCATTCAAGGCACAGTCACATCTTCCAAGGACATAGATGTGGAAAAAGAGCAAATAAGAGTGTTGAAAGGAAGAACAAGTGAAGACCTTCTCGTGTTATGCAACCTTAGTAAAAGCTATGGAAGCTTCTTCAAGAGGACCACCGCCGTGCGAGATATTAGTCTGGGCATACGAAGAGGAGAGGTAAGGACCTTCTGTAACCCTTTCTGTTACAAACTTGTGCATCTCTAAATGTAAATCTGCTTGTGTTAGGTTCAGGATATCTGCCACTGGAGCCAAGAGCCTTCAAATTTCTAGAATTTCTGCAAAAATCATAGGATACATAATCTGAGTAGAGAGTCTCTTGGCTTTTTCCCCAGCAAAAGCTTTGCTTACTGAAGGATGGGGGTTTATTTTGTTTCACAGTTTCAGAAATTTCATGTGATTGAAGAGTTTTAATCAGTGTTTGGGCTATGGGATAATACTTTATTGAGGGAAAATGTCTTATCAATCCAGTTAATTCAGGGAACCTCTTCTAACTCTTAATTGGACTTCATACTTTTTAACTGGTCAGTTAAGCCCCTCCAATAAAACGCTCCTGGGGAAAGGGAGAGAACACTCATACCACAGCCCTAGTTCTGAATTTTCTTTCTTTTTTTTTGTGGATATGGCATTAATTCTCCTAGAAATGCTTAATCAGAACTGATAGAAGACATGCAAATTGTTCCTGCTTTGTGCTTAATTGCATCAAAAGAAATCAACTCTGACAGTGATTACCTTTAATTAAATAAGAGGTACCTTGCATTCCTACTGTTCCCAGCGCCTGGGAAACTCGAGGCGGGGTGCCTGGTCATGTGACTGGCAGCCAGGCTGCACTGTGAGCAGAGAGTGGGTGTTTCAATATTTGTTTTCCCTCCATTTCAAAAATCATTTTTAGTTTCGCTGCTACTGTTGGGGTAGTTTTAAGCTGAAGGGTGAGAGAAAAACTTGGAACGCTTTGTAAGGGAGACGCTCCAGGATCTGAGATGATCCGACGTGCCACTTACATTTGAGCTCTGTTTGCTGGGCTTTCTGTGAACAGGGATGAGATACTTAGACGTAAAGTCCTTTGCAAGAGCCATTGGAAGAGGCAGAGATGACTGAGATATGTCCCTGTTCCTCTAGGAATGAGTAACTTGGTAGGAAACAGAAGACCATGATCATGGAGCGTGTTAGGTAAGGGCATGCATGCTGCCCTGAGGCAGGGTGAAGCTAAAAGCACGTGAGCCCTCCTTAATACCCACCACCAGGAGCACTGGGTGTAGGGCATAAACAATGAATCTTGGAACACTGAAAAAAATATAAAAAAATTAAAAAAAAATAAAATAATGGGAGGGCTACTCCGGATACAGCAGCTAGGTCCGTGTGTGGGATGGTGGGAGGGATCCAGTTGAGATGGGGGGAGCATGGCTATGAAAGCAGGTAGGAATTCAAGGAAGCACCTGTCATCCAGAGGTCCCAAATAGAGTCCTGTGGTAGGTAGGTAGAGCCAGCACCAGGAAAACCAGAACAGGCACTTTCCCAAGATTCAAGGAGCAGAGAAGTCAGCTGAGGTCAATAGACACAAGGTCAGCTGATGCCACGGGAAAACAGAGGTCTCCTAAGGAGATTTTAAGAACCACACAGATTCAGGTGCTACCACAGAACCTCTCGCAAAGAACATATTGAGAGATAAAGTCTAGGTCTAGAAAAGATGGCAAAAAGGCTGTTTTTCACATTGAATAGAAGACAACATTGAACCACCATCCCCCCCACCTCAATGCTGACTTGATGCTGAGTGTCAGAGTTTAGAACTAACAGTTCTCTTCTTAACTCATATTAGAATCAGCCTAGAGTCTGAGTTAGGGGTGGGGAGAAGGGAAGGGAGAGCAGGGAGAATATTTTAAAAACATACTTTATTTATATTTTGAAGATTTTATTTACTTGTTTATTTGAGATAGCGTGCACACACATGAGTGCGGGAGGTTGCCGAGGGAGAGAGAGAGACAATCTTAAGCAGACCCCACACTGAGCGTGGAGCCTGACTCAGGGCTCGATCTCACAACCTGAGATCATGACCTCAGCCAAAACCAATCTTCAGATGTTTAACCGACTGAGCCCCCAGGCGCCCCTAGAACGTACTTTAATCTATACAGCAGCATCAAGGGAATAGTGAGTACAGTGGTGTGAGTTTCAAAAACTCATCCTCCACAAAGGGACACAGTTAGGTCCTTGTTGGAATGGCCCCCCACTGGACGGGGATCTCAGCATGATCCTGGGAGTTGGCATTCACTCATCACCCTCTGGAGTGTTCCTTGCACAGATTCATTCATCGCAGGTGATTGCTGATACGGTCACACTCCTTGACACCACAACCATTTGCAGAGTGCTTTGTACAATCGTGTGGACTTAAAGGTCTATGAGTATCAGAAACCAGAAATTTTGACTCCGAGCCAGCTGAATTAAATGCTGTTCCATCTTCTCTCCATTCAGTGCTTTGGGCTCCTGGGGCCCAATGGGGCCGGGAAGAGCACCACATTCAAGATGCTGACCGGGGACACCCCTCCGACCTCAGGACATGCTGTCGCCAGGACTCCCACAGGGTAAGTCCAGATGCGGTTGGTCTTGCTGCCTGGGGACAGCCCGCATCCCCTCTGTCTTGTGCCTAGAGTCTGAGACACCACTTCCCTCCAGATTTATCTTCCAGTTGGCTGCCAGGTGCTCCTCCTCACACAGGGAAGAGCTTCCAGGGCCAATGAGATAAGCTGCCCACATCCAGGGTCAAGGACTTGTCTGTAGAAAGTAGGCAGGGCTGACCTCTTTCATGGCCCCCCAGTGGGCTCAAGGTATCTGGCCGCTGATGTGAGTGAGTGGAAAGCGGCCAGGGGCCGGATCTTCTTGCTTCACCGACAGATCTAGCTTCAAAGACCCCCACCCTTGGGACGGTGGCCTCGGGGGCTACGTGGTTTCCTCTATCGCCAGCCAGACCCGCTCTTTCAGGTGGTTGACGGCTTTGGGCTAGGGCGAGTATACATGATGAATATCCAGATGGCAGCGTCTGGGGAAGCAGGGAGGACAGCTAGTCCCCTCACTGCAGAGACCGTGCAAGGTGCTGGTGTTCTGAACGCCACAGTCTGTCCGAGGTCCCCCGGCCCCCTGGGGGCTCTATGGCAACCCCACAGTTTTATCTCTAAGCATCACTCCTAACACAGCCTGTTAGCGTGCACATCACCCTGTCCTCTGATTCTGTCCGAACGCACTGCGACTTGGGGACATGTCCCCACGGGGTGTGGGCGCCGTCAGAGGTGTGGTCATCGAGTGGGATGAAGAGCCGACTTCTCTGTCCTTGCCCTGGGCGGGACCGTTAGAGGCGACGGTCTCTCCTAAGAAGGACCCTCCTGGTTCTAATCCCCTCTGGAGGCTGGTTGGCTGCTTGCTTCTCTAGGTTTGCCCGAGGAGCCGACTTGCCCTGATCACACTAACTAAAATCTCCAACTTGACAAAGTTTAGGGCTGTTTCTGGGTGGGCCCTCCATGTGCCCTCACGTGCGTCCCAGTACGCATGTTTCCACAGCCCCAGCTACACACACTTCTTCCTTTCCATACTGGATTATTATTATTATTTATTAAAGGTTTTATTTATTTATTTGAGAGAGAGAGAGTGAGAGAGAGCATGAGAGGGGAGAAGGTCAGAGGGAGAAGCAGGCTTCCTGCTGAGCCGGGAGCCCAATGCAGGACTCAATCTCAGGACGAAGGCAGTGGCTTAACAAACTGAGCCACCCAGGCGCCCCTCCATATGGGTTTGTAAGGCATCTGGCGTATACAATTTTTTTTCTACTGCAACAAATTGATTGCCACTTGACAGTGTCAATAATAGATTTCAGACCTCAGTTGCTCAGCTTATATAAGGAAAGCCACATCCTTGGAAGGCTCCTGTCTGGGTGCCACAGTTGATGTCATAGCCCGTGTGCTGGGGTCACAGAGTCTCTCCTAAGCACGCTTGTGAATAATGCACTTAAGATTTGTATATATGGTTCAAATAGAGCAATTGAAAAGAAGTTGTTCAAAAATATTAAAATCACCCATGAATTGGCGAATTCTTTGCATCGACAAATACTTATTGCCCGTCTATGATGTGCCAGGCCCTGGAAGGTTTTCTTGGACTCCTAAAATGCAGTATTAATATTTATATGTCTCCTGCTAGTGTCATTTAGTCTTACATTCCTGTTTGTATGTTTGTACCTAATTTTTAAAGAAGGTTTTATTTATTTGAGAAAGAGACAAGTAAGGAGAGCAGCAGAGGGAGAAGCAGCAGACTCCCCGCTGAGCAGGGAGCCTGATGTGCGATTCACTCCCAGGACCCTGGGATCATGGCCTGAGCCAAAGGCAAATGCTTAACCAACTGAGCCACCCAGGCGCCCCTATATCTAATTTTATCTATTATCTGTGTGTAAAGTATGGGTGATTAAATGTATTTGTGTGGAGAGATTCAGATTTTAAAATCAGACAAGAATGTAAAGATCATTTGTTTGGAATACTTCATCTACATTATTCCACAAGCATCTCTCAATCCCCTTCAATAATAGTTACCGTCTGAATTTTTCACAAATCGGGTGGGCATGAAATCTCATGGTTGAATTAATTTGTACTTCCTTGATAATTCATGAACGTGAGTGTTTTTCCCACATTTCTTTGTTTGGTAGGTTTCCTTCCTGCCCATTGCCTGCCATGCCCATCGTCCTTTTCTCTATAGGGTTGTCTGTCTTTTTGTTACTCATTAGTGTAAGAGTTTTTCATACATTGAACCAGAAACTAATCTTTTTCTAAATTTCCATTTTTATTACTTTTAATATTTTTTTATTTTTAAGATTTTATTTAAGTTCAAGTTAGTTAACATATAGTGTAGTATTGGTTTCAGGAGTAGAATTTAGTGATTCACCACTTACATATAAGACCCAGTGCTCATCCCAACACGTGCCTTCCTTAATGCCCATCACCCCATTACCCTCTCCCTCCAGCAACCCTCAGTTTGTTCTATGTAGTTAAAAGTCTCTTATGGGACACCTGGGTGGCTCAGTGGGTTAAAGCTTCTGCCTTCAGCTCAGGTCATGATCTCAGGGTTCTGGGATCGAGGCCCGCATCAGGCTCTCTGCTCAGCAGGGAGCCCGCTTCCTCCTCTCTCTCTGCCTGCCTCTCTGCCTACTTGTGATCTCTCTCTGTCAAATAAATAAAATCTTAAAAAAAAAAGTCTTTTATGGTTTGCTTCCCTCTGTTTTCATCTTATAGTTCTCCTTCCCTTCCCCCATGTTCATGTTTTGTTTCTTAAATTCTACCTATGCGTGAAACCATATTTGACTTTCTATGACTTATTTCACGTAGCATTATCCCCTCTAGTTCCATCCTTGTCATTGCAAATGGCAAGATTTCATTCTTTTTGATGGCTGAGTAGTATTTCATCGGTCAGTGTATCTTTCTATCTATCTATCTCACATATATACATTGTGACCTTTATCCATTCATCAGTCGATGGACATCTAGGCTCTTTCCATATTTTGGGTATTGTGGACATTGCTGCTATAAACATTAGGATGCCTGTGCCCCTTCAAATCAGTATTTTTGTATCCTTTGGGTAAATACCTAGTAGTGCAATTGCTGGATCGTAGGGTAGCTCTGTTTTGAACTCTTTGAGGAACCTCCTAACTGTTTTCCAGAGTGGTTGTGCCAGTTGGCATGCCTACCAAATAAACTACTCTTTTGCATATTTTATGTGCTTTAAGAATTATCTTTCTGTGGAACCTTGAATTTTAACTTTGTTTTCTAAAGTGTATGTAGATGTTTGCAGTTTTGATGAAGCCAATTTATCATTTTTTCCCTTTGCTATTTCTTATTCTTTGAATCCTAAGAAATTCTCCTCTTTCTAAGGTCATAAAACTCAACATTCTTGTCTTTAATTAATAGGGAGTTTATATTTAGATACACTGTGTAGTAGAAATATAATTTGATGTTTTTCTTTTTCTTCAACTATACTTATTTATTTATTTATTTGCTTATTTATTTATTTATTTATACAAAGAATGAGAGAGTGGGGGGGAGGGGCAGAGGGAGAGAGAGAATCCCAAGTGGACTGCATGCTCAACTCAACACAGAGCCCCATGCAGAGCTCGATCCCACAGCCCTGAAATCAGGCCTTGAGCTGAAATCTGATGCTCAACTGAATGAAACACCCAGGCGCCCATGATTACTTTTCTATCCTGAGTTCCAGTTTGTTTATTACCATTTCCTCACCAAGGTGTCTTTGGCCCACCAGTTGGAAGCCCTTCTGTATATACCAAGTCCTTGGATATGTTGGGGCTCTTGGCCTTGATTTCTCTTGCTTCGTGATGCATCCCATGTGTTCACACTGCCTGCCTGTCTTCTGAGTTCTTGATTTTCAGAATTGTTTGAACTCTTTTGGGACCTATATTATATGCAATTTTTAGGATTATTTTACCAATCTCTCTAAAAATGTCACAAATTTACATCTTAATTGGGCTTGCATCACATTTATCCTATAATTTGAGGAAATTGAGATTTTGATGAAATTCTGTTTGTCTTTTCCATGACTATGGTATATAAAGAGACCCCAGGCTCTGAGTTACATAAAGCAGCTGGAGGACACCACTCTCTCCATCACCCAGCCGCCCCATCCCCCCCACCCTCCTCCCCTCCAGCAATCCTGAGATTAAGAATCTCTTATGGTTTGTCTCCTCTCTTGGTTTTTTTCACTCTTGGTTCTCTGGCTGTCCTGTGCAAAGCCAGGTCTTATGTTGAAGGCTTTGGGGTCCCAGCCTACAGCCATGGGGAGACTATCCCATCTCCAGTCACGGCATGGCTTCGTCCGGGTGCTGAGCCGCTGACCAGTCTGGAGGGTGAGCAGTCTTCTTGTATCCAAGTTCACAGCTGTTTCTCTCAGCCTCTTTCAAGGGGAGCGGGGCTGTGCTATAGACCCAGCTCTCACACCGCCCCTGGTTCTGGTCCCTCTTCATCACACGGGAGGGTGTTCTGTCCCTGTCGTGTCCTCCAGCTGCGTTATGTAACTCAGAGCCCAAAGCAAGCAGACAGTGGCTTGAGATCCTGCTCTCACGTTCTCCTTGTTTCTGATGCCTAGAGATGTTCGAGTGTGTTTCCCTTCTAGACACTAATTATATAACCATGAATGAAGCAAATAGAATCTATTCATCATTTTTTTGTGTGTACAGGAAGATGTGCAAAGCCTTGTGTCCACAATTTTCATTGAAGTTTGTTTATTTATTTATTTATTTATTTATTTATTTATTTAAAGATTTTATTTATTTATTTGACAGAGAGAAACACAGCTAGAGAGGGAACACAAGCAGGGGGCGTGAGAGAGGGAGAAGCAGGCTTCCACCAAGCAGGGAGTCTGATGCGGTGCTCAATCCCAGGACTCTGGGATCATGACCTGAGCCTAAGGCAGACTGTTAATGACTGAGCCACCTAGGTGCCCCAAAATAAAATTTTTTAAACGACTTCAAATTTCTAACTAATTCTAACTTCTTGATTTGAGTGATTTTTAAAATCTTCTTTTCTTAAATAAATTATCAAATCATTAAGTCTACAAATATAGTTCTTTGTACAGCTCAACCTTGATCCTGAAAATATAAAAAGTAGTATTGCTATCACTGTCTTTTAAATGACATATATAATTTTAAGTTATCCTTCAGAAAGTTTCATAGAAGAACATTTCTGATACATAAAGCCTTGTGTTTCTTGGTTTAATATTTTTCAAAATTTTCTTCCAAGAACCTTTCCATTGAAGTATAAGTTATAAATAGAAAAGAACATCTCAATGAATTTTTACAAAGCAAATACAATTTTATAATCTGTACCTAGCTCAGAAAGTGAAGAAGACCGATATCCCTTAAACCCTTCAGATCCGAGGGTAACACCTAGCCTGATTTTTTTTTTTTTTAGAGAGGGAGGGAGAGGGGGGACTAGGCACAGAAGGAGAGAGAGAATCTCAAACAGAGTCCCCACTGATTGCAGAGCTCCATGTGGAGCTTGATCCCACAACCCTGAGGTCATGATTTGAGCCAAACCAAAGAGTTGGATGTTTAACCAACTGAGCCCCCCAGGTGCCCCTTGATTTTTTCTTTTTTTAATGTAGCCTAGTATATTATTATAAGATCAACACTTTTCGGTCTAAGACTCAAACCAGGTAATAGAATTTTGACTGCTAATCCAGAACCACTCTGTGTGCCCATACCCATTAGTACTTCATTCTTCTAGAAGATTCTGTACAGCTTTATCACCTAAGAGTGTTGCCAGGGACCAGTCTCAGCAGAGATATGGGTCCCGAACCACGGGATGTCTGGCAGGCAAAATAATGACAAGGACATGGATACCTGATGCAAGCTGACAGACCTGAGGTCAGTCAGGAGAGACCTATGAAGCAGGCTCAGGCTCACGCTCTGGCTCTCTATCTCTGGCTCTGGCCCTCTTGCTCTGCTTCTCTCTCTACTTCTGTCTCTCTAGCTCTCTGTCTGCTTCTGTTTCTGCTGCTCTCTTTGCTTCTGTCTCTCTCTCTGCTTCTCTGTTTCTGTCTCTGTTTGCTTCTGTCTCTGTTTGCTTCTGTCTCTCTTTGCAGGCTCTCTGCCTTTTCCTCTGCCTTTTCCTTTGCCTCTGGCTCTGCCTTTGTCTCTCTTGACTGTCAAGGGCCCCAGTCTTTTATTATTCAAAAGTGAGTTAGTTGGGGGATGCAGTTAGGTTAAAGTTAAACAAAGTGATTCAGAGCAGGCAAGAGTCAAGCCTTTCTAAGGAACCAGCCTTTACCATTAAAAGGGAAGTTTGTGAAGAGACTCAGTTTGATAGTTGAGCAGGAAGAACAAAAGGCAAGTAAAGATGGTGTTGATGACCACGACATTAGCATAACTCCAAGTTCTAGGCGGGGAAAGCCCGGAGGGACTTTCATTCACATTCACAGGTACCTCCACCAAAGTTTCCAGTGGCTTGGGCCTGGCGGGAGGGGTGGATCATGCATCCTCCCGACAGAGTATCCCTAGACACCATTTGTAAACACTTGATATGATTTTCACGCCTTTCAGTCTACTGGTCTCTCTCAGTCTCTTTCTTTTCCTTACAATCTACTTGTTGCTCTCGAGCCATTGGACTAAGAGAGAGGTGTCTGGAGGCTTTGCTGGTTGAGGACAGATGGTGAAGAATCACATGCTTCTCTGTCCTCTTTCCTGCAAGGTGAAGCTGGACCCCGAGGCTTCATCAGGCTCAGGTTCGTTGACCGCTTTGTTGTGTAGTTAAATACACGACTTAGGCATGGGTCAGTAGGAGGCAGTGTTACTTACCATCCTCAAGGCCACACCCTGCCGGGTCCTCACTCTGCATTTATTTATTTATTACTGAAGTATAATTGACATACACTATTGTGTTGGTTTCAGATATACAGTGTGTAGATACCAGCAGTTTTGATGCCTCATGCTGAGGTCAATGCATTCATTCCATGGGGACTGTAAGACCATGATATTCCGACTCATCTTTAGTTTTCCTTGACTTGCTGGGATCGTTTTATAGAGTTTCTTCCACCACATTTTATTTGTGTTACTCCAAGGATAGAGTTCATTTTAAGAATGACAGAAGATCCTCTTTATTTACCATTTTTATTTACTCATTTTTCCAGAAAATCAGTTTCCAACTATCCTCAGAGGTGGGAAAATTCGGGTTGGTTTGTTGTTGGTAATGTCATCCCGGTTTCAGTCTGACAGATGTGGAATACATCACAGTTTTCTTGGTGCCTGGCTTCCCCTTTCCCTTCGTAGGATCTCCATTTTCCTGCCGCTCCTCATTTTCTCTGCTGTGGACTAGGAAGGATAACTCACAGGCTTGAATGGAAACTTACTGAGCTATCCTATAGAAGCCACCTTGTCCAGTAACAGGCATGGACTTCTCTCTAAGAAATATTTACTTGGACTTCTCTCTAAGCAATATTTAATTTCCTAACTTGAATGAAGATGTTGGAGACTTGGAAACATGCCCTACTCTAGATGCTCCATGCTTACCCATTATGTCGTGTGAGTTGACTTTTTTTTAAGGATTTTATTTATCCAGTAGAGAGAGAGAGGGGGAGACAGAGAGAGAGCAGGAGCAGGGGCAGCAGAAGGAGAGGGAGAAGGGGAATGGACCCCAACCAGGCTCCAAGTTGAGTGTGGAGCCCGGCATGGGGCTCAGTCTCACGACCCTGAGATCCTGACCTGAGCTGAAACCAAGAGTCAGATGCTTAACTGACTGAACCCCCCAAGCCTCCCTGTCTGTGTTGGCTCTTTACTGTTATAATTGCTTCATCTGTGGGCAGAGAATATAACTATACTTGGGTTGTTCTGCATCAATTGATAACATTTAGTATTTGGAACTATCCCACTTAACCGCAAGCAATAGAACTAATCAGTTGGGTGAGCGTTTGAGGTCTGTGTGATCCTGGTGAAGACTCTGAAAGGGGATCACATGTGTGGAATGGAAGTTCTCAAGTTACTATGCTGTTGGTTTTCCCTGCAATTGTAGAAGGAGGGTGTGTTTTTGTTTCTTGGGTGGCATGTGTGCCTGTGTGCGTTTCCCTAACTTCTCTATTTACCATTGCATATGGACAAAAGAATCTGAATTTCCAAAGCAAACAAAAAATATATGGTCTATTTTCCTCATCCCTAGAAGCCTGACTCTTGTTCATAATCCCATCCCATCATTTGTCAACTAATTGGAAAATGAAATTCAAATAGCTGTTCTTGAAAGAAAGAATACATTTACAACTCCTTAATGGCCTGCAAGTCCCTTATTATGCTACATATCTGTGTAATTAGTTTAATTATAACTAAATCACACTTGCATTAATTATATTTTTAACCTTGATTATTTGTAATGTTAATTGCACATTGGTATTCAAGGAATTAAATGAGTAATTAGAACACAATGGAATTTTTAACTACATAGAGAGCCGCTATATATCTTCCTGCCCATGAAGCTCATAACTTACTGCTACCTAATTGGAATACATTGATACAGTCATTCATTATTTTTAGGTCCCCGTTGTGTCTTTTTGAGGTTCTATTATCAGGAATAGGGCTGTTTTCTTTTCTCGTTTAATTTATTAATGTCTATGAATGCATGTCTTCCGATTTGAGAATATGTCTACAGAATTTCATAACTGACAATCATAATTTGTTTTAAATGATCTCGAGCTCCTGTTACAATGCCAGTGGTCACAGATGGGAAGACAGCAGGCCAGTGATCACACGTGTTTTTATTCGGCCAGCACAACATATGCATTTTGGAATTGGACTGCGCTTGGTTAGATGGTAGACTTCCTAGTTTGTCACAGTCCCCAGCCCTCCATATCGCCTCACTCCGACACCATCGGAAGTGTAGGTGGACTGTTTGTGGCCTCTATAGACAATAAATACTAATCATAGTAGTTCTAATATACTGTGACTCTACTGTTCACCAAGCATTATGCTACGTGAGTGGCTTGGAGTTTCTGATCTCATCTGATAGTTGTAACAGCCTGGGGAAGAGGACCTCATCCTGATTGAGCCGATCAGGAACGTCAGGTGCAGGACATTATGTGGGAGGCCAGAAGTCAGACTTCTGCAAAGGGGCGGAGCATTTGTATCCGAGTTTTCAACATCGAAGTTGCCAGATCGCTTACTGTTGGAATTCAGGCCAGTGACTATCACTGGAGCCCCTGAAGGACGAAGGCACTGTCTCAGAGCCAACTGACACCGACCTGGCTTTTCCTGGAAGCAGGTCAGACTCAGGAAGTTTCCAGAGGGATAAGTTGTGCAGCCTCACAATGAGGCCGTCACCCCTCAGTCCTAGCTATGAGGGAGGAACAGTTTCTGGGAGGCTCAAGTGTGGTGTTGTTAGCCCTGGGATCTGCCAGCCCTTCTACACTGCATGCTGCATGCTGCATGAGCTGCATGAGTTTATGAAAGTCAGGTGGCTTGTAGCATCATCCAGCCAGCTTTGTGAGCTTGGTGCTGGTCCTGCCAGTTTACATTAGCCACAGATAAATATTTATGGGGTGAAAAGGAAACCGAACAAACACCAAGCCCCCTTTGTATATTTCCTTTCAGTTCACCTCTCTTGTCTGTTCTTGATCGGTTCTTTTCTTAGAAGATTTATTTATTTATCTTAGAGAGAGAACACGAGCGGGGGAAGGGACAGAGGGAGAGGGAGACAAGTAGACTCCCTGCTGGGCAGAGAGCCTGATGCCAGACTCGATCCCAGAACCCTGGGATAAGCTGTAACCAAGAGTTGAATGCTCAACTGAGTGAGCCATCCAGGCGCCCCTACCTGTTCTTGATTTTACTTCCAGGAATTAGTAAGACTTTCACTCCCATCCCAATAATATAAATTGTATTATTTATACAATTATATAATTATATAAAATATATATTAAATTATATATTATGGTACATAATAATGTATTTAAATAATATGTAATATATATTATATACACAGTTGTGAATATATATGTGTGTGTATATATGTGTGTATAAATAAAATATTTCTTTCAAAACAAGCTTATATATAGCAAAACTTTTAGCTTTCTCAGACATAGATATACTCACATTATAGTATTTATCTGAATATGTATTGGCCACATATGTGTATGTGTGTATATATATATGTGCATGTGGATTATATAATATATATATACATATAATACATATATATAATTATATGTAATATTTTGGTAAAACGCTGACACTTTTATTTATACTTTAGAAAGCAAACAAGCTGGCCCCGAGGAATGGTCAGGAACCCTGAAGGATAGCTCCCTGATTCATCTGTGTAAATCATTTTCCTGGCCACAGTAGAAAACTTTTAACTTCCCTTTCACGAACTTAACAACTTCATGTATTTCGAGATGTTTCTAACTTGATAATAATGTTACCAAATTTCCCTGAGGCCATTACTTAATATTTCTCATAGAAAACCACCATGCTTCTCAAGCATAACAATTAAGAAGACACTCATAGCTGGACATTTTGTAGGGAAACTGCGGAATCCTTAAATATACAGACAAGAATTTAAGGAAAGAAGAGAGAAAAAAGACTCTAAAGGAGTAAAATTAGGTTTATGCATGTTCAAAACAGCAGCCACTAACCACTTGAGGCTTTGAAGCTTCATATTTTTTTTTAAATTTATTTGGTGGGGAGGGGCAGAGGGAGAGAGAATCCCAAGCAGACTCTGCTGAGCCTGTGACCTGACACAGGGCTTGAATCCAGGACCCTGAGATCGTGATCTGAGCTGAAATCAAGAGCCAGAGGCTGAACCGACTGAGCCATCCAGGTGCCCCTAAGCTTCCATTTAAATATGTTCACTTATAAATCCTATTCAGTGGCACTAGCAAGGGACTGTATGAGCTCCCAATGACTGACAGATACAGAACAGTTCTGTGTTTGCAGGAAGTTCCCTTGGATTTGTGCTGAATTAAACCAAAGACCACCTTCGTAGCAGCAGGAATATAAACAGGAAGAACAGAATGGCAGCATGCAGGAAGGAGATGGAAGAAGGCATTGACAGGTGGACAGTAGTTGTATCCGGGTAGGGATTATGGATAATTTTATTTGTTCCTTGTTCCCTCCTTTCCTTTCCAAATCTTATATTAGGATCATGTGTTAAGTTGCCAAGCAATTAAATAATAAATACTTGACAAACTCTTTTAAGACACAGGTATTCTTGGGGCGCCTGGGTCATTCAGTTAGTTGAGTGTCTGACTTTGGCTCAGGTCAGGATCTCAGGGTCCTGGGATCGAGTCCTGCATTGGGCTCCCTGCTCAGTAAGGAGTCTGCTTCTCCCTCTCCCTCTGCCCCTCCCCCTGCTTGTTCTCTCTCTCTCTAAAATAAATACAATTTTTTAAAAGACAGGTATTCTTGTCACATGTCAGACCAGCATTTTTGGAGTCTGTTCCATTTTAATGCATGCTGTTGGCACAGACCTTTCTTCTCGGCCCTCCTCTCTTGGCTTCCTTCTGTATTAAGTGATCACTATCAGAGAATTCATGCGGAGCAATGACTATTACGCACTATAACACCATCACATTGCTCAGTGTTCTGGGTATCACACTTAGGAACTTATATATAGATTACCTTGCTTCATTTAAACCACTGTAATACCACAATATTACAAAAAAATACTACTCACTTATTGCTTATAAAAGGCTGATTTTTCTTTAGATTAACATGAGTCTCAGATTAGAGTAATTTAAATCATAACCTCACCAACTGGGAACTGTTTGAAAATTTGTTTCTCTCCCACTTTAAATTAAATAGTGTTTTACAATGCTAATACCGCCTTGAAAAACAATGAAGGGAAATCGTCTATAATCTTATTTGAAGGTGATTTTTATTCCTACAGTCCCAGTTTTGAAAAAAAAGTTCTATCATCTACCCATACCTATCTATGTATTTATCTACCTATCTATCTATCATGTATCTTTCATCTATCATGCATGTATGCCTTATATATGTATCAATAATATTCATGTATATATGCATATCAATATACATATTGATATATGTATCTATATATGTATCAGTAATATATGTACTTATCTATCATAAATGCATGTATTATATATGTGTGTATCATGTCTCTCATCTATTTATCATGTGGTTATCATCTATGACTTACCTCTGTCCTGAGTAGAATACACCCACACACTCACAAACATGCATCATCGCTACAATTATATTAACTGTTCATTCATTTCCTCCCAGGTTTCCAGTTTTCACATCATATCAGGACTGTTTATCATTTGTGTTGCACGCCTGATGCCCCCTTTCTATTCCACTGGATTTCTATGTCTGCACGTACTGAGCCATTTCTCTGTCATACCATTTTATTATTTTTTAAAAATTTTATCTCATTATTTTTTTTTAAGATTTTATTTATTTGACAGAGAGAAACACAGCCAGAGAGGGAACACAAACAAGGGGAAGTGAGAGAGGGAGAAGCAGGCTTCCTGCTGAGCAGGGAGCCCAATGTGGGACTCGATCCCAGGTCTCCGGGATTATGACCTGAGCGGAAGACAGTTGCCTAACCAACTGAACCACCCAGCTGCCCCTCATTATGTTTTTAAAAAGATTTATTTACTTATTTGAGAGAGAGAAAGCAGGGAGGAGAGGCAGAGGGAGAAAAAGAATCTTCAGCAGGCTCCACGCCCAGCTCGGAGCCTAATGCAGGGTTGATCACATGAACCTGAGATCATGACCTGAACTAAGACAGGGACAGACACTTAACTGACTGAGCCACCCAGGCACCTCTCACACAATTATATTCTTACTTGAGTTTTTCTTTCTTGGAGCCAAGTGTCTCTTGGGTTCAGCCTTCTTATTCTGTAAGAGACGGTGCTATGTGCTGCATGGGGCTAGACATGGCTGAGGGCCCAGACCAGCCATCAACACAGAGATGCCAGCAAGGGTGGCCAGATTGTCACTGTTCACTGATGGTTTCCAGGAGATACGTGGTGCCTTCTGCATCAAGCTTCTCAGGGGAGGGGATTCCCCAAGTTCAGAAGTGTAGAAGCTTAGTTCTGTGCACACTACCTGTGTTTGCTTTACATCTGCTAACATATTACCCTAGGTGGGTTCTGCGACATTCAGGGTGCCTTTCTGACCCATGACCAACAGAGCTGTTGCACCACTAGGGCTGAGAATGTCATTCATTCATTCATTTTTGAAAGAGAGCGTGAGCAGAGATGGAGGGGCGAGAGGAGAGAGAGAATCCTAAGTAGGCTCTATGCTCAGCTCAGCACAGAGACCCATGCAGGGCTTGGTCCCATGACCCTAAGATCATAACCTGAGCTGAAACCAAGAGTTGGACGCTCAATTGAGCCACCCAGGCTCCCTGGCTTTTGCTCGTGGAAATTCTTCTATTCCTATACCAGCACACATGTTTCTGTGCTCCTATACTGAGCTACCAGTGTAATTAAATAATCTTGGGTTATCTGTTTGTTTCATTATAAAGTGATTAGAAAAACTCTGAAAATCCCCTGGCAGAGATATGTCCCCAGCCTTTTGTTAATTAAAGGATAATGTTCACTGAAGATGAATATTAGAGGCAATTGCTTCCTTTCCTAGACATTTAAACATGAAACCTAGGTTGAAGTCTTCATCAGTATATAAACCTTTTTCCCTGCAGTTATTCTAACAAAGAACCCTATTTTCTTTAATGAATAAAATAAGCTGCTGGGGGTCTGGGTTGGTAGGGGCACCAACTTGATACATCTGATTTCCTTTGTCCAAAGATTGTCAGAAGTGATCTCAAACTTAGAGGTTATCTATCCAGCTATATGAAAGTTGTAATATGAGCTTTTAGTATTAAAATCAGTGTGTCTAAACTGATTAGCTCTCCATAAAAGTCCCCTGTATATGCCCTTGCCCTGCAGGTGCCCTCCCCACAGGAGAACCAAGCCATCCTCTGCACCGCATAAGATCTCTGATGCCTGTGATGCTTTCTGTGTTCCTTTTTTGACCCTGTTTCTATATTCCCCAGGTGCCCCTTTCACCTGGGGAGCTCTGGCTGTCCATCAGGGTCAAGCATGAACAAGTCTATGGCAACCCATTGGGAAGATAGAGTTATCTCACTCCATCCCATTGTGACTCCATCACACTGTGTTTCATTTTTCATCAGTAAGTTTGTCAGATCATGAGCTCTCTGAAGAGGTACTCAGTAGTTCCCCGATAAATGCTCAATCCCTTCTTTTTATGGGTGAGGAGCGGGAGGCCAGGCAGGTGAAGGACCTGCCCCTATCACATAGTGTGAAGTTAGCGGTGACTGTCTTCTCCCTCCCAGGACTCGTTCCCTTCCTCCTTCGTTTTAACATCTGTGGATGGAAATAAAAGGAAAAGGCCAGATATGGTGGGGCTGATGGTCAGCCTCGCTCAGTTGTAGCTTTGATGGGAGGATGCTAAGATTGGTTGGGAGGATGCTCATTGACCTGGTATACCTGTGGCGGAATAACCTGAACCTGTGTAGACGTCAGGGTCTGTCTCTTATGCTGGTCTGAAAGACTTGGTTTCTCCCGTGAATGATAAGCTTGCTATCTGCTCTTGTATTTTGTATATCACATATAACATTAATTAAAAAAATAACCAAAGCAGCATGATTAAATATGAGTTGGTTAGGGGGAACAAAAGTTTTTTGTTGACTTCAAGTAAAATAGTCTTTATATTTTCCAATGTTGAATCGATCATAGAATCTGGATGGACACAACCATGGGAACGGACACAGCTCATGTGATTGTCGGATTTGTTTACGATCTAATTAGTCATGTTGGTAAAGGAAAAATGTGACCTTTGGGATTTATCAAAATAGTAATGAAAGCTATCATATGATGCCTTAATTGTCCAAAGACTTGCCATTGTATCTTTCCTGAGCAAAACAGATGTTCATTCTCTTTGTTATTGTATATCGCATGCATAAGCCATGATGTCCGCCTTTGAGGATCATTCTTGGGCAAGAGATGGATGGCGTAGTGTGAAGTTCAAGTCTGAGGTCGGGAGGGAGACTGTCCGGGTCTGAGTCTTGGTCTTGCCACTGGCCGGCGATGTCAACTTGTGGAAATTATCTTTGTGAAAGATCAGTCTGCTAAGATTTAATGAGACATTAACAGATGGAGACAGCCTACCTCGAGGTAAGGTAGGGCAGGTGAGGACTAAGTGAGATCACCCCTGTGTGGCACGTAGCGAGTGCTCCATGGAACTGTTCGTGTTGCTGCATTGATGTTTTGACCTCGAGGTCTAGGAATCAAGGAGAACACTGATCTGGGTGGGATCTGCAGCCCAGGTTCCTGGACCCTTTCGTTCTCTGTCCTCTGCATCTCAATCGCACACATACATGCAGCACAGCTGAAATGTCTGAACCACGCTTGTCTGCCGCAGAATGTCTAGAAACTGACATGCAACTTTTCCTGTACTTTCTAAAATACCAAACACTTTCAGATTTTCTCTTCCTTTTATCTTTGAGCAACACATCCCTTAAAACAGTTGTGGATTTTTTTTTTTTCTCTTTTGGGGGCTGTTTTTCTTTTTGCAGAGGATGGCTCCTGGGCGAATGACTGTGTGTGAGTGTGGTGTGTGCATGTGCATGAGATATAAAGTTCTCTGGGGCTACCGTCACAAGTTACCACAGATGGAGTGGTTTAAGCAGTAGAAATTTGTTTTCTCAGTTCTGGAGATAAGAAGTCAAGTATGGACAGGGTTGGTTTCCCCTGAGGCCTCTCACCTTGTCTGGCAGATGGTTACCTTCTCTCTGTGCCCTCATGTAGCTCTCTCTCTGTCCCACACACCCCTGGTGTCCCACTCTCTTATAAGGGCATCAATCCTATAGGATCGGGACCCACTCATTACTTCATTTAACCTTATTTACCTCTTTGAAGGTTCCATCTTCACACAGTCTATGGTCATGTTCCAGAATTTTGTGTTCTGTACCTTGGGACAAGTCATAGATGCTGTGTGACCTCCCTGCTGTCTCAGCGGTCACTGCCTGCCATCCTATGATCACATTATAGTCCTGTCCTGATGGAGGCTGTCCACTGGAGAAGAGCGTCCTTCTTTCTCTTCTCTCCTTGTCCTTCCCCCCACCCACCCGTTCCACATTCCTCCCTTTTATCCTCCCCTGTTCTGAAAAAGCAAAGATCAAAGATAGTACTAGAGAAATCCATATGCTCTGGGATGTGAAGGGGCATTGCCATCTCCTGTCTTTGTGCCTCAATATCCTCACATCGTATTTCACATTGTCACTCGTTCGCAGCTGACATGCACACGCACTGCAGCTTTCCTTGGCACCAGACCTGGAGGAGCAGACTCGCAAACCCAGAGACCTCTTGTAGGGCAGCAGCAAGGGGTGTAGATGTGGTTTCTTGGTCCATAACTGCTCATGGACATATCGTGGTTCACGCCCTTCCTCTGCATCCTCTGAACAAGGAAGAGGGGCAGGCTTTTTGTAAGAACACAGAGAATGCAATTCCAGACCCTTCCAAACACTTGCAAAAATGAGCACAGTAGATGTAAACCATTGTTATGGTTAACATCTGTGTGGGAGCAGTGAACGTGATCAGCAATCTCAGTTCCTTCCTAGATGTCCCTGTCTTATGGTTGGGGATGAGAAGACTTCAGAGTTTTTCATCTCTCATGATTCAGATGTTTTCATCTCTGCCTGGGGCGATTGAATAATGTGTAGGATGAATCTTCCTCACCCAAGTAGGGATATTCACCCAAAATAAAAATTCTAGTTCCTTGTTCGTTTGTTTGTTTTTACCTAAATCCCTATGTAGATCTATCTTATTCGGGGATAGGACATAAGATAGGATTTAAATTTGAGTTAAAATAAAAAAGCTTATCCCAAAACCATGTATTGAAAATCTAGCTTTCATTCATTGATTTGCAATGACTTGTTTACTGTTTCATAAATCATTAAGTATGTGCACATATACCGGATACGTTTGTGTGCTTAGAAGTTCCAATTTGAGGGTACCTGGGGGACTTAGTCGGTTAAGTGTCTGACTCAGTTTTGGCTCAGGTCATGATCTCTGGGTCATGAGATTAAGCCCCTCACTGGGCTCCATGCTCAAAGCAGAGTCTGCTTGTCCTTCTTCCTCCTTTCATGCTCTTTTTTTTTTTCTCTCTCTCTCTCAAATAAATAAATAAAATCTTAAGAAAAATAATTTCAAATTTGTTTGCATCTTTGGGCACAACTCCTACCCTATTTTTTTATTTTTTTATTTTTTTAAGATTTTTATTTATTTGACAGAGAGAAACACAGCCAGAGAGGGAACACAAGCAGGGGGAGCAAGAGAGGGAGAAGCAGGCTTCCCGCCGAGCAGGGAACCCAATGTGGGACTCGATCCCAGGTCTCTGGGATCATGACCTGAGCTGAAGGCAGTCGTCCAACCAACTGAGCCACCCAGGCACCCCTACCCTATTTTTTTAAACTATAGTTTCATAATATGTAACTATCAAAGCAAGTCCTTTATCATCAGTTACTGGAGGATTCCTGATAAGAAGAATTGTAAACACAGTGAAAATACGTATTACATTGAGCCCCCTCATATAGGACTTTTGTCTCACTTTCCCCTTATTGCATATTTCTGTAATAATATTCATTAACTTGTAATGTGTCTTCCATATTTCTTGTTAGGGATACGCCTTTAGATTTTATGTTATTTGATGGTGCTGTGAACGGAATTTTCCTTCTCATATTTGTAGTCAGTTACTGTTGATAATTCAAGGAGGCGATGTAATATTGCTTTTTAAAGTTGTGACCAACCATACTGTTGAATTCTTTTATTTGACCTAACATTTTCCTGGTCAGACATCTTTACTTTCCTTGGTAGACAAAAAATATTACTTGCTAATTTCTAAATACCTATTTTTCATTATTTTTACTTGAATTTACTTGAACTTCTGGAATTATGCTTAAAGCTCCAGTGACAAAAGTATCTTTTGTTAACTGCTCCTTTTTTCACATTTTTTGAACAGGAATGAGTGCTGATGTCACTTATGTCCTCTTAAAGATATCATGTCTTTCTGGAGCCTTCTACTCCTGCCAGTACTGGCCACTTTTTATGCATGCTATTGAGTTGTCATCTTGTGTCTTGTGTCACCTTTCCCTGTTAATCAGTATTTCTTTTGGTCTCTCTCTCACTGGATCCCCTATGTCCTGTTTCCATGGATTCTCCTTTCTTGGCCTACACCTTTTTTTTTTTTTTTTCATTGTCCAGAAATGTCCTTTATTCCATTTTCACTTTTGTTTGATAGTTTGGCTGGGTATAGAACTCAGGTTAGAAATCATATTCCCTCTGAACTTTGAATACATTTCTCCACCATATCTTGTAAGATTTAGGACTGATTTTGGGAAACCCAGAACCATTATAACTTGTTTCCTGGAGTGATTTATTTTTCCCCCTGGAACCTTTTAGGATCTTTTCTCTGTTCCTATGTTTTGAAATTTTAGGATGATATGTTATGGCATGGATCTTCTTTTTAAAAAAATGTGTTATGATGTTTTTTGAAATTTATGTGTTTTTAAATTCATTATTATGATTAAAAATGGATCCTTTTAATCTATAAACTTCTTTTTGTGCTAAGACATTTTCTTGATTTTTTTCTCTTTTATAAATTTTTCTCACTTATGTTTTCTTGTTATCTGTTTCTGGCTTCCCTGTAATTCAGTTGTGTCTCCTAGAACACAGTATTTTCAATCTCTTTATCTTCTTGTTCTACTTTCTGGGAGATTTTTTTTTCAACTTTACCTTCTAACTATTTATTATTTTATTTCAGTTGTATTGTTTACATTTTCAAGAGCTCTTTTCTCTTTCTAGTTATCTTACGTGGGACTTCTATACTTTCTATGATAACTAGGCTTCATGTAAGGTGAGATATCATTTTAATGTAATTTGGGAAGGCAATAAAGGTAAAATGTGTGTTCAATATCCATATTTAATTAGATGTCTAGATTTACTAACAATAAACAGCCTTTCCCTTGCCACTCGCCATCCCATTTGACCATTTGTGGTGCCTTGGACCTCTCAGAAGCCAGAATTACCAGAAGCAGTAGTGACACAGTTTTTTGAATTGCAGTCACTTCAGTCTAAGGATCTCCAGATCTGTCCTTTTTTTCTTTTTCATATTTTTTTAAGAATTTATTTTAACTTTAATTTTTATCAGAGGGAGCCTGTAAAGTGTTTATTTTTGAGTAATACTATTTTTGGTAACCTCAGTTTTATTCTTCAAGATTACTGTGATTTATATAATACCAATATGTTAGTTTTATAATCAGAAAAAAAGATATAATGTGTAAATAATACAAGTAGTTATCAAAAATGAAAATCAAATTCAAAATGCCATAGTGATAGTGAAAAAAATCTTTAGGCTTGAGGAAAGAATGATCTAAATAGGGAAGAGGAATTTTTTTTAACACCCAGTATGTGTATGTGATGTGTATGTGTATGTGTATGTATATGTGTGTGTATCTATCTATCTATCTATCTATCTATCTATCTATCTATCTATCTATCTACATTCCTCACATGTATATTATTGCAGTATAATTAACAGAAAGTGTTATACTATTTGCAGGTCTTTTTCCACTTCACTCTTGATAATATGTTCTGGGGGTTTAGATTCAGCTTTGTTGTTAAATTTTTGCATTGTTCTCTTTTTAGAGACAGAAATACATGTGTGGTCTGTGCATCATTCGTTTAGCTATATGTCTGTTTTAATGTGTTTCAATACTGCTAGGTTTTCATTCCTTTTAATAATGTGTAATTCTCATTTTGGTAAAAATTCATTTTACACAGAGTTTTGTTTTGTTCTTTAATGAAGATAATGGGGGCACCTGGATGGCTTGGTTGGGTGTCCCACCTTTGAACTCAGTTCAGGTCATGATCCCAGAGTCCTGAGATTGAGCCCCATGTCGGGCTTCCTGCTCGGCAGTTTATTGGCTTCTTTCTCTCTCTGCTTCCCTCCCACTTGTACTCTCTCTCTCGCTTTCTCAAATAATAGATAAAATCTTAAAAAAGAAAAGATTATTTTTCCCTCTCCCCCTCCATCCAGCTGCTCTCTCTCTTTCTAAAAAATAAAAATTAAAAGCAAATAAGTGAAAGATAATAGGTGGCGAATAAATGCTCTGATCCCTTGACTATCAAAGAGTCACACCCAGCAGCTTCCCTTGGGAAAGACAGCTTGCACGTACGGACCTTTGTTCACATATTTTTCTTAAAAGCTTCTGGAAATTGCTTCATTGCCTTCTGGCAGTGAGCCTCACTTTGCTTTTTGTTCAGATATTTATAGGTTGCATTTTGTTTCCACTGAAGTTAACCAAAACAAGCCAGAAAATAAAACCCATTATCTGTTGTCAGGAATCATCAAGCTTTCAGAGTTTTTTTCTTTTCTTTCTTTCTTCTTTTTTTTCTTTTTTAGAATTTTTAGCTTCATTTGTACACTTAAAAAAAAATTCAATCAAATAGGTTTGGTTTCCTTGCAGTCCTTCCTTATTTTAACCGGTTCCCTCTTACCCTCATCCTAAGAGATGTGTGATTTCGTTTTGTTGCTCCTTTTTCTCAATCCTTTCTCTCTGCACTTGGTGTTTAGAACCGAGGCTGCTTTGTGTCCTGCATGCCACCAGGCATGACGCCACGTTTCTCGAATTGTTCAGACCTGCTCATTTCCTGATCTTCTATTATGGTGAATTTTAGGAGGTGGTGTTTTCCTTGTCTCAAAAAAAGGTGAACTCTTACTAGTTGCTATAAATCCGCAGCCGTGGAGAGCAGGATTCTCCAGCACATCCACGCTGGCTGTGGATTGGATTCCCAAGTGCAGCCCGTGGGCTAGTGGACGACAGCCTGCCTGCACACTTCCGTCTTGATTTCCAGCTGGCTTGTACCTTCCCTACATCCTCTGTGTCGAGGTGGCGTTGCTCTTGCCTTCGCTGTCTTTCTGCAGCTCTCTGAACCAGTGACAGCATGGACCAGACCCCATCTCAGAGCAGCGAGGGGGGTCCAGCAGCCCTGTCTTGAGCTTGGACACTTTGTACTTCTCTGAGCTGGGGTCCCGGTGCTGTCTACCTGTGTGTGTATGTGCAGGAGGGGGGATGGTGTAAGCGGCACCTACTTGTTTTTTCACATAGTCTCTTCTAAGTTTAAATATTTACTAGGATCAGAACTAAATTGTCTTTTTTTTTTTTTGATGACAGTTTTCCTGCCAAATTTTAATACCTTTTCTAACTTTCTGTTTCTTAACTACTAAAATGCCCTCAGAGATAATTACATTACTTTTCCATGGGGTGAGGTTGTGTTTAATTCTTTGGGCATTTTTGAAAAATGTCAGAGATGTGATTTTGAGCTGAACGTTAGAGCTGTGGTTTGGGTTAATCGTGGACAACAAGGTAACGGGTAGAGTAGCATCTTTCCTTCAGTGCTTTTGTTCCCAGAACTAGAGGTGAGGTTTAATGGGGACTGAAGAAGGAGTGAAGAACTGAAGAGAAAGGAAACACACCACACATTTTGAATAAGGTCCTTGGAAGAAATGGAGTCAACTATGGTTTGAACATAAGAAGTTTGAGGTTGAGTCAGGACTTTCTGAGGAATGAAGTGTCAATTCAAGTTGGGAACTACGGTGGGAGAAATGCCTTCTCCCCTTGTCTTCCCTTGCCTTCCCTTCCCTTCCTGTTCCATTCTATTCCCTTGCCTTCCCTTCCCTTCCTGTTCCATTCCATTCCATTCCATTCCATTTTTTTTTTGTCTCCTATTCAATCTTATTTCCCCTGAAATATGTACTTTCCTTTCAAAGGGACTAATACACTATAATTCATGCTCCTTTTCTTTTTGTTTTTCTAGACATAACTGTAAAAGACACTTTAACTGTTCTTACCTCTGGTATCCCTAGATGTCCTTTTGTTCTTTTCCTAACATTTCTAATGCAATAATTAATTAAATCCAATTATTTCTTCTCACTTACTGAAAATTTAAAGCCACGAATTTTCCTCTGACCATTGTTTTATTTTATTTATTTATTTATTTATTTATTTATTTATTTATTTTAAGAGTTTATTTATTTGACAGAGAGAAACACAGCCAGAGAGGGAATACAAGCGGGGGCAGTGAGAGAGGGAGAAGCAGGGAGCCAGATGTGGGGCTCAATCCTAGGACTCCAGGATTGTGACCTGAGCTGAAGGCAGATGCTCAATGACTGAGCCACCCATGTGCCCCCTGACCATTGTTTTAGATGAGAGTCATTTTTTTTTGTTTTTTTCTAGACAGGTCACAAAGTCATTTGATATTTTCTTTTTGGAAAGAGTTTTTATTTTGAAGCTCCCAAAGCACCCTTTTTTCCCTGATGTTTTTTTCCTGCTGTTTGTATTTCATTGGACCTGGAAACTTATGTGTGTCCTATTTCTTCCACATGTGGATTTCTTTCATGCTCACAGCTGAATTTAACTGTATCTGATTATAATATTGTGAGCTCTCCTTCTTGCTGTCTTGTCTGTTCCCTGTCTCTGCACTCAAGATGTGCCTCTCTTATTGTTGACTGATGTTTTTGCCTCTGGTTCAGTTGAAGCGCCTTTTGCCTTATTTTATATTTATTTATTTGTTTGTTTGTTTATTTATTTATAAGCATCTTTTACTTTAATAATTGACCTTATCCATTCATATTTATTTTGTTACTAGAGAATTTATTTTATGCTCATGGCGTCCTGTGCTTTGTAACTTAACACCGATACTCTTTCTGTTGAATTACCTCACTGTATGGTCTAGTTTTTAATTGTTGGTGTTGATGACTCATTTCTATTTTCTACATGGACCCACAGTTCTCCTGATAATTTGGAGAGTGTTTATCCCATGTTTAGCTTCTCTGGTTCCTTCTATAAATAAACTATAAGACATGATCTTTTGCTGCTCCTAAGGAGTCAACTCCTTGATATAAACAATGCAAATCTGTACATTCCTGATTCCACACACCACCCCCTCTTCCTTTTTAATGGATCTTCCCCTTGCATTGTTTGACCTCTAGCATGGGAGGGGAGAGCAACGTGACATTGGTCTAGAGGTCAGAGCTGGATGCAGCCAGAGATCAGGCGTGACTTGTCTCCCATCCTCACCAGCCTTCCCACGTGGGGCAGTGTCGCTCTCCCATATGGATCTTCAGTCCACTTGTGAAAGGAAAAAATCCAATTCTCCATGGTGTTGCATTTTTGTTTTTGTATGTTTGAGGAAAAATATGTTATAATTTCTGAAATATTAAAAAACTTTAAATACTATCAAAATGAAGAATTACTTTAAGTTACTGATTATCAGCAGCTTATTTTTTTTTAAAAGATTTTATTTATTTATTTGGGAGAGAAAGAGAGAAAGAGAGCATATAAGCAGGGAGAGGAGGAGAAGGAGAGGGAGAAGCAGGTTTCCTGCTGAGCAGGGATCCTGATGCAGGACCTGATCCTAGGACCCTGAGATCATGACCTGACCCAAAGGCAGAGGCTTAATGACTGAGCCCCCAGGTGCCCCATATCAACAGCTTGTTAGCGATGACACATGAAGCTGTCTTGAGAGCTCATCTGCAGCATATTTTTATTTTTTTTCTTTTCAAATTTTCATTTAAACTCTAGTTAGTTAACACAGTGCAATATTGGTTTCAGGAGTGGAATCCAATGATTCATCACTTACATATTCTGTATTATTTTTTATAAGACAGTAATTCTTATAGATTTTAAGACATGACATGATAAAATAACTCATACTTCTAACATGGAAATTTTTTTTAAAAACTCCCACCTTGGGAAAATTAAGTACCTAGTGAGTGTGCCTGCCCCTGTTTAAATAGTCAAAGTATCAGGTAGTAGAAAATAGTTGTACCAACACTCACACTTCATCAGTTTCTTGTAAATGGCACAGGTTTTCGTATATCTTTGAAGATTCTTTATGTAATTTAAATAATTATAGATATCTAACATTAGAGTCCTTTGAACTGTTTAGAGTTAAAAAAACAAAAAACAAAAAGCCTCTTCCTCACAATATCTACTGTTGGAATTGATAATGCACTTAAAAGAATTTGAATTTACTTTTGTACAAATATGTGTGAGATATATTGCAGGTAATTCTTCTATGAATCCGTGACCCTTATGTTGATCATCCCGAGTCTGTGAACTTATGGAAAACTTCGCTTACGCTTTAACACTGACCTGAGGCCGAAGAGGGTCTGGTAAGGGGGTGCGGACAACCTGGAGCTGTGCCCACGATTTCTGGATAGTTCCCAGATGTGGTGGGTATGTGCTGCCGTGGTGATGCCTCAGATGAAAGCAGCATCAGACGAAGAGTCTGAGTGAGAGCGGAGCAGCTGTCACCATTTGTTCTTTATGAACAAGTCTCTGTTGTCTTAGCTGATCTCTTCCTTGTATGAATGACTAGGCTGGGATGGTTTTGTTGCCAGAAATCTGTAGCATTTTGTTGTGGGGAAGAAGGTAAAATCTTGGCAGTATGAAAATATAATTAGCTATGATTTTACTGTTTTGAAAGGACATCACTTAATCAGATTTATGGCTTCTCCTTTAGTCAGGTGCAGTGGGGAGATAAAAGTGAATAAAAACCTGAGCATAAGTACCTCCTGTGTGAGGGACTGTGCTCTCTTAAGACCCAAATGTGCTTCAGTTTCAATCCCAACCCGATGTTTCTGAGAAAACGCCACTGGGATTAGGGATAGAATACATGCTTGGTTAGTTTTTTGGATCACGGGCTCTCTGAAGAGGTACCCAGTAGTTCCCTGATAAATGCTGAACCCCTTCATCTTACAGGTGGAGGAGCGGGAGGCCAGGCAGGTGAAGCACCTGTCCCCGTCACATAGTGTGAAGTTAGCGGTGACTGTCTTCTCACTCCCAGCACTCGTTCCCTTCCTTCTTCTCTTAACGTCTGTGGATGGAAGCAAGAGGAAAATGCCAGATATGGTGGGGCTGGTGGTCAGCCTCACTCAGTTATGGCTTTGATGGGAGGATGCTCAGATCGGTTGGGAGGATGCTCGTTGACCTGGTGTACCTGTGGCGGAACAACCCGAACCCGTGTAGACGTCGGGGTCTTGCTCTTACGCTGCTCTGAAAGACTTGGTTTCTCACGTGAATGATAATTCTAAATATGCTTGCTATCTGCTCCTGTATTTCACATGTCATTTATAAGAGTATAGATGGTAAAATCTGTGTGTGTGTGTTTAAACCCAGGGAATGACCTTACTCTGGCCTTCCAAAGACGAGCTAAAAACATCTTACTGATCCATGTTTAAGAAAGGAAACAATATGGCGCATGGTATTCTCTCGGAAACCACGTGCAGCCATCATGGAGGGTGAAGATCCCGTTAGCGCCTTTGCTCACAGGCTCTGAAGCTTCTCCTGTCCAGGAGCCCATGGGAGCAGCTCAGGGAGGTTACTCAGGAGGCAGTTGTGAAAACCGCCCTGCGCTCAGCTGATGACGATTCTGGGGTGCACTGGCAGGTGAATCCTGGGGTGACGTGTGGACAGTGGTAGTAAAGCATCACGCACTCTGAAGGCAGGCAGGTTTAAAAACCCAACGAGGAAGGGAAGCTGTTCTTTGTTGGCTCTTCTTAACTCACTTTGACAGCTTACAGACTGCTGATAATATACAGGGAATTAAATGCGTGAAGTGAGAACTAGAACCCAGGCAAAATCTTACCGCATATTGAAGCATTGGCTTGGCAGAGACCTCTCAGAAAGACCAAAATATTTTATTTACTTTTCAGAATTCCTTGCTGTGTTACATCATTAAATAAAGAAAGGGGGAAAAGCTGGTCGGCTCACATCACGATAAAAGCCACTTGGAGTTCATATTTATGTCAGATCCTCGGCTGAAAAATGTCTTGCCTTTCCCAGAGGTGCTGAGGCATAAAGCATACAGAAGGTTATGAGCTTCTTTATCGGGTTCAGATAACTGACACGGAGGGGTGTGCAAACCATGAGACAGATGAGAGCATCTTCTAATAACATATAAAAGTGATTGACAGTGGGCTTGATGTTGAAAACGGTTCGTTAGCATCACTCACAGATAGGTTGAGATTTTAACCATGGGCTCATCTTCTAGGTCAGGTAGGATGAACTGTGGCTTAGATGTTCTCCTCTGGCCTCCTCCCAGAGCGTCATTATCATACGACCTTTTCTATGCAAATTTCCATGGGGCTGTGCCCCCTTGTCTCCATCTGGATTATAACAAAGCACCATTGAAATGGGTCCTGTTCACCTAGGCTCCGAAGTATCAATCCATCTCTCTAGACAGTTCTTTCCTTTTCCATTTTGATAAAGAATTTTAGCTACTCACAGAGCCCCAGGTCTTCAAGCTGACAAAACAGAACTAGAGAGGCCACGGATACATGGAGTTAATGTGTCAAATGCAATTTGAAGACCTAGCCCCACTGTGGTTCAGGAGCCCCGGGCTCCTTTCTGCAGACATTCTACCAGACTACTCACAGTGGTGGTTGCCAGTTCATAATAAATGCCAGAGAACTGATAAATCTCTTATGTGCAAGATTTGAGCGGGGTAATTTCCATGAACTCAGAGCAGTGTAAGCATTTTACTTGCACAGCCAACAGAAGATGTTCTGCCCTCAAAGTAGAAGAAAGGGCTCTCATTCCACTCCAATGTGAAATCTTGTTTTTAATTTAAAAGTGTAACTCCCAGGGGCACCTGGGTGGCTCAGTCATTAAGTGCCTGCTTTCGGCCCCGGTCATGATCCCAAAGTCCAGGGATCAAGCCCCGCGTCGGGCTCCCTGCTTTGCGGGAGGCCTATTTCTCCCTCTCCCACTCCCTCTGCTAGTGTTCCCACTCTTGCTGTGTCTCTCTCAAGTAAATAAATAAAATCTTAAAATAAAATAAAATTAAAAGGTCACTCCCTGTCACTTGAAGTTAGGCAGTCATTAGTGTACCAGGTGATGAGTCATTCTGAAGACAGAAAGACAACCGTACTCTTTCTGTTGTTAAATCCCAATGGCCCTGGTTGCCATTGTTAACCCTTTCAGAAGCTAAGGATTGCCAGTGGGAAGGAATAAACATGGGTGGGAGCCTTGTGGAGGCAGGAGGTGCCTTGGGGGCCACTGAACAGTGAGAAGAATGATGTAAATAGATCTCCCGTATCTTTAAATGGCTTGTGCTGTTGACACAGAAGTGGGTGGCTCAGTCCTTCAGGCGTCTGTCTTCGGCTCAGGTCCTGATCTTGGGGTCCTGGGATCAAGCCCATTGTCAGGCTCCCTGCTCAGCAGGGAGTCTGATTTTCCCTCTAGCCCCCCCACCCCACTCTTGTGCTCTCTCTTTCTCTCTCTCTCAAATAAGATCTTAAAAAAAAAATAAATAAATCTAAATTTCATACATTTAAAATTGTCATAGAGCTAGTTGATTTGGGCAGGGCTGTTAGGAGACCAGGAAAACTCTTTCCAGCGGAACCTAGATAAATAAAATTAAATGCTAAAACTGGTGCAATGAGTTTTATAAATTAACATGTGCAGATGAACCGTTTTTAAAATGTGGAGTTTACATTGAGATGTTAGCTAAAAATCGAAGTACGAGGCTGGATGAATTTTTATTAGGATAGTCCAAACCCACATGAGCATCCTGAGGACAGAGACCACTGCCAGGACCCAGAAGCCCCCAGCACGAACTGTCTCAGTGAGAAGCAGCCACACTGCAGATGAGATTGTGCTGACTTCCATCGTCGTAGCCTAGCCTGTTCATAAACTGGATTTAGGTGGGATTCTATGGGGATGCCAGCAGGGCTCAGTCGGTTAAGCCTCTGACTACAGCTCAGATCATGATCTCGGGGTCCTGGGATTGAGCCCCATGTTGGGCTCTCTGCTCAGCTGGGAGTCTGCTTCTCCCTGTGCCTCTTCCCCCATTTGTGTGCACTCTTTCTCTAGCAAAAAATAAATAAAATCTTAAAAAAGAAAAATGGGACCATACGGTGTGTACTCTCTGGAGGACCATACAATGTATATATACTCCCTGGAGGACCGTACGGTGCATGCTCCCTGGAGGACCCTATGGTGTGTGCTCCCTGGAGAGTGGCTTCTCTCTATCACCTTTGAGATACAGCTGTACTGTTCATGCTGTCGTAGTTTGTTCATTTGGGTTAGTATTGGCAGATAGGTGCTCTGGATGTTCTAGAATGTTTGTTGGTGAACCCATGGAGACATTTATGCTGTGTACATATGAAGGAATGAAATTGCTTCCAGACGGCCTGTGCCTTTTATCTTTTATAGATGATACATGCTGACAAACTGCTCTGTTGGAGGTAGAATCTGTGCACTGTGATAGTCACACGAAGTGCAATAGTCGGGTGGTTTAGTCACAAAACCGTGCACCTGTTTCAGTGTGTAATTCCCGAACACCTGATCGCCTTGAGAAGAGAACTTGCCCCACGAGCAGTCAATCCCTACTTCCCCATCCTCCAACCTTTGCCAACAGTTCATTTCCTTTTTGTCTCTCAGGTCGTGCCTATTTGGGACATTTCATAAAAATGGAATCATACAACACCTGGTCTTTTGTGTTTCTCTTCTTTCGCTTGGCATATTGTTTTCAGAGTTCATCTGTGTTGTAGTATGTATTCATACTTTGTTTCTATGACTGAACAACATTCCATTGAATGAAAGTGCCAAATTTTGTCCATCCCTTCCTCAGTGGACAGATGTGAGGTTGTTTGCTTTTTTGCTACTCTGAGATGTTACCAACATGGAATGTGCGAGTTTTTTCATAGTTGTATGTTTTCATATCTTTTGAGCAGCTAGCTAGGAGTCATCCTGGGACACATAGAGCAGATAACTCTCAGGGGAGCGGCTGAGACTTACAAGGTGTATTTTAAAGCAGCTGCACTATTTTATATCCCTAACAGTAGTGCATTAAGGTTAGAATGTTTCCACATCCTCACAAACATCTATTACGTCCATTTGACGGTAGCTATGCTAGCAGGTGTGAAGTGGTACTTTACTGTGGTTTTGATTTGCATTTCCCTAATGACGACTGGTGCTAACCATATTTTTTTCTATGCTTATTGACTACTTATGCATCTTTGGAGACATCTATATTCAGATACTTTATCCATTTAAAAAGTTGGGCTATTTGCAATTTTATTACTGAGTTGTAGGCATTAGAACAAGTACATTATTGGATGTATGATTTACAAAAAATCCTACCATTTGTATAAGCTGTCTTATATATATATATAAGTCTTATATATATTAAAATATATTTTTATTTTAATTTATTTAATTATATTTTAATTTTATTTATATATTATTTATTAATTATAAAATTAATATTTTAATTTTAATTTAATTTTGTTTTATTGATGGTTTTTAATTCTTAAAAATTTATTATTTTTTGTAGCTTCAAATTTTGATTTAAATTCCAGTTACTTAACAAACAGTATAATATTCATTTCAGGAGTAGAAATTAGTGATTCATCACTTACATATAACACCCAGCACTCACCACAAGTGTCCTCCTTAATGCACATCCTCCCTCCCCTCCCCTCTAGCAACCCTCAGTTTGTTCTCTACCATTAAGAGTCTATTTCCTGGTTTTCCTCTCTCTTTTTTCTTATGTTCATCTATTTCATTTCTTAAATTCCACATATTCATGAAATCATCTGGTATGTGTCTTTCTTTGGCTGACTTATTTCACTTAGTGTAATACACTCTAGCTCCATCCATGTCCTTGTAAATGGCGAGATTTCATTATTTTCCATGGCTGAGTAGTATTCCATTTGTGTGTCTGTCTGTGTCTGTGTACACATACATATCACATCTTCTTTATCCATTCATCAGTCCATGGACATTTGGGCTCTGTCCATGGTTTGGTTATGGTTGATACTACTGCTATGAACATAGGGGTGCAGATGCCCCTTCAAATCAGTATTTTTGTAACATTTGGGTAAATACCTAGTAGTGCAATTGCTGGGTGGTTGGATAGTTCTATTTTTAACTTCTTGAGAAACCTGCATGCTATTTTCCAGAGTGGCTGCACCAGTTTGCACTTTGACCCACAGTGTAAGAGTGTTCCCCTTTCTCTGCATCCTTGCCAGCACCTGCTGATTCTTGTGTTGTTGATCTTAGTCGTTTGAACAGGGGTAAGGTGGAATCTCATGGTGGTTTTGTTTTGCATTTCCCTGCTGATGAGTGACATTGAGCATCTATTCATGTGTCTGTTGGCCATCTGAGTGTCTTATTGGGAATAAAAATGTCTATTCAGGTCCTCTGCCAATTTTTAATTGGATTATTTCTGGGGTTTTTTTTGGTATTGAGTTATAAAAATTCATTATATGTTTTGGATATATATTTGCTGTATGTTTTGGATAATCCTTTATTGGATGTCTTTTACAAGTATCTTTTCCTATTCATTAAACTGCTTTTTGTTTTGTTCATGATTTCCTTTGCTTTTGAAAAGCTTTTTATTTTGGTGTAGTCCCAGTAGTTTGGTTTGCCTTTGTTTCTCTTGCCATATGTGTCAGAGTTTCTTTACTTCTCAACAATGAATACTATTCTGTATGTATATATATGTATATATATACATACCATGTTTTGTTTATCAGTTTATTCATCCGTGGACACTTGGGCTAGTCTCCTTTTGACTATTGTGAATAATGTTCTGTGAGCACTGATACATGAATCGATGTGGGAATGTATTCATATTACTGCTTTCAGTTCTTTTCAGTCTATACCCAGAAGTGGAATCACTGGATCTACTTTTCTTGTAGAAATGCCATACTGTTTTTCATAGCACCTATACTATTTGATATTCTGAACAAAAGTGTGCAACAGTTTCCATTTTTCCATATTCTACCAATACTTATTACTTCTTATGTCTTTTTCTCATTGCCAATTCTTGCCTTGTACAAGAACGAGTAAACAAATAAACATGTACGACATGAATATTATTGTACAGAAACTTACCAGAACAGAGAAGAAGGAGTAGAACTGTGAAAATAATACAGTGACTTAGAAATTCTAAGAAACTACTAAAATATATGACTTGGTATATTTAGGATTTGAAAAAGGAAAGTTCTATACGTGAAGGGAAAAAACTTCATGACGGATGCCCCCATTGAGCTTTAGAGAGAAAAGAATCTGGATGTGATATGACTCTACAAAGGAGTAGAAGTACGCAGTGGAGCGCCTGGGAGGCACTGCTGGTTAAGTGTCCGACTCTTGGCTTCGGCTCAGCTCGTGATCTCAGGGTGAAATCGAGCCCCACCTTGGACTCTCTGCTCAGTGTGGAGTCCGCCTGAGAGTCTCTCTCCCTCTCCCTCTGCCCCTCCTGCTTGTGCTTTTTCTCTCTCAAAAAATAAATAAGTAAATCTTTTAAAAAATACATAGTAGGTCATAGAACCAGTTTTCTGGTGTATTTGTCATCTACAAGAACAGAATTAAAAGTGGCAAATATTAAATTAACGATGTCATGAATATACTTTTTCAGAGTGTAGATTAAAAGTTCATTGAAGGGGCTCGTGGGGGGCTCAGTCGGTGAAGCATCTGTCTTCGGCTCAGGTCATGGTCTTGGGGTCCTGGGATCGAGTCCCGCATTGGGCTTCCAGCTCAGTGGGGAGCCTGCTTCTCCCCCTCTCTCTGCCCTTCCCCTCTCCTCATGTTCTCTCTCTCTCTCTCTCTCTCTAATAAATAAATGAAATCTTAAAAAAAAACATATGGGGCACCTGGGTGGCTCAGTTGGTTAAGCGACTGCCTTCAGCTCAGGTCATGATCCTGGAGACCTGGAATCAAACCCCACATCGGGCTCCCTGCTCGGCAGGAAGCCTGCTTCTCTCTCTCTCACACCCCCTGCTTGTGTTCCCTCTCTGGCTGTATTTCTCTCTGTCAAATAAATAAATAAAATCTTAAAAAAAAAATACAAATAAGGGGTGCCTGGGTGGCTCAGTCGCTAAACATCTGCCTTTGGCTCAGGTCATGATCCCAGAGCCCCAGGATCGAGCCCCGCATCAGGCTCCCTGCTCAGTGGGAAGTCTGCTTCTCCCTCTCTCACTCCCCCTGCATGTATTCCCTCTCGTGCTGTGTTTCTCTGTCAAATAAAAAATAAAATATTTTTAAAAATACACATAAAATAAAAGTTCATTGAATCGATGAGTAAGCGAGTGGTAGACTACATAGGGAAAATGGAGAGAGATATTTAAAATGTAGTTCTTTCTGTGCACGGGAGGCAGACAGCCTAGAAGCAATGCAATGAAGCCTTAATGGAAAAAGTTACTGATGCTGGGCTGTGGTCCAGTAGGTCAAGGGTTTGGAAATCATCCCTCACTTCTTTGCCACAGGAAAATAACTGAATAAACCAAAAATAAGCAACTCTTCTTAGATCCGTCAGATCTTGAGGTCATGGAGTGATCTTGAGCACACCCACTTGGAGAGGCTGAGCCATAGATGGTAGTGTCCCAGCTCACCAGGTGCACCGCCCTAACTGGAGCACCGATCAGTTGGAACTGGGAAACTTTAACTGATGCGTTCACTGTGGGCTCCCTTGAGAGTTAAAAACATCCAGAGGGCCTGGTCTCGGGACCATGCACTTTTGTGAGTTTTAGTACCCAGAGCCTCATGAGGTTGCCGCTGTGTTGTAGAGAAGTCTCACTGTGCTTCTGTGGGGGTGGAGAAGAGTGATAATGTTGAACCATGCCGAAAGACCTCTGTCCTTCCTAATAGGAAATATTCTACTAGACCATAACCAATGGGGGTTTTAGCCATGCCTAACCAACCTGGGGGAAGGGGAATAGCCCATTCCCTGTGAGCCTTCAGTGTGGGGGAAGGAAGTACCCAGCTCAACCTCACTGAAATACTGAGTTCTAAAGATAGGCTTATAGACGTTTCCCTTCCACACACCCTTCAGCACCCCTTCAGTAAGGCTTCTATATGGTAACAGGGAATCACAGCTAAAAGAAGTGATGTCCAGATCCTATTTATGATGAAGTCTGCTGCAAAGCTAAAAGACAAGAGGGGAGTTAAAAACAGGACACCTACAAAGATTTACCCTCTGACATGTCATCTACAGAAAATGATAATTACAAATTAACTCCAAGCTAGATAAGCAAACCTTCACAAGGAAGACACATCTACCTAAATATTTTTTAAAGGCTTATCTCTTTATTTCGGAGAGAGAGAAAGCGTGCGTGTGAGCAAGGGGAGGGGCAGATGGAGAGGAAGACAAGCAGATGCCCTGCTGAGTGGGAAGCCCAATGCGGGGCTTCATCCCAGGACCCTGAGACAATGACCTGAGTTGAAACCAAGAGTTAGAGGCTTAACCAACTGAATCACTCAGGCACCCCATACCTAAATTTTATCTGATAAATAATGTCCAACTTTCCACCAAAAAGTTACAAGGCATGCTGAAAGACAAACAACACATTCCATAGAGACAAAATGAGCATTAAAACCAGACCCTGATATGATAGATGGTATAGTGTCAGATTGGGAAATTAAAATAACTCTGATTGATGTGTTAAGGACTCTAATGCGAAAAGTAGACAATATGCAACAACAAATAGATAATGTTAGCAGAGAGATGGACACCGTTTAAAAAGAAAAATGCTAGGGACGCCCAATTGGCTCAGTCATTAAGCATCTGCCTTCAGCGCAGGTCATGATCCCAGCATCCTGGGATCAAGTCCTGCATCAGGCTCCTTGCTCGGCGGGAAGCCTGCTTCTCCCTCTCCACTCCCCCTGCTTGTGTTCCCTCTCTCACTGCGTCTCTCACTGTCAAATAAATAAATAAGATCTTAAAAACAAAAGAAAAATGCTAGAGATAAAAAGAACACTCTCAGAGAGAAGAATGAGAATGAAAAGAAAGAAGGAAGAATGCCCCCATGGGCTCATCCATGGACTCAACACAGTGGAGGAAAGAATCAGTGAACTTACAGGTAGATTAATAGAAACTTTGAAAACTGAAATGCAAAGAGAAAAAAAGAAAAGATGGAACAGACCATCAGGGAATTGTGACAGTTACAACACATGATACGCATGCGTAATGGTGGTACCAGGGAGTACAAGAGAAAGGGACAGAAGAAATAGTTGAATAATGATGGCATTTTTTCCCTAAAATGTATAATGGATTACAAAATGCAGATGAGAATGATTACAAAACACAAAATAAGAGGAATACCCAAAACTTACATTTAATCTTATGATATTCAAGTCGTAAAAACTCAAAGACTGGTTCTTGAAGGAAGCGGGCATGGGGGACAGATAACCTTAACTACAGAGCCAAAGAGAAAAATAGGACATGGGACTTCACAGAAACCATGAAAGAAGGAAGACAGGGAAGTGGAATAGAAAAGCTTTCAGATAAAAATAACCATGCACTAAAATTCCAAATCCAATGAAATTATCTTTTAAAGGTGAAGGAGAAATGAAAACAGAAGGAATTGGTCACCAGCAGATCTGCTTGCAAGAAATGTTGAAAGAAGAAAATAATAGAGATCACAAAGTCAGATTTACATTACATAAAGATGGATATTAGAGAAAGCATAATGAAGGTCTTTACATTTATTATTTCTAATCAATCATACAAGTAACAGTTTGTTTAAAATCCTAACAGCAACATTGTATCCAGCTCCTGTAGCTTGTGGCTAAGTGACATGAATGGTGGTAATACGATATGGGGAGGGAAGGAGGAACTGAGAACACTCTGTGATTAAGATATTTCCACCTTATTTTTATTTGAAAGCAGACTTGAATTCGTTGTGAATGTGTATTATGAACTCTAGGACAACCAGCAAAAAATTTCAAAAAAAGTAATGGTGGATATTCTAAGAGAGGAGAGAAAAATGAAACCGTATAGAGTGCTCAACTAAAACCAGACAAAGCAGAAAAAGAAAGTGAAGAGAAACAAGGGGACCAAACAGAAAACCATTACAAACATGGCAGATGGGGTGCCTGGGGGACTCAGTCAGTTAAGCATTCAACTCTTGATCTTGGCTCAGGTCATGATCTCAGGGTTGTGAAAGTGAGCCCCGTGTTGGGTTCCTCACTCCATGCAAAGTATTCCTGGGATTCTGTCCATCCATCTGCCCCTCCCCCTGCTCTGGCACTGTAAATAAATAAATAGAGAAATAAATAACTAAAATCCAAATATGGCTGCTGTAATTCAAGTGTATCAAAACTCATGTTAAAGGTAATGTTCTAAGAACAATTTGTGGAACTGCGCCAAGTGAAAGACAAACTACCAGAGTGGGCGAAGAAATAAGATCCAACTTTAGGTTTTGTAAAAAAAGTTCCACTTTGTTTTATTTATTTGTTTATTTTTAGCTAGGTTCCACACCCAGTGTGGATCCAAATACAAGGCCTGAACCCACAACCCCAACATCAAGCCCTGCCTGAGCTGCATTCGAGAGTCGGATGCTCAACCAACGGAGCCACCCAGGTGGTCCAGGACTCCCGTTTGAAACGTAGAGACCCAGCTAGATCAACTGTAATGGGAAAAAGGAAGATTTAATTAATGCTGACATTAATTAAAAGAAAGTTCGAGGAGCCACATTAATTTGAGATAGAGCAGACATTAGGGAAAAAAACTTGTTAGGAGTAAAGTGGATAATACGTAATGATAAAGGAGCCAATTCTCTACAGGATGTAACGGTCCCTAGTGTGTGTAAACCCAAGAGTGTCAGCATCTGGGAGAACCGGTGATGTAGCCCGAGGAGAAGAAAGTGCCTCTGGCGCCATGCTGGGAGACCCCAGATTCCCCCTTTCAGTAACTGACAGATCCCACAGGCAGAAAATGGATCAGGGTAGAGTTGAACCAAGCAGCCCATTAATCAAGTGGACCTGATTGACATTTCTAGAATATTTTGTTCAAGAACGGCAGCATACCCTTTTTTTTTTTCAAGCTCACATGGAAAATTCATCAAGAGAGACGGCATTTGTGGGGCGCCTGGGTGTCTCAGTCGTTGAGTGTATATGCCTTTGGCTCATGTCATGATCTTAGGGTCCTGGGATCGAGCCCCGCATTGGGCTCCCTGCTCATCAGGAAGCCTGCTTCTCCCTCTCTCACTCCCCCTGCTTGTGTTCTCTCTCTCGCTGTGTTTCTCTCTGTAAAATAAATGAATAAAATCTCAGAAAAAAAAGACTGCATTCAGGGTGGTAAACACACTTTAACATTTTTAAAGTAGAGATCGTATAAAATATGCTCTCAGAGGACAATAGAATTAAGCTAAAAATAACAGAAAGACAGCTGGAAAATCGGCAAATTTTCAGGGATTAAACAACACACTTCTAATTAGTGTATGAATCAAAGAGTAAGTTGGACTCTGTTAAAATAAACACAAATTCTGCTCTGTGAAGGACACTCGAAGGGACTGAACACCACAAGCCACAGATTGGGAGAAAATATTTTCAAAACACATATTGGATAAAAGACTTGTCTCCAAAGATACAAAGAACCCAACAATAAGAAAACAAATAACCCAATTAGAATACGGGCGGAGGGTCCAAATGGATACCTCACCGAAGTAAATGTTTAGATAACCCCCCCCCACCAAAGGACAGGCAACATTGTACATTGTTAGGGTATTACACATGCAAATAAGTATATGTGCACCTGCTGCAATGACTAAAATCCCAAATGCGGACAGTCCCAAATGCTGGTGGGGGTGGGGAGCAACATGACTCTTATTCACTACCAACGACCGTTTGTGAGTTTCTTACAAAAACTCACCGTGGTCTTATGATATCACGTAGCAGTCCTGCTCCTGGATATTTATTTATACAGATGATCTGAGAACTTACATGAACAACCCCCCCACCCTCCCTGTAGACTAATGCTTACATCAGTGTTATTAGTAATTGTCAAAATTTGGAAGCAAAAGAGATCCCTTCAGTAGATGAATGAATAAATCAACTGGGGTGCATCTAAAGAATGGAATATTAATCACCAATAAGGAATGAGCTCTCAAGTCATATGAGGACACGGAGGAACCCTAAATGCATTTCACTGATCAAAAGAAGCCTATCTGAAAAGGTTGTGGGCTGCATGAACCTAGCTCTGTGACATTCTGGAAAAGGCGAATATCCGCAGACTGTGCAGAGATCAGTGGTTGCCAGGGAGCGGGGGCGGGTGGTGGAGGGGGGCGGCATGCACAGGGACAGGGTACATAGGATCTCTAAGCGATGAAGGGTTCTCTGTGATACTGTTGATACAGGGTGCAGTGAATGTGACAAAGCAAACAGGAATGGTCAGCTCCAGAAGCCAGCTCTAATGTCAAATAGGGACCTAGGTGAATAACAATGTCTCAAATTGGGTTCATGCATTGAAACAAAAGCACCAGAGCCATGCAGGACGGTCGTGATGGGGGAGATTCTGGGCGAGAGGTGAGATAGGGTGTGGGAGCTTCATGCACTTTCTATTCAATTTTCCTCTGAACTGAGGCTGATCTAACAGCTGGAACTGTATTCATTACAAAAATGATTACCTCCCTCTTCCCTTTTTTAATCTTATTTGTCTCCTCTATCTTTCTTTTTTTTTTTAATCTTATTTTTCCCCCTCTCTTCCTTCTTTAGTTGGTTCTTTTCTCTTATGCCTCATGGTCACAGAATGAGAAAGCATGGTCGACTTCCAGGTACAAGATGGAGTTATTGGAACTGGTCTGTTGGTTAGCGCGGGGACCGCTGTGACACGCAGGCTTCCGTTTTATAAAACGGCAGTGGTGCTTTTTAAAAGATATCCGCTGTGTGCATGTCTACCCATAAAAGGAAAGAGAATGAAGTGCAGATTCATGCTATAGCAGATTCAGGTGACAGAAGCCGCTTGCAGCAGTCTCATCTTATATCATTCAGTTTCTACACACTGCCCAGAATAGATAAATCCGCAGAGATGAAAGCCTATACGTGGTTGCCCGAGGCCGAGGGGACAATGACCAGTTTCTGGGTGTGGGGTTTCCTTTTGTGGGGTCAAAATCTACACGGACCTAAATGGTGATGGGGGCACAATATCATGATCGTCCTTTGTGCCGCTGACTTTTATACCTTAGGATTGCTAAGATGGTAAGTTTTATATGATGTGTATTTTACCACCATGGAAAATAAAAGATACAGTAGGAAACAAACAAACAAACAAAACTAATGGAGTAAAATTTCTTCCAAGACAGTGGTTCAAAACAAAGCCTGACATTGTTCAGGTGACCCTTGAACAACACGGGTTGGATGGTTGTGGGTCCAGGTCAGTAGAGATGCTTGCTTTTTGGTAAATCCAGGACTGGGAATGTGTATCAACTCCTTAAGATTTTCTTAGCAGACTTTTCTTTTCTCTAGTTTAACTTATTTTTTTTTTTAAGATTTCATTTATTTATTAGAGAGAGAGAGAGAGAGAGAGAGAGAGCACTTGCAGGGGAAGGGGCAGGGGCACAGGGAGAAGCAGACTCCCCACTGTGCAGGGAACGCAATGCAGGGCTCGACCCCAGGACCCTGAGATCATGACCCGAGCAAAAGGAAGATGCTTCACCTACTGAGCCCCCCCAAGCGCCCTAGTTCACTTTTTTTTTTTTAAAGCCATGACATATAGCATGCAAAATATGTGTTTATTATCTATAACGCTTTCTGCCGATATGGGCTGACAGTAGCTCGGTTTTGGGGGAGTCGAAAGTTATACATGGGTTTTCTGCAGCCTGGCGGTCAGCACCCCTAACACCCTGTGTTGTTCGAGGGTCAGAGGCTTAACCAAGCTGCCCCTGCATATGTTTTTCATCAACATAAAAAGCAATGCTGAACTTCTCAGGGACAAGCTGGGTTGGAGAAACGGGTGTTTGGGGAGCCGAATTTTCAGACTGTGCTGCTGTTTCTCCTCTCTCCTCACAGAGAGGTCGTGGATCTGGCTTCGGCGGGCGCGGCTGGTGTCCGCATTGGCTACTGTCCCCAGCAGGATGCCCTGGACGAGCTCCTCACGGGTTGGGAGCACCTGCAGTATTACTGCTGCCTCCGTGGGTTTCCCAAGCCGAGTGTCCCTCAGGTAAGAGCCCCTGGACTCTTCCAGAACAGGGTCCCACTAGAGAATTCTTGGTCAACATCTCTGGTCCCAACAGAGCCCTCTGACCACTTGGGAAGGAACCACGGTGCCAGAAAAATGTCCCTGAAAAATATTTCCAATCTGATTACATGGAGGAAACACAGTAAAGATGTTAATATTGCATCTGATAATGTATTTAAAATAGGGTTGAGTGGGGAAGTCACTTGGTGTTAAAGGTAACATTATTTGCAACTTTGTCTCCTCTCCAAGTCCCTTTTGCATTTACTGGACTGTTATTTTTATTTAGGACCAAACATCGTAGACCCTCCCTGGGGCTCTCAGAGAAGGGCTCAGGCTGCCCGTGGAATGGGGTGGGTTGTAGGAAAGAGGACTTCCCGGTGAGTGGGCTGACACCTGTCCGCTGGGCTCTTTCCCCGGGTGGTCTCGGGAGGATAAAGAGGTGGGAGAAACTGCAGACCGCACCCCCCCATCCCCGTCTCTGTGGGAGCGTGGGGTGGGCACAGTCGTCAGAAAGCCGAGGCAGCTGCCATTCGGCTTGCTATGAGCGGGGGTCAGCCAAGCAGACCTGACAGCCTTGACTGACAGCTCAGAGGACGTGCCAAGTGCTAGCCTCTGGAATGGCGGGTGCTGGGGGCACAGCTTTACCTTTTCTGCCCCTGTAGAGATTCTAGAATGCTCTTTGCATTTCTGGATTCTGAGCAAGGAGCAGAAAAGGTGGCTTATGTGGTGCATTTTCAATGAGATTCGGCAGGAGAGGGAGCGTCCCAGAATTCATGGGAGACAAAACTAACAGCCTCACTTTCACTGGCCCATGAAAATTCATTCCGTGTGCTGTTGTGTAATGCTTCTTCAGCCTTCATTTCTTACTGATGCTCTGGGACTTAAGTGCAAGTAAAGCTCAAACCCTCCTCGTTCTCGGAGGGCCCCACTGCCTTCCCCCACCTCCCATCTTCATCAAGCCAAGACAACTGTCCCCCTTGGAGGTATGCTCCTCATTAAGCAGCTATTGAGACCCAGGACTAATCAGGAGCCCCGTCTTCAAAAGGTGTTTATCTCTGTCAGCTCCCCCTGGCTTGTTTTTGATAGAAGAGGCAGATGCTTGCCACACATCATCTGCTGGCCCCTTCGCTGACCCCGGGGGAAATGCACACGTGGAGAAGTTCTGCTTAATAGAGTAGGGCTTGTGCATCCTGTCATCGGCGGAGATTACCTCCTGATTCTCGGTGCTCTTACCGGCTCATTTCTTTTGGAGCTCCTCCAGACAGAAAAGTTATTTTCCTGGTGCCAGACTCGGAACTGGCTTCACTTCCCGCACGAAGATGCAGCCATTCTGCAGGTGGGATTGAGCCTTCTGAGATGGCAGTGTGTGTGTTCCCAGAGGTCTTGGCTCTCAATGGCCAGCATCCCTCTCCCATCCATTTTAGAAATACGGCCAGTAGAGAGTAGGCGTCTCCAGTCTAAGGAACTTCTCATGGGTGCCCAGGAGCAATTGCTACAAGACAACGGAAAACAGTCCTTT
Source organism: Spilogale gracilis (assembly GCA_004023965.1). Taxonomy (NCBI): domain Eukaryota; kingdom Metazoa; phylum Chordata; class Mammalia; order Carnivora; family Mephitidae; genus Spilogale; species Spilogale gracilis. Next base: position 68,227 of record PITA01000936.1, read on the forward strand.
TAGCCAACACTTCAGTATTTACTCTGTGCTAGAGGCTATTTTAAGTATTTTATAGAACCATAGAAGGTCGATAAGTTGCTTATTCCCTATTTTTCCAATGGAGAAGCTGAGACACAGGTGAGTTAGGAAACCTAACTGAGCCCCAGGGTGGCAGAGTTTTCTTTGGAAATCCAAGTAAGCCTTCTTGCTGAAGACCCAGTTTGGATGCTGAGCTGCTCGTTGAGTACTGTGGAATTTCTTGTGCCTGCAGTGGCTTGGTTGTACTTTCTGTGCCCCTTCGGTGGCTAAGGGAGTAGAAACTATGTGGAGTTATCTTGTGGCTCCTGGGCCTGGTCCCTTTCCACATCTTTGCTGTCCCCACTGAGTCCCACACCAGCACTCTGCCAGGACTTGGAGCCGGGGTCTTTTCTTGGCATAACAGCTCCTCGCCCCGCCTCTCTCCTCCAGGCTGCCCTCTGCCTTCACTCACCTGGACAGGCCCAGTTGTGTCCTCTGTGTTTCTAGAGGAAGGCCCCTTTGTGCTGGCAGGAAGCCCCTCCTGACAGCCCCGCTCACCCCTGCCATCCCTCCACCCCCCTCTCTCTTCCTCCCTGCTTCTCTCCATTCCTCAGCACCCAGGCTTCTCTGCGCCCCAGGGCCCCATCTTACTCACAGCCCAGTCTCTGGTATTCTGTGCATAGTTCCCTTCCTCTCCCCTGTGAAGCCTCTGAAGGTACAGTTAGGAAGTGTGGGGTGGAACCAATGCATTCGTTCCTCTGTGTTCTGGACTCTTTCCCATGGCTGCCCAACCCAAGACATGTAGGCAGCGACATGGACATTTTTTTTTAATTAAAGATTTTATTTAGTTATTTGAGAGAGAGAACACGAACAGGAGCAGAGAGAGAAGGAGAAGCAGGCTCCCCTCTGAGCTGGAAGCCTGATGTGGGACTCGATTCCAGGACCCTGAGATCATGACCTGAGTCTAAGGCAGACGTTTAACCGACTGAGCCCCCTGCGTGCCCAACATTAACCTTTTGTGGAACTGGGAAAACATGACCTGGGTTCCCTGGTTCCCTAAACATCAGCAGTCATAGTTTGGCGAGTTTATTCCAAAGTTCTCTATGTCCCTTTGACTCATGCTCTCTGATAGCTAGGCCAATCCTCAAGATTCTTATTTCCTCTGTGTTATTTTGAGGAGGTTTAAATAAAGCTTTAGAGTGTTTTCTGTCAGGGGTTTTTCTTGGGAGGCATAAATGTCATGCCAGTGTTTTTACACGTTCTTGATATTTCATCATTGCCATTATGATTAGGATTATCCCAACTTGTATGAATTTATCCAAAAAATCATGAACATGAGTCCATAATTTTATTTAGTTATTTCATTTTATTATTTTTTTTTAAGATTTTATTTATTTGACAGAGAGAAGCACAGCAAGGGAGGGAACACAAGCAGGGGGAGTGAGAGAGGGAGAAGCAGGCCTCCTGCCGAGCAGGGAGCCCGATGTGGGACTCGATCCTGGGTCTCTGGGATCATGACCTGAGCCGAAGGCAGTCGCTCAACCAACTGAGCCACCCAGGCGCCCCAAGTTATTTTATTTTTAAATTTTTTCTGTGTGTTTTAGATTTTATTCATTGTTCAGGACACAGTGTCTTCCCCACCTCTCCTAAATTTGAATTAAGATATGAGGGCAGCCAGGTTGATTCCATGATGACATCTAAACAAACCAACAAAACTGCAGCCATACCTCTGGGTCATAAGAGTTACGGAGAACATGTTTGTCAGAGTTTTAAGTTGTGTGGAGTTGGAAACAGGTTTGTTCCTTGGTCTCAGCCCCAGAGGAAGCGGCACCGCGTTGAAACGCAAAGCAAACCAAGTGCGGAGTGACGGCAATTGGGGTGGGCATTCGAGCAGAAGGGCTGCATGGACTCGTGCCGCCCACTGGGGAGGGGGAAAGGGGACAGGGACAGGACAGGAGTGGGGTCCTGGGGTGTATGCAGCAGGGCCGGTGAAGGCGGAGCGGCGAGAGTAGGAGAGGAGGCGGGATGTCGATGCTTGAGGTGGGAATCGCTGGTCCCGTGGGGTGGTGCATGGTCACCGTCCTTTTGGCTTTGTGCAGCAGTTACCAGTGGGGGCTGGTGAGAAACACTCCCTGTTGCTCCCTGTCCCGCTGAGTGGCCACCTCTGGCCGCAGCTCCTTGCGGGGGAGGGGGCATTTCATGCCTCGGTGAATATTGACAGCTTTCTTGTCCATTCTCTGCTCCCTGAAGTCCCGTCCTGCCTTCCCCTCCCTGGTTTATTCCCTCACTTCCTCCTTGGGCTCTGTTGGGCTCGTCTGCATCTGCTCGTCCCACTGTGGCTATGCATCCGGGCCTGGGCTGTGCTCTGCGGCCCTGATGTGCACTCGGTGCTCCCACAGAGCCCCCCCCACTCATCCTCTGCCAGCCTGGGGCCGGGAAGGGAGGTGTTCGTGGGAGCTGGGCAGGGGCAGCAGGAGGAAGGACGCCATGTGGGGTTGAGAGCCGGGGTCTGGGGTGTCCTGGTGCATGGGGATCCGTTCACAGACAGCGACTGTCTTGAAGGTTGCCGGGGACCTCGTGAGACGTCTACACTTGGAGGCCCACGTGGACAAACTGGTGGCCACCTACAGTGGAGGAACCAAGCGGAAGCTGTCTACGGCCTTGGCGCTGCTGGGCAAACCGGACCTGCTCTTGTTGGTGAGTCGCAGAGAGATCCGTGCTCTCTGGGCACCTTCAAACAAGATGCCCTCTGCGGAGGAAATTCATACCTGCAGTATGGGTTCTCTGAGCGAATAAACGTTTTGCCCTGACACAACATTTCCCAAATAGAACCTCAAAAAGCATTGGAATTTTACAGAAATTAGAAAAAAATTACCTTTTGATAGAATCCCTGCTATCTATTTCATTGAGGACTCAATAAAAACTATTAACAGCAGTATTGTATAGTAACACATGGCCCAAGTATAATCTGAAAACCAGTATATGCTTGACGTCTAGCATGATGTTTTTGAGTCTCACAGCTGCGGCGACATGAGCCCGTTGGGAGTCCTGATGGTGGGTGTCAGGTGCAGGACGGATACGGCAGGGAGAGCAGGTTGTTCCCCAGAAAGTGGGGTATAGACGCAGAGGCTTTGAGAGCAGGCTGTCGGTAATCTATCTGGGAATGGCATTTAGTCCTGTCTGGCCCAATGAAAGCATGAGCAGATGGCGGGAGAATCAAGAGATAGACCCAGTTGTGTTGCATTTCAAATGTAGCTTAGAGTCCTATCCTTCAAGCAATCTACAAAAGGCCCTAACTGGGTGCCATAGATGGGACATCGATCACTGGGGCGTGTCCCACAGCTTCCCACGCGTATGAAGTTAGAGGGGCAGCAAAACGTGTGGGCAAGAAATTCTTTTCTTCTTTCTGTTCTCATTCATTCGATGGAAACTATTTTAAAGGGGATTCAAGAAGCCTGTGTTGGAAGAGTGGCCTCTCATTATTTAATGGGGTGTCTTCTGGGCTCGCAGCCAATTTTCCTTCATTTGCTCTAAGTGTGCTTCTTGGCACGGTCCCAGGTCAAGGATTGTTGCAGCATGCCATCTTCGGACATCCGGGAGTGAATACAAACACTTGTCCCATTCTGCAGGTTGTCAACTAGGTTTTCCATATGAGAGGAGGCCTGCATTGAAGGGCTTGAAAGGCATGGTGTCCTTTGCCTTCTGTAGAACTTTCCCTGAGCTCAGCCTTGCCCACCATGTGTCCTCAATCAGGACAGGGACACTGCCCAGGAGCATGTTCCCCAGCCTTGCTCTCAGCTCCCTTGGTAGTCCTAGACTCAGGCTTAGCGGTCAGACTCAAGTCAGCTGCCAGGGTTCAGATTCTGCTTCTAGAAGCTCCTCCCTGCATGCACGTGGCCTGGCACATTGAATGCATGTCTCCTCCTCATCTGCAAGTGACCGTGATACAGTCCTGTATATTGGGTCCCTGAAAGCAGACCCTAGAATGATTCCCATGAAGCATGTGGCACCCAGTGGGCTTTAGTGATGTTTGGAGCACCTGGCTCAAGACACACCTTGCAGGGCCTTCCACATTCTCCCCCGAGGAAAGACAAGTGGCTCCCACGTCTGACACCAGCGTGGGATCAGGAAAATGTAGAGCTACCATCAGCTTCCTTGTTGAGCAATGCACGAGCACTGACCATTTACCTACTCTCTAACTGCACACATAGATCACCTGGTTTACAGAAAAGTGCAGGTGTTTATTTTCCTGCTCAGTGCCATTTTTTGGTCCACTTTCCATCTGTTTTTCTTCTGGGGAAGCCGATGACCCTAAGCTCTTAAGAAAAATGCGTTTAGTCCTCCGTGACGGCAAAAAGCCCAGAAATGCATCACGTGGCCCAGAACCATTTCTCTCAAAAGAGGTTTAGTAAGTGCTCTGGTGTTTATTGAAGGAGAAAGCTCTGGGTTCCCAGGAATCCCACTTTACTTGATGGCACTACATCAGGGAAGCTTCCTTCCGCTCTTTCCTGTCTTTCTGCGGTGTGTCATTTGGAAGTTCTGCGGAGGTGAGTGGTGCCGCAAAGTGGGCCGTCCTCTCTGACCACTAGCTGCTGTGAAGACGTGCTGCCTGCAGAGTCAGCGCGGGGTCCCCCCCACCCCCACCGGGCCCGACCTGGCCTCACGCAGCCTGCGTGTCCCAGTGTGCACCCCCAGCACCCATCACTGTGTCTGTGTGCTCTCTCCTCCAGGACGAGCCCAGCTCCGGGATGGATCCCTGCTCCAAGCGGTACCTGTGGAACACAATAATGCAAGAGGCTCGGGGAGGCTGTGCCGTGGTGCTGACCTCCCACAGGTGAGCCCCAGCCCTCACTGCCAGTCCGGGAGCCAGGCTGGCGGGGGGGGGGGGCTGGCAAGAGCCGTGGAGTGGCCAGGCCCATGCAGCCCACGTGCTTCTGCAGCCAGATAGTCCTGTTGCCATGGAGATGTAGCCATGAGCCCCGCCCTCGCACAGGTTAGGACCCTGAAGCAGAGACATGTCAGGCAACAGAACCCCGGGCCACACAGGCGGCAGCTGGCAAGAGCTGGAGTCTGAGCCCAGCGGTCTGTCGCAGGCCTACGCTTGCCCGTCGGTCGCTCCTGCAGAGCTAGATTCCTCCCTGGTCCTCCGGAGCCAAGGGGTCAGCGCCTTTCTGCCCAAGATATATATATGTGTGTGTTTAAGATTTTTTTAATTTTGTTTGAGAGAGAGAGAGCGTGAGCATATGGGCTGGGGGAGGGGCAGAGAGAGAGAAGCAAACTCCCTGTGCTGAGCGAAGACTCCTGAGATCATGACCTGAGTCAAAGTCAGTCTTCATTCCACTGAGCCACCCAGGTGTCCCCAAAAGTGTGGTCTTTTGTACCTGACTTCCTTCCCTTGCTGGTCCTTGAGGCTCGCCCTCGTGGTGGCCTGCGTCAGCCGTGGGCTGGTTTTTGGTGCCGCACAGCTGAGCTGTATTTCGTCCATTCTTCCCTAGTCCACGGCCCTTCGGATTGATTCCCATATAAGGTGCGGTGAACGGTCATATAAATGTCTTTGTATGAGCCTATCTTTTTATTTTTAGGAGCCCAGTTGCTGGATTGTGCGGTAAGCTTGTGTTGAATCCTTTAAGACACAGTAGGGCTTTTGCTTTCTGATGTGGCTTCATCATGTTATATTCCCAGGTCCAAAGATGAAGTTCCTAGTTTCTGCAGACTCTTGTCAACACTCTGTCTTTCTGACTGTAGCCATCCTGGCAAAGTGTGATTTCAATTCACATTGTCCTGATGAGGGTGTCATCTCTGTCTTCTCAGCCGCGTCGTTTCTTACAAGAAGCCAGCCAGTGCTAATTCTGATGTTGCCCGGAACAGCATGGGTCAGTCCTGCTTTTTCGGCTCACAGGATTCCCCTTTGACTTTCACATTTCACAGTTAAACTTCAGTGTGTCCAGAGGCGGATCTCTTTGATTATCCTCCCCTGGGTTTACTGTGCTTCTTGAATACGTAGGTTAATGTTTTTCAGTAAATGTGGGGACATTTTGGCAGTTACTTACTCCAGTGTTTTTTCTGGCTCTTTCTTTTGTTTCCTTTCCCATGCACTGGTACTTTCTATGTTTGGTGTCCCACAGATGTATGGGTTTCTGTCCATTTCTTTGTAATATTTTTTCCCTTTTCATACTGAATAAGCTTCAGGTTCTCTGATGTTTTCTTCTGCTACTCAAACTTTGCTGTTGCCCTACGGTGAAATTTTCATTCCATTTATCATACTCTTCAACTAAAAAAAATTCCATTTGGTCCTTTTTTTTTTTTTTTTTTTTTGGTTTATTTATTTTTGGAGAAAGAGCATGAGTGGGAAAGGCAGACAGAAATCTCAAGCAGAGTCCCCACTAGCAAGGATCCCAGTGTAGGGCTTCATCTCACGACCCTGAGACCATGACCTGAGCTCAAACCAACAGTCCAACGCCCAACTGACTGAGCCAGTCAGGTGCCCCATCTGGTCCTTTTTAAAAAAAAAAAAAATAATTTCAGTCTACTTCAGAATCTCTATTTATCATTATGGTCATTTAAAAAAATTATTCTTGAAACAGTGTTTCCTTTATAGAGTAGCTTCACTGAAGATTCTTTTGTGCTAAATGTAGCATTTAGGGACACTTAGGAATAGTTTCTGCAGGCCACTCCCCTCCCCCACCCCCATGGGTAACAGTTTCTGGTTTCTTTGGCAGGTTTTAAATTTTTTTCCAAAGCTGTCTATTTCACAATACTTAATACACCGCAGCATCTCTGGTTTGATTTCTCCCCATCCCTGGAAGTTGCTGTTATTGCCAGTTTAGGGAGTTTTGTTTTTGTTTTTGTTTTGTTTTGCTTTTAGTTTGTTCCCTTTCTGTGTCTGTATGTCAGTGTTTCTTTGCCTGGGCGGGGGGATCTATGAAATCTCTTTTTCCCCTGCAGCAAGTAACTCCTGATGCCTCCATTCAGTTTCTGTTTTACATGTTCTCATTTCTTAAAGCCCAGCTTCCTTGGAGCTGCCCTGATGTCATACTGGCCGAGGCAGCCCTCGGCCACCTCAATGCAGCAAAGATTTTGTCCTCTGCCAACAGATCTGTGTGTGCACATGGGAGAATATTCCAAACCCAGGCCTTTTGGAGGTAGCTCAGATTTGCTTTCTCCTGGGTTCTGCTGCTCTCTTGGCTGTGCACGTGGGTGGCCCCTGGATTCATGTGGAGTGTGTAGCTGGTGTGGCCCCCTCTTTCACCCCTCGTGTGTGTACGTGCAGCCAAGTAAGCTCTTTGTGTACAATATCGGCCTGGTAGAGCCCGCCTCGGGCCAGATACTAGAGCTATTGGCTTTTCTTGTTTGCTGCTGATGTCACTGGGTATGAGCATTTCCCAGGGCTCCACACCGAGCGCCAAGAACCTGCTCATCCTCACGGTCTGCCCTGCCTGCTAGTAGGTGCATGTTCGTGAAGCTAATCCTGGGTTACCTGTCTTCTTACCCTCGATTCCTCAGTTTGTCACCAGTGTTTCTCAGATTGTTGCATGCCTGCAATTTCCAGAATTCTGAAATGGTTGTTTTGGTTCATTTGCTCCAGCTCTAGAGGTGTTTTTTTGGGGAAAAGGCTTACCAGTATTTCTGCTTGACCACAGCCAGAAGTTCTGTCCCTGCTTTTTTTGTCTTGGTTCTGTTTCTCTTCGGAAAATAAAATTTTACATTGAAGTGATTTGGTACAACCTCTACCTGATAAGTTATATACATTTTGGCTGAAAACGATCTTTTGGCTCCCTGCATTCCTGTGCTCATTATTGGTATTTGTTGGCATTCGTTAAGTCCTCACGTTCTCAGATAGGTTCTAAGATAAGATCCACCAGTTGGATAAACTGGAGTCACATTAAAAATGCCTCTTAAATTCCATAGAGCAGATAATTATTGCAGACGGTTCTCAGAAAGACCACACATCACTGTAATTTCTATTTTATGTCCTCCTGTTCATATGGTATCACATTAACGAGGTGTCTTCATTTCTATAAGTCTGCCCATATTCATGCAATACAAAGGTCTGAATGACTCACGATTAATGAAGAGTAGGGCAGCTGGTGATTGATTCTATGATTCTAAAACAGCTGCCTTCAGCTGAGATGTCTCCAAATCGCACAGTTTCCTCTTAATTTTGAGTTCCTGTCTCTGTTGCTTTTTTTTATTCCTCACCTAGAAGACCATGGTAGAAACATGAGGTGAAAACCTGTTTCCCACTCTACTCACGAAGAGGCATTCAAACGAGTCTGTCTGGGGTGCCCTGGGTGGCTCAGTTGGTTAAGTGTCTGACTCTTGACTTCGGCTCAGGTCATGATCTCAGGTTGTGGGACTGAGCCTGGCATCAGACTCCCCACTCAGTGTGGATGCTGCTAGTCCCTCTTCCTCTGCTCTCTCTCAAATAAATAAATAAATAAATAAATAAATAAATAAATAAATAAAATCTTCCAAAAAATGAGTCCATCTAAGAATGACCGGGGATGTCTTTTGCTTGCCCATTAAACCCTGACTTGTACATCCCATTATTAACCCTTAAATCTTTGTGCACCCCCGACCAGAGTTCTGTTCTGGTCAGCCTAGCCACCTGGAGGAAATACAGTGTTCATTTTCTGAGTAAATGGTCAGAGACTACTTTCATTGATGTTGAACCACTGGCATTGTATATTCTTCTTGATGCTGAAAATCATCAAAATCGCACAGTCTGCTCCCGCTAAGCTGAGATGTTGTGTTTTCCCACTTGTTTGGACCTTTTCTGTTCGACAGCTAGTAACAGGGCACGTCAAACTCCTTGCTCCGAGGTCAGTTGTTAGGTGGGTCTGTTTCAGGCTGTAATACAGAAATGGTTTCATATCCTGCCCATTAATTACAGCACCTACTCATAAAAATGGAATCAAATTGTTTTAAATTGAAATTAATTAAGCAAACAGAGAAAGACATGTTTGCACAGAAAGATACATAAAGCGTGTAGGGAATGTAGATAACATATTTCCTTCGACTTCGTGTTAAGCTACTCTAACAAAGACCTGAAATCACAGTGGCTCAGACTAGACATGTGTTCCTCTTCCCCATTAATAATCCGCATTGTTGAGTTGTGCCAGAGCCCAAGGTCCTCCAAGAACTCAGGGTCTTGGCACCATGTCACTTAGTCATTTGTGAGTTTGTCCTTATCTTCATGGTTGAAGTCAGCTTTCTAGTTCAGCTCATGGAAGGTGGAAAGAAGCAATATTCAAGGCAAGTGGCTTGTCTTATTTTGACACCACCCAGAATTTACACTTCATGTGATGCCCACCTCTAGCTGCACAGAAAGCTGACCAGTACAGCCTTGATCTGAACATGCTGTGATCTAATGAGCAGACTGCTTTATCTCCATTTGGTGGTTGAGTTTCTAATTGGTTGGTATGCGGATTACCTATGAGCAGTTCTTCGAATAGTCTGTATGTTTGCCCTTTTTCCTGGATTGCATTTTCCTTGTTCTGTTTTTATACTAACATGTATTTGTTCTTTATATGGAATGTATCAACCCTTACATATCACATTCCTTGTCATTATTTTTAATGTTAGTTTGCTGTTTTGACACATTTATTAGAAGTTCATAGTTTTGTCAACTGCCAAACATTTCTTTCAGAGTTTCTTTTGTTGCTGTTTTGCTTAGAAGCAATATTTTCATCCTCCAGTCACTTTTGTGTTTAAGGTGTGAATGTCTCCTTCTGCACTGTCTTACCGTTCCCCCCATTCCGGCAATCTGCCTTCTGATTCCATAGCATACTGCCTTATTTAAATTATTTGAGCCCTATCACTACTCAGCGGGGAGTATGCTTTTCCCTCTCCCTCTGCTCCTTCCCCTGCTTGTATTCTCTCCCTCTCAAATAAATAAATAAAAATATTTTAAAAAATTATTTGAGGTGGCGCCTGGGTGGCTTAGTTCGTTAAGTGACTGCCTTTGGCTCAGGTCATGATCCCAGAGATCCGGGATCGAGCCCCACATCGGGCTCCCTGCTCCGCGGGATGCCTGCTTCTCCCTGTCTCACTCCCCCTGCTTGTGTTCCCTCTCTAGCTGTGTTTCTCTCTGTCGAATAAATAAAACCTTTAAAAAATTATTTGAGTCTTAAAACAAATGTGAATAGTTTCTGGGGCTTACTTCTCTTCCGACCTACAGTTTTCTGCCTTTCACTATATAACTTAGAAGATGTGCTTTCTAACTGACTGGCATTATACTATATCCTTATTATAATTTACTATTTTCTATGTAATTATAATAATACTCTTACAAGTTAGAAGTCTCTTTATTACATATTTTATATCAAGATACTATTACATATTATAAACTATAGTTGCAAATTACAATGTCATTTGTTGTATTTATATATGATAGTAAAATAGAATTCCCATTTGTATTTTGTATAAAATTCACTTATTACATTTTATATTAATACATATATATTTTATAAAATAATTTTCAGAAAACAGTAATTTTTGTATTATAATAATTTCCTTTTTTTGAAATACATTCACTATTTTCCTTTTCTTGACATATCTTTTTATTGATTCAGGATTTCATTTAGGTTCATAGTAGATCTTACTGCTTTTATTTTTCATAAAACTTCCACATTTTCTGTGACAGTCACTTGTATCTTGTTTATGGTTTTGTACTGTTGCTAAAAGGTTTTGTTCTCATAGCTGTTGCTGCTCAGATATTGAAATGCTGTTTTTGGACAACTGTGCTATGGGCTATCTAAATGAAACAGCCACTTAGAAAGTACCTTTTGAGGGGTTTTATAAGGTTTGTAAAGAGGAAATTCACAAATTCGCAACAGTAGTGTTTGTTTTTTAAGATTTTATTTATTTATTTGAGAGAGAGAGAGAGAGAATATGCATGAGCAGGGGAAGAGGCAAAGGGAGAAGCAGACTCCCCGCTGAGCAGACAGCCTAACTTGGGGCTCCATCCCGGGACCCTGAGATCATGACCTGAGCCAAAGGCAGCCGGCTAACCCACTGAGCCCCCCAGGCGAGCCTACAGCAATAGTGTTTTTATCTCCTCGTTGGTTTGACTGTTTGGTCCAAGCCCCGTGTCTCCAGGACGTGGCTCCCTCACGCGCTTCGTGTCTTCCCTGCAGCATGGAGGAGTGCGAGGCTCTTTGCACGAGACTTGCCATAATGGTCAACGGCAGCTTCAGGTGCCTCGGCTCGCCCCAGCACATTAAAGACAGGTATGTTGCATGTTTGCTGTGTTTTGTATGTAGATATGTAGGCTACACATGTGTTGCATGTATATTCTCTTTCCGTTGAACTGTGTGCTGTAAGGCAGCGGCGTGATGCTCTGGAGCCAACGAGAGCCGCCTCCTCGCGGCAGGGGCAGGGATATGCGGACTGAGGAGGAGAGGGTGGGCGGGACGCACACGGACCCAGCCCTGCCCCACCATGTTCATGGCCTCTTCCAGGAGGGCAGACACTCTCTTTGTGACAGTCGAGATGAAGAGAGGAGGAAATGTCCAGGCAGGCACAGAATACCTTCCACAGCGGTTGCCCAGCTCTGTGGCCCTTGTCCAGGCTGCTTCCGCTGCCGCGCCGTGGACCGGGTCTGCGCTGAGTCAGCGGGGAGCACAGGGCTGTTGTGGTCGCTTTTCATCAGGACTAGTAAAGACTGAAGATTTCTCCTGTGTGTCCTCATCCCTTAGATTTCTTCCCTGCTAATTGTCTTTTCACATCCTCTCCGTTGACTTTTTGGGATTGTCATGGTTTTGCTGTCTATCTCCATAAGCATGTCTCTGTCCCAGTATTGCGGGTTTTGAAAATTCCGGGTCACCTGGACTGTTTTCACAGTTTCTGGTTTCCTTTTAACTTGCTGTTTAATCTCTTGTTTCTGATACAGAGTAATTTATTAATGTATGTTGATGAATTTTTCATTTTCATTTATTCAGTGTTTTTGAAGTTGGAATTTGCAGGCAGAGATGTGTTAAGTAGACCATATATTAAGTTGAAATGTGTTTATTTCACGGAACAAATACCGTGGAGTGCTTGATATGCCATCCCATGGCTCAGAGTCGGGTGCTGCCGGGACAGTGATCCCGCTCCTGTTTGCTGCCTTGGGTCCATCACTTGTCAGATCAACCTGCAGGAAACTGTTCTCAATATGGACTCCACTCACCTTTAATAAGTGTCATCAAAAGGAAAATAATATTTCACACTCCCTAACCTTTATGAATGCTTACATAAAGTTTTATAGCCCATGCCTGATTGTTAGGTGATTTATGTCTCAACTTAACTACCTGCCTCTCTCGAGCTTTTTCCAAGTTGGCTGGAGGACTCGGCCTGAGGAAGGACAGGGGAATGAACCTCGTCCACGTGTGGATTGTGTCTCACCTCCTCCTGGTTTCAGTTCCTATGACGTGTCCTGCGCCCAAGGGCTGGCTGTTGGTAACATGGGAACCGTGCAATGACCCTAAGCAGGAACTGGCTTGTGACGGATTCGCCACAATGCCTTGTAAAGCATATAATTTGTAACGTTGGTTATTTTCCTGCAGCAAATAAACTGATGACATCTGTTTCTGTAATATGAGGTGCAAAGTGAAGGGTTAATCCCGACATGGACCTGGCAGCCCCCAGCATCTGTGCCTGCAGCTGAGGGGCTGCGTGGAGAGTGTGGGCTCCTTCCTCACTCCTCTCTGTGCACATGGTCCCCGAGTGTGCAGCCCGAGGGCATGCACTCAGATCTGAGGGGCACAGCTTGGCTTCCAGCCGCGTTGTTTCGCACTCGGCACCCGGTTTTGTCCGGCATGGGCCGGCATCTGCACACGCTGTGACCAGGAGCGGTGACCCTAGAATCTCGGTCCGTGTCCATGTTGTGCTGAGCCCCAGGGCGGTGTGCGAGGGGCTTGGTGTGCCGCCCTGCAGCTGTCGCTCAGCTTGGCTGGGGACGGGTCGCTACGAGGCCAGGTGAGTGTGCGGCACATGGAGGAGGGCCTGGCTCAGGCCACGCGTGGTCTGCGGAGAGGCTGGCGCTGCGGAGGCGTGGGGGTGGGGGAGGAGCTTCTGCGGTGGTTGTCCTGGGGGACCCTGAGAATCGCAGCTCAGTCTGTTGACGTGCAGCGAATCCGAACAGTGTTGTGCTGAGAGCAGCTGCAAAGCCGGCCCCCAGGACAGTGCTTGGGACCCAGTGGGAGGAGTCCAGGCCACGTGGGGATTCTAGCCAGAGTTGATGTGAAGAGAGAGGAGATAATGCGGATAGAGCAGGGGTGAGGGAGGCCGGTTGAGGCGGCGCCTCCCCACGTCCAGAGCTCAGATGAGGGGTTTCTGAGGGTGGGGGCAGAGGCAGGTGCATAGGGCCGAGGCTTGGGTGGGCAGGCATCTGCCTCCTGGGGTAGCTGAGGTCAGGGGCCGCAGGAGCCTGGTGGAAGAAACTCATAGAGCCAAGTGGAGGGCAGGGCAGGGCAGGGCAGGGCGGGGCAGGGGCTCTCCTGGCCTGGAGGCACCGCCCCAACCTCCCACCTGTACTCCTTCCTGGAGCACACACTCTGACCTCTGCCACCTGCTGGTGGCTTCCTGCTCCCAGGATCCCCTGGCCTCCCCTGTGCTCAGCATCTCCCTCCCTCTGCACTCCCCTTCCCAGCTGCGACCCGCTTCTCTTCTTCACCATCTAACTGCGTCCTCCCCGCCCCCAGTGTGTCTGTGCCCTGCTCCATTTCCCCAAAGCTCATTCCAGTCAGACCCTGCACCCTAGGGCAGCGTAGCCTCCGTCTCCCCTCGGTCCAACATCGTCCCAGCATCGCCGGGCACCCAGGCGTCCGCACTGTCCGAGATGCCCTCTGAGGGCAGTGACAGTCCCGGGCACCTTGTTCAGGGAAACACAGGAGAACCACCCCACAGAGGACAGTCATGGTCCGGAGTCATGGTCCGGCTTTCACTCCCCAGGAGGACGAATGTTGCCAGACTCTAATTCACTCCTTTACTGATTTGCTGTACTGTTTTCTTCCCAAGTTCCAGACCTTGTTAGAACCTCTTGGAGCATCTTGTGCAATATTTCTACAGCAGTACACACTGCATCTAACTGTACAACTCCAACATATTGCCAAAATGCTGTTTGCTTATAAGGACCCAGTCCAGGGTTAGCCCCCGTGGTCATACTCTGCTATTTTCAGGAAGAAGCCCACCGCAGGCTTGTCTTAGTTGGATGACCTAATGGGTTCTCCTGCCTCTGGCCTGGGTTTCCCTGCTCCCAGCGGCTTCGCCAGAACCATCCACCCTCAATGTCGTCTTATGTCTGGGTAGGAAGGCTTGTCTGACATTGGGAGCTGCCTGGCCTGAGGGGCAGACGGGGTCCAGAGTACAGGAGGTCAGGCGCTAGGCCTCTGGGGAAAGTGGTCTACTCCCTATCCCCTTGCACACGCTGACCTCATCCCTGTGCTCCCCCTTTCCTCCCACCGCTATGACCTCAGGCCTCTCAGACCTGGGAAGTTGTGTCCCTGCCAGCCGTGTGCGAGGTCTTCACAGACTGCTCAGGGGCAGCCTCAGCCTCCCTCCTTCCCTGACACCATCACCCTCCCCTACGTCTTCACTCTTCCTGGGGGGGTCTCCCCTCCCCAGCTAATGCCCTCCCCCCACCAGTTTGCCCTCGGTGGCCTCGGAGCCTGGACGACACCTGCCTCTCTCCCCTCTGCCCTGTTCCAGTGCTCTGGACGGCCTCCTTTCAGGCTCAGGGAACTGGGCCACGTGCCCTTCTTCCCTTTTGGCCTCTTCCCTTTGCTCTCTGGCCAAGGACAGTCATAGTTTACAACATCTACATCCATAAGCTGTGGTCCTAGCTCAGCTCTTCGTGAGGTCTGGCCCCTTCTCAGAGACCACCCTTGTTTTCCTGTCTCTGCTCCCCAGTGTCTGGGCCATCCCCCTCTCCTACACGTCGCCGTTCTCGCCTTCTGCCTGGTGGCCATTTAGTACCTGTGATCTCTTCTGTGCCACATCGAGCTCTGGGCACAGATCAAGTGTCAAGGAGGAGCTGTCAGGAGGTCTGACTGGTGCGGGGCTCAGTCGGTGCCCGTTCTCGGTGCTCTGTTCACTAACTAGCTTGCTCCTCCTCATACTCCTATGAGCGGACTCTTAGTATTCCTCCCCCTCTGCAAGTACAGAACAGGAGTCAGAGAAACGTGGAGTGTTTTCCTGGCTGGTGCCCGGAAGAACTGGGATTTGAACTTGGGCTTCTGCTTCTGCTTTGTTCTGTGGCACCTGTTCTCAGGACAGTCCCCACTCAGTAACTACAGAGAGGGGGCTGCGGTGGCTGGGACCCCGATCTCCCCTGTGTCCTTCCTCTGTTCCCATGCCCCCGTTCCGGTTGAGGCCCTGATGCCCACTCATTTAATGCGTGCTCTCTAACATCCCGAGAAGAGAGAAGCTGCTTGTCCAGCTTCTCCTCACGGTGGGCTCACTAACTACCATTCCCCCTTCTCTGACTTGGTTTCTATTTCTGAGAAGGAAATTTGCCTCTTTATCAACTGTCTTTCTTCTTCTTGTGTGACCATCCCATCATCTCCTTCCCTTCTGAGACCTTCCTCCAGGGGACTTTTTTCTTCCCTCCTATCTTTGATCTTCTGTTTCAGTTATGAGCTATGTCCATCTCTTTGTAACAGAACATCAGATACATTGATGTAAGTATATCAATTGACTGACATGTGTTCACTTTTTACATGTAATATAAGTCCAGAAGTACCTGGTTATTGGCACTGGTTCTGTGGCTCCAATCTTTACAGTCTTCTTGGTCCCAGAATGGCTGCTGTAGCTCCACACATCACATCCTTATTCTAGGCAAAAAACAAGAGAGAACAGGGAAAGGCAAGCTGTCTGTAAGCCCTATCTACCTACTTGTGCCTATGTTTTATCAATGGTCGTGCTTACTAGGAAGCCTGAGAAATGTAAAATTTATCTGGGCATTACCACTTAAATAAAGTTAGGTTCTTGCTAAGATACAAGACAAGGAAGTGGATGTTGGGTGACTGTTATAGTCTCTCGTGTTCCTGATTGGATTCTTTCCTCAGTTGAGGGTAGGTCATTAGGTCATTAGTGTATGCTCTTATGCGAGCCATCACTGTGTGTGTGCATGGGTGGATGTATGTGTGTGCAGATTGATGTGTGTGTGCACACATGGATGGATGTGTGTGCATGCGTGGATGATTGTACGTGTGGATGTGTGTGAGCTTACATGGTGGATGTATGTGTGCACACATGGATGGGTGCGTGTATGCATCCGTGTGTGTGTGGATGGGTGCGTGTGCATGCATGGGTGTGTGCACACATGGGTGGATGGGTGTGTGTGCATGGATCGATGTGTATGCTCACATGGATGTATGTGTGTGCACGTGTGGATGATTGCATGTGCAGATGGGTGTGCGTGAAGGGTGGATGTGTGTGTGCACACCCGTGGGTGGATGTGTGTGTGTGTGTACAAGGGGGAGCTGGAGCACACGGAGGCCCCCAGATGGCCAGGAATGGCTAGCACCACCTCTGGGGCACCGACAGCTTCATCCCTGGGAACTGGAGATGCGTTCCCGGATTCTCTCCGGGACACAACTGGAGCGCATCCTGAGAGCCAGCAGGCTGTGGACATGTTCCCAACCCACCTGGAGGGAACCAGCCACACCTGCGTGTGCACCTGTTTGCTTTCCCCTGCCCTGGGACTGATTGAAGTAGAAAGTTCATGACTGAGTGTAAAAATAGTCCTCCCAAGGGTGAGGGAAATAAATCATGCCTCTGAAGCCTAGAGGTTTGAAGTTCACCTGGCCGATTTCTTGGTGGGGAATGAGGATAAAGCTATCGGTGTATGCAAAACAAAAGAAAACAAAACTTTAAAAATAAAGAAAATCCTTAAGATTATGGAAACTTTTTATTTTTTAAGACTTTGAGAGGTAGAGTGAGCAAGAGAGAGGGTACGAGTAGGGGAGGGGGTGAGGGGTGAAGCAGACTCCCCGTGGAGCAGGGATTCCCAAGGCGGAACTCGATCCCAGCACCCCGACATCATGACCTGAGCCAAAGGCAGACACTTAACCAATGGAACCACCCAGACATCCTGAGAACTTTTATTTTCTTGAGTCGTCCAACTTGAAAACTTTAGAAATAAAAAATAATAATGGAATTAATTTCGAAGGAGGCTGTCGTCAATAGGCTAAATAGCCATTTTACTCAGAATGTAGAGAGTACTCTGGAAGTTTCATTTGTGGGTGTTCCTCTAAGAAATGGAAGAAGGCATAGTGATGGGGGAGCTCTCAAGCTATGACCATCTGGCTGCCTGAAAATTAACATCACCTTCCATGACACCTTATGCTCAGCGAGGCATCTTTGATTTAATGCTTCTAGAAAACATTGCTGTGACTATCAAAGCTAGATTAAGATTACATCACCCAATAATAAGCTGGTTTAAACATTTGAAAATGAAGCAGATAATTGGGTGCGCTTATGTCACTGTCACAATGGGGAGCGAAGTTTGCATGCACTCATGTACGAGGATTTCTGCCGTGGTGTGCCACTGTGGGATGACGGGCTACTGAATTCTATCCTGCGTTTTGCTTTCTCTTCAAGCATCATTGAATTCAGCTGCTTCTACCCACCACTGGATTAACTGCCTTTACCAGAAAGGGCTCTTTTCAGAGAAAGGCACTCTCTGGCTTCCACCCCTCTCAGCATGTGTTCCCACACTGATATATGGCATTTGTCATTTCATTTGCTTTCACAGCATCACGTCACGTGACTACAGTCCAGGTTGTTCTGATGCGGTTCCCTGGGAAGGGCTTCTCACGCTGGTTCTAAGAAATTTGGGTCATGAGCAATGTCACCCAGAGCAATCACTTTACCAAAGGGGACACTCTGCTTTCCCTTTCTAATACGTTCTGATAAGAACACTCAGACAGAGAAGGTGGGAAATGGAAGTGTTTTGGGACGTTGTTTCAGGAGTTCAGGTTCACACCGTGATTCTGCTCATGGGTGCGTATTGACTGAGCACCTGTCTTAGGAGAGACAACAAAGGCATGGTCTCTACCTCACTGGATTTCAAGACCCTGGTGTTCCAGAAAACCCCAGTAGTGTTAAATGCCTTCCATTGAGCTGTACCCCCAGGCATCTTGTTCCCCAAGCTTAGGACAATTTCCACACTGTGCTACACTGACCTTTATGTGTGCAGGTGTCTGTCTGACCCCTACCGAGTGCACCCAGGGAGGGACCATGCCCATGCGTAGAAGCATAAGACACCCCCGGGAGTTAGCCGGCTGCTTGGCCCCTTGGAAAGAAGAATGCGTTTCCCAGCTGTGAGGACCTGCTGCAGGTGGTCAAGGAGATACAGTGGGAGCGGGCTTCAGCTTCGAGGATGTGGATTTGTAGGGAGAGATATCACTTTCCATGCCCTTTCCTCCCTTCCTTCTGCCCTGAATGCAGATGTGATGGTTAGAGACGAAGCAGCCATCTTGGACCAATGAGGCAGCCTCCACGATGGAGGCTGATGAGCAGAGCAGCAGGGACAGAAGGAGCCAGATGACTGCCTTACCCTCTCTGAGCTGTCTGACGTCAGACTTTCAACCTACTAATGTCCCTTTACCTTGGGGTTTTCTCTCATTAATCCGAGCAGACTAACGTACCTTTGCACATATTACACACAATGTTAATTTTTTAAAAAGATTTTATTTATTTATTTGAAAGAGAGAAGGAGACAGCACAGGTAGGCAGAGCAGCAGGCAGAGGGAGAGGGAGAAGCAGGCTTCCCACCAAGCAGGGAGCCCAGGGCGGGGCTTGATCCCAGGACCCCAGGAACATGACCTGAGCCAAAGGCAGATGCTTAACTACTGAGCCACCCAGGTGCCCCATAATGTTCATTTGTTTACCAGATTATTTTTATCCTCTTCCCAGTGGGGTGGAAGCTCTCTTGGGAGAAGGCCTTTCTTTTTGTTTCTATCTGGGTGCCTGATACTTGGGACAGTGCCTGGTCCACAGCACACGCTCAAGGTATTTGTTGAATAAAGAAGAAAGGAATGAGTGAATGAAGGTAAAGTTTCTGCACATGGCGGGCAGGCATTAAATGACACCTCCCTTCAGATGGGGACAGCTAGACTTGAAAAAGGAATCTGACTACAACAGCGCCTGGGTTCTGTCTAGCTTAATGAACAACTAGAACTAATAACAGTAATTGACCCTTTTGGTAAAGACTTTGAGTCAAATCGCACTTATCTCCAGATAGGGTGAAGCCTGCTTTTTCTGAGAACACTCTGCATCACCCTCGCTTGGCTTGCTGCCTTTAGAGACAGAGCTCTGTCTGTGCTCAGCGTCTCTCCATTAGCAGGAGCCACCAGGTGTGTGATTCAGGCCTAATTGCTGCCACGGCCCTGGCAGTATTTCCCGTCACCTTCCCGCTGGATGGCTAGATTCAGCACTGATGCCTGCTGGTCTGCCGACAATGTGCCACCCAGAGAGCAAAAGCGTGCCATTCTAAGACTCTGCCATAAACAACAGGTTCATGAGTTCTGATTGCAAATACAACCTCAGCTTGAGAAAGCACAGCCTCGCTGGGGGATGGGTTCCCGTTAGGTCGGAACCATATTTCAGAATATTTCTCCGAAGTAGGCATCCAGATGGCCAACAGGCACGTGAGACAATGCTTTCATCACTCTTCATCAGGGAAATACTAATCAAAGCACAATGAGATAGCACCTCACGCCCATCGGAGTGGCTGAAATCAACAATACAGGAAACAGCCGGTGTCGGCAAAGATGCAGAGAAACGGGAACCGTTGTGCACTGTTGGTGGGAATGCAAACTGGTGCAGCTGCTCTGGAAAACAGGATGGAGGGTCCTCAGAAAGTTATGACCCAGCATCTCACTGCTGAGTATCCACCCAAAGGGAATAAAATCACTAACTTGTACATACCTGCACTCATGGTCCCCGCATCACTGTTTACAATAGCAATGACATGGAAGCAACCCAACTGTCCACTGGTGGATGAGTGGATGATGAAGGAGATGTGGTTTGCCTGCACACACGTGCGTGCATGCATGCACGCGTGCGCACACACACACACACACACACACACACACGCTGGAATATTACTCAGCCACAAAAAAAGCATAAACTCTTGTCATTTGTGACAACAGAAATGTACCACAAGAGCATTATACTAAGTAAAATCAGTCAGACAAGAGTGATGCCTGGGTGGCTCAGTAGGTTAAGCATCTGCCTTCGGCCCAGGTCCTGATCTCAGAGGCCTGGGATCAAGCCCCACGTCCGGCTCTCCACGCGGCGGCGAGTCTGCTTCTTTTCTCTCTGTGCTCCTGCTTTCGCTCTCTCTCAAATAAATACAATCCTTCTTTTTTTGAGAAGAGAACTAAGTCAGAGAGAGAAAGATAAAAAACTGTATGTATAAAAATATGTGGAATCTTAAAGGAAGAAAGGAAGGAATTAAGGAAAGAAGAGGCTTATGGATACAGGAAATGAACTGGTGGTTGCCAGAGGGAGGCCAGGATTTGGAGGGTTTATTTACTAAAATGTGTGTGTGTGGTGTATGTGTGTGTGTGTGGTGTATGTGTGTGTGTGCATGTGTATTCAAAGAAAATTCATGAATCCTCAACATTGCTTTGTTTCATGGTGCAGGAACATTTTACAGATTTGATGTCTGGCTCTATTTTGTCAAAAGCATCAAAGAACCCTATGTATCAGATTTTTTTTAAAAAAGCAGCACAGCAAAGTTCACAAAACACAATGGCTTATACGATTATCATTCACCCTCCTGCATCTGCAGGTGTCTGGAGATGGCCTTCCAAGTGGCCCAGGTGGGATGGCTCACCCCCATCTGTCTCATCCTCTGGAGATCAGTGTCCAAGGGGTGGGGCTTGAGAATGGAAAGGCCAACCTGCACAAGTGTGATCCCAACCTCAAGTCACATCACACCTGCCAACGTCCCTTTAACCAAACCGAGTCACTAGTTAAAGGGAGAAGTAGGACAGTAGTTTTATGCACTGCCCATTAGCGAAGGAATGTGGCAAGGGTACGAGGTGAAGGGTGTGCCTGTAGGAAGGGCTAAAGAATCTTTAAGATCTACCATATTCTCCAGGCATTTTGGAACTTATGTTTTGGACTATGATGATCCTCTTTGCTTTTAACAGCTTCGTTAGGACATACCTCACCTATCCTGTGACCCACCCCTTTACGGCGTGTGATTCCGTGTTCTTCCTTGTGGTGGCACATATGTGTCACCATCTCCAGTGCGAACTTTAGAACACCTTCATCATCTTAGGAAGAGCCCTGTGCCTTTAGTCTATCCCCCTTATATCCACCCAACCCAAAGCCCTTGCCAGTCTTTTTTTTTTTTTTTTTTTTTTGGTCTCTGTAACTTTGCCCAGTATTGACATATAAATGGAATTGTTGAACAGTCTTTCACTTAGCATGCAATTTTAAGGTTCCTCCCTGTTATCAGTACTTCATTCCTTTGTGTGACCAACTAAGATGTCTACTTTATTCACTGCTGATGGGCTTCAGATTGCCTTTTGGCTCTTATATATAATATTGTTGTAAACAGTCATGTGCGAGTTTTTGTGGAGACCTATCTTTTTATTTTGGGGGGTGATACCTTGAAGTGAAGTTGCTAGGTTGTTATTGACTTCATGCTTAACCATGTAAGGAACTCTCAAACTATTTTACAGATTGGCTGCACCAGGCGCACCTGGGTAGGGCCATTGGGTAAGAGTCTGACCCCTGACCCGGGTTTCGGCTTGGGTCAGGATCTTAGGGTTGTGAGATTGAATCCCATGTGTCATGCTCTGTGCTCAGTGCAGAGTCTGCTTGAGATTGTCTCTCCTGTCTCTCAGCTTCTCCCATGCTTGCTCTCTCTCCCTCTCTCAAACAAATAAATCTTAAAACAAAACACAGCAAATTGGCCGCACTATTTTACATTTCTCTTGACAGTGAATGAGCGTTCCCGTCTCACCACATCCTTACTGCTACTTTTTATTCCCCCCCCCCAATGAGGGGAAGGTATGTAGTATCTCCCTGTGACTTTAACCTGCATTGCCGGATGATGTTCAAATATCATTTCCATGTGTTTATTGGACATTTGTGTATCTTCTGTGAGGAAATGTGTATTTATTTATTTGTTTACTGATTTTTAAGATTTTATTTATTTATTTGAGACAGAGAGAGCATGAGAGAGAGAGCACGAATGGGGGAGTGGGGTAGGGGAAAAGGGAGAAGGAGAGAGAAGGAGAAGCAGACACCTCGCTGAGCAGGGAACCCAATGTGGGACCCCAGGATCATGACCTGAGCTGAAGGCAGACACTTAACTGACTGAATCACCCAGGTGCCCCTGATGCATATTTTTAAGTGAACTTTTTTATAACTGTGTTTGAAGTTGAGGTCCATCTTCTTTCTTTTGCTGTTATCCGGGTCTGCCAGCACCATTTGTGGAAGGATTACTCTTTCCACTGAATGATCTTGGCAACATTGTCAAAAATCAGTTGACCACACCCCTACAGGTCTATATCTGGACTCCGCATTGTATTTCATTTATCTATATGTCGGTCCTGATGCTAGTACCACACTGTTTTGATTACTATTGCTTTGTAGTGAGTTTTGAAATCAGGAAGTATTAGTCCTCCAACTTTGTTCCAGGTTTTCAAAACTGTTTGGCTGGTCTAGGTCCATTGCAATTCTTCTAGAATATTGAGATCAGGTGGGAATTTCTGCAAAGAAGTCAGCAGGGATTCTGATAGGGATTGTGTTGAGTCTGTAGATAGTTTGGGAGTATTGACATCTTAAAAGTGTTGTTTTCCTATCCATGAACTTGGTGTGTTTTCCATTCATTTAAATCTCCTTTAATTTCTTTTAACAATGTTTTCTAGTCACAAGTCATAGGTTTTACACTTAATTGGTTACCTTTAATCCTAAGTATTTCTTTTGAGGCTACTGTAAATGGAGTTATTTCCTTAATTCAGTTTTTGGATTGTAGAAAGTATGTAGAAATACAATTCTCCTCCTTCTTCTTCTTCTTCTTCTTCTTCTTCTTCTTCTTCTTCTTCTTCTTCTTCTTCTTCTTCTTCTTCTTCTTGTACATTGATCTTGTGTGTTGTAATCTCGCTGAACTTATTTATTATTTCTAATAGTATTTAGTGAGTTCCTGAGGCTTTCCTATATACATTATCATGCCATATATGATATTTTTTACTTCTTCCCCTCAAATAAATGATGTCTTTTATTTCTTTTTCTTACTTTAGGTAGAACCTCCAGTACAATGGTGTATACATGTTGTGAGAATATACACACTCATATTGTTC
Source organism: Spilogale gracilis (assembly GCA_004023965.1). NCBI lineage: Eukaryota > Metazoa > Chordata > Mammalia > Carnivora > Mephitidae > Spilogale > Spilogale gracilis. The sequence goes on from PITA01000936.1 coordinate 91,533, forward strand.
CTGTTTCTAGGAGGAAAGCCCCAGTTCTTCATCATTAAGTAGTATGTTATCCATGGATTTTCCTCAATGCCCTTTATAAGTTGAGAAACTTTTCTTCTATTCCTATTCCTTGAGTGTTTTTATCATTAAAAAGTGTTGGGTTTTATGAACTACTTTCACTGCATCAATTGAGATGATCACGTGTGTGTCACATTAGTTGATTTTCAAATGTTAAACCAATCTTGCGTCCTTGGGATAAATCCCACTTAGTCATACTGTATTTCTCTCTCTCTCTCTTTCTTTTTATGTTGCCATGTTCAATCTGTTAGTGTTTTATTGACCATTTTTATGTTGTGTTCATAATAAATATTGGCCTGTCGTTTTTGTTGTTCAGAAGTATGTCTCCTTTTCTATTTTTTTGGAAAGAACTTTTAAAGAACTGGTATTAGTTTTTCTTGAAATACTTGTTAGAATTCTCTAGTGAAGCAATCTGGGTCTGGCATTTTTTTTTTTTTTTACTAGTAGTTTTTAAGTGATCAATTAGATCACTGTACTTACCATAGGTCTATGTATGTAGTTTGTATTCCTGAGTCAGTTTTAATAGGATTTGTCTTTCTACAAATATGTCCATTTCACCTGATTTATATAGTATATCGGATTATAATTGTTTCTAGTAGGACTCTGTAGTCCTTTCTAATTTGGGAAGATTGATAGTAATGTTTCATCTTTCATTTCTGATTGTAGTAATGTGAGTCTTTTTTGCTTGATCAATTTAACTAAAGGGTTATCAGTCTTGCTGATTATTTTAAAGAACTAGCTTTTTGGCTGTACTGATTTTATCCATGCTTTTCTGTTCTCTATCTCATTAAATTCCACTCTATAATTCCTTATGTCCTCCCTCCTTATTTTAAGTTTAGTTTGCCTTTCTTTTACCAGTGTCTTAGATGGTAGATGAGATTATTGTTTTGTGATTTTATTTTTAAATGTAGTTATTTATTTTTAAATATAGTTATTTAAAACTCTAAGTTTCCTTCTTTCCTCTGCTGCTTTACCTACACCTCAGACATTCAGTATTTTTAGTTTTTATTTCCACTTATATCAAAGCAGTTTTTAATTTTCCTTGCGACTTGTTCTTTGACTTATTGATTACTTAGGGGATTTTGTTTAATTCATTTGTTAGTTTTCCAAAGTTTTTCTGAAATTTACTTCTAATTTCTTTCCTTCTTCATCAGAGAATGTGCTTGATATTATTTCTATCCTTTTAAGTTTACTGAGGTTTCTTTTATGGCCTTCCGTATGGTCTATCCTGAATAATGTCCCATGTGCACTGGAAAATAATGTGTATTCTTCTGTTGTTTGGTAAAGAGCTCTATAGATGTTTTAAAGTATTGTTGGATTATAATGGGTTGTTACAGTGTGCTGTTTTCTTGTTAATCTTTTTCCAGATTGCTCTACTAATATTGTTTTTAAATTGTCCATGTCTGCCTTCAGTTCTGTCTTCTTTTTCTTCATGTATTTTTGGTGCTCTGTTCTTAGGTGCAGGTATGAGTATAATTGTTATATTTTCTTGATGGATTAACTCCTTATCACTGTAAAAATCTCCTTTTTCTCCTTTCTCCTTCAAACATGTTTTGTTTTAAAGTTGACTTTCCATCATGTTTGTATAGCCACTTCAGCTTTGTTTTTGTTGCTCTTTATATGATCCATCTTGTTCTATCCTTTCACTTTCAGTTCGTCTGTATCTTTGAATTCCAAGTGTGTCTCCTCTAGGGGGCATACTTTTGGATCTTTTCTGGTCTCTTGATCTCTGCTTTTCTTTGAATCACTTAATCCATTCAAATTTAATATTATTATTGAACGGTTATTGATTATTGATAGAGTTAGATTATTGTTACTAGTTAGATTTGCCTTTCATCTTTGTTTTCTATAAGTCTTATGTTGCTTTTCTTTAGTTGTTTCTCCTTTACTGCCTTTTTTTTGCATTAAGTGAATGTTTTCTAATATTTTCTAACAGTATCTTAATTTCTTAGCAACTTTTCCACTGTACCTCTATTTTTGGTTATATCCTTAGTGGATGCTCTGGGACTTACCATATACATCCTGACTCATCATAATTAGCTTCAGATTTAAGATAACCTAGTTCTAGCAAGATATGGAAATGTTCTATATCACTTGCCTGCCTCTTGGTGTTATTATGTTAGACATGTAACATTTATCAATGTTGCCAACTGAAGAATAGGTTGCTGTAATTACGACTACATATACTTTGTATATGTCTTTTAAAGGAGAGCAAGGACATATTTATAGCCTTTGTCATATTAACTTCCTTACGTAATATTTCTGGTTCTCATCCTTTTTTTCCTGTGGATCGAAGTTACCATCTGGAGCCCTTCCCTTCATCGGACACATCTTTGCTTTCTTTCTCCCCCTTTGGGCTGTTACTGACAAGTTTATTACATTTCTGTATGTCGTAGACCCAATAATACAGCTGCATATTGTTAATATAATTGCTTCTACCATCACCGAAGAGAAGAAAGGAGAAAGGATGTGTATTTTTCCTATTTGTTGTAATTGCTGGTATTGTACTGTCTGTTTTCTCACGTGGATTTGAATTACTGTCTGGAGGTCACCTGCTTTCGGTCTGAAATAAGTGCTTAACTTAGTATTTCTTGGATGGTGGGTCTTCCAGTTCAATTCTCTCCATTTTTATCAGGAAATGTTTCCATTTTGCCTTCATTTTGAAAAATAACATTCTTGGTTGGCAATTTTTGGGGGTTTTGTGATGTGTGTGTGTGTGTGTGTTAACACTTTAAGTGCTTAAATGTTATTAAATGGTAACATTTAAATGGCTTCTGGTCCCCAGTATTTCTGATGAGAAGTCCAATGTTAATCTTGTTTATGGTGTCCTACACTTCTCTGAGGCTCTGTTCGTTTTTCTTGTCTGTTTTTGGGTCACATAATCTCTGTCAGTCTATCTTCAAATTTACTAATTCTTCCCTTTTCAGAGTCAAACTCTTGAACCCGTTGAGCTCTCAGTTCTGTTATTCAGCTCCAAAATTTCCACGTGGGTCTTTTTCGTAATTTCTGTCTCTTTGCTTCTAGTCTGGTTAATGGGACACTATCATCATAACTTATTTTGGCTTCTTTAATCATGGTTTGTTTTAGTTCTTGGACATATTTATAATCATTACTTTGTTGTCTTTGTTAATCTAACATCTGGTTGCTTTCACAAGCAGTTCCTGTTTTACTTTTTTTTTTCTCCTGGCATATAGATTATCCATTCCTGTTTCTGTATATGTGTCATCATTTTTTATTGGAAACTGAGCGTTTTGAGAATATATTGCCACAATTCTGGGCACTGGCCTCCCGCCACTGGGGCTTGCTAGGGTTTTCTGCTTGTTTCTGTTTCGTGACTGTTTGAATAGTTTCAATGAACCTGTTTCTGCCCCCACCACAGGGTAAATTTTCAGATACCGCTCCTCAGAAGACAGCCTGGGGTGTTCCCACAGTCACCTGGGGTGATGGTGTCTTGGGCAGGGCTTTCTGCCTTCACCTCTTGACCACACCCAGCTGTTAGCATCCCTGATCCCTGACTGATGGTCTACTGGTCTCCACAATGACCTGGGACATAAATTGGTCGACCACCTAATCCAGTCAAATTAGGAATTTTTTTTTTTGATTCTATTTGAGAGAGGGGCAGAGGGAGAGAGAGAGAGAACCTCAAGCAGACTGTGCTGAGTGTGGAGTCTGATGTGGGGCTTGATCTCATGACCCTGAGATCATGACCTGAGCTGAAGCCAAGAGTCAGCTAACCGACTGAGCCGCCCAGATGCCCCCTAGACTTTTTGAATACAGGTTCTTTGACTTCCTGTAAGCCCTAGTGACCGTTGCCAGAGGTTTTAAATGGTTGCCTTTGAGAATTGTTATTGTTTGGGGTCTGTGCAGTTTCCTCACACCCTCCCACCAGAAATCTGGCCACCGTTTCCAGAAGCATCTCTTTATAGACACTTCATGCTGGTTTTACACCTACTCCTAAAATGACCATGACCTCAAAATAGGGTGTTCACGTTGATTGTTTCTGAGGCTTTTTAAAAATCTGGTTACCTAATGCTCCGGCTTCCCTCCCACTCAGGTACCTTTCTGGTTTAATGTTCTTGCTTATAAAAGCATGTTTGAGTGATTAAGTACATTACATGAGGGCAAGTACCAGTGTTTTGATGAGACAGCATCCAGGAAATCCCTCTAATAAGTTGTTCACAGAGAAACCGAGAGTCACCTTGTGCCCCAGCATCCTCACAGTGTATCCCGAGAAGCTGGCCCCTGCTGGCATGTGCTTCATTACAGACCGTCTGGGTTTGGGTCTGTCATTCAAGGGATCCAGAGAAATACTAGGAAGATAGTCACTATTTTCATGATTCATCACTGGGCCTTCCCGGCCCATGGCAGACATAGGAAGACCCAGCTGCTATGATGCCCTTGGGGGTTCTGTCAATTCCTGGTGCGTTAGGGGGCCCCTGTGCAGGGTCCCATGCAAGTGCCTGTCACCTGGTGTGTGAGCCAGGTCAGTCCAGCTGTAGCCCCTCTTATTATCTGCAGACCCCCACCATCAATCTCTCAAGGCGTCTCTGACCTTAGTTACTGTCCCGATGTCCCTGGAATGTGGAGCTGGGAGGGAGGTTGTTGCAGAACTTTCTGCCCACCTGGCCCACCCTGCACCCTGGACTGCTGGCTGTCCTGCGTCCCCGGGCTGCCAACACGGGCCCACCTGGGGTCTGGCAGGGCGTCCCAGCCACATTTCAGTGCCAGAAACTTTTGCCCAGAATCTGTCTTACTGAGATGTCTTCTCAACAAGGGCGGGGAGGCTGCTCCTAAGAGTGGTTCCTCTTTGCTAACAAACTATTCATCTTTCTTATCCTTCTATTATTGTTTCAAAGGTTGTGCTACATGGGGTGCAGGATTATTGGGGAGCCCTCTGAAACTGAATGCGGGAAAGCTTTAATCATACGTTCCCGAAGGGCCATCGCCCCAGTCGCAGCCCCCGGAGAAGTGATTTGCTTGTGTGTCTGCAGCAGAACCGTCCCCTCCTCCATCGTGCTCTCTGTGTGGGGACAGTGGGGCAGGGGTCTGGCTGAGAAGGCTCCCTGTGCTACTGGGGGCGTGGTCCTCCTCTCCCACGTCTCACCCAGCACGGCCTCTGGGCCCATCTCTGCACAGTGCTCCTCAAGCTCGGAACTCTCCACCCCAACTGTTTCCTGGGTGTGTCTGCTTAATTCCATTGCTAAGCTCATGGTGACAAAGCGGGAGAGCATGGCCATGTCTGTCCCCACTGCCCCTCCAGGTGCCTGAGGCTGTGACATCAGCTGAGTGGCCCTTCTTACAGCACTGAGTCTTGGCCACAGTATGACTTCTGATGCAGCAGGACATGGTTTAGCTGCTGGAAACTTCCCTTACCCTTCGGTATGGATGCCACCCCAGACAGACAGACACCCGACCCACAGAAATTCCGTTTTCTGGTAATCAGGCGTTGGATTTTAGTCCCGTAGGAAAGTGTGTCACTTCATAGCATTTTCATTTTTTAAAACAAGGTTTTATCAATTTGAAAGAGCACACAAGCAGGGGTAGTGGCAGAGAGAGGAGAAGCAGACTCCCCGCTGAGCAGAGAGCCCGATGCAAGACTCGATCCCAGGACCCTGAGATCATGACCTGAACTGAAGATAGATGCTTATCCCACTGAGTCACCCAGGCATCCCCATAGGATTTTCATTTTAGGGTCTGTGTTCCCTTATGGAGATTTAATGGGGCTGTGCTTGGAGCCCTACAAACTAATAAGACCACATGAGCTCCTCTTGTTTGCTTTCTGTTTGTTTCCAGATTGCTTATGTGCCTTTTGGAACCACAGAAAGAAAATTCTAATTGGAAATTAACCCAACCTGCTCACTGAAATGGTTTTGGTAGCTGTCCTATAGACCCTTGCTTTTATTACCTATTGGGGAACTTTTGTTACTGTGTTAATCAGAATCACATAAATAACTCATTTCAACAATGAAGACGTTTTCCAGAGCCTTCCACCTCAAGCAGACATCATCTTCCATTACTCAAAATGGAAACGATGGGTGGGGATTTGAGCTTCGTAGATAATGGCTCCATTTATACCCCAACTTTCTCTTCAGAAATGAAAAGGAGAAAATAAGGAAGAAATGCCTATTTGTCAGGATTGAGAAATGTAGACAATCTCTCAACATTGTCAGCTTTCCAAAAGGTATGGTTTATCTACCTAGACTCTGGGGTCTTTCTGAAATGAAGGAAGATGCTCAGAGATCATGACAGCACAGAGGAGACCAAGTGAGAGAGCCAGCCTCACCCACCCCCCAACACAAAACGGTCCGTGGTGCTTGTTTCCCAGGAAGAATGCTGTCATGACGGAGATGAGCCCACTTGTCTACCCCTCCTACCGACGTGGCTCTTGCTGCATGCCTTCAAACTGTCCCTTTCAGTTACTCCAAGAAGAAAGGAAAAGCAACAGAAATGTGTAGTACATTTTTGCTATTGGGTGAAGAGAGCAATACTGTTGTTATGACATCAGATTCTAACAAGGGACTTAATGCATCTGTTAATTCATCGAATGGGAACTGGGATCCCCGGCCGAGGAGTCCTGGCCTCAGGGAGCTCCACAGCAATAGCCGATAGGCGAGAGGGCTGCTCTGCATCGCTGGGTGCGCAAGGACAGGGCATCCCCACCCCCTAGGAGCTCAGCTGTGTCTTTGGCTGGCGGAGTCATTCAGGAAGGTGACTGTAGAGGCGAGGCGGCCAGTCTTCTCTTTACTGGGAGGCTGTGTCCCCAGCCCACTGAGATATTGCTGGTGAACTCAGAAGCCTGTGGAGCATCTTTGCCCAGACTGTTTGTCCCCCGGGAGGAGCGTTGGCATCAGCCGCTGAGCTATCTTCCACCCACCCTGCTTGCAGCCATTCTGATGGGCACAGGCAGTGGTGAGAATGTTTTCTGGACCAAACTTGATGAGGGCTGAAGTAAGAAAGGCAGCCACAGTGAAGGGACAAGACAGCCTGCTGCACCCCACCTCTGCCAGAATGAGCGGCGTGACAACGGCCAGTCTGCAGATTCACTGGATCTCCCAGGCCCGTGTTTTATAAAGAGGGGGTGCCATGTTCTGTGCGCACTGTGGCTGTACGAGGGCACGGGGGACCTGGCCAGAAGGTGGACGTAGAGGGGACACAGGTGCGTGGACGGTGACACAGGACCCTGCCCCACACCGGGTTGGCACTCCGCTGACTGGGGTTGGCCTGTGCCATCCTCTGTTCCCTGGCCACTGTGTCACTTGAGTGTGTCACCGACCTCCATGCTGTCTCATTTCACTTTCATAAACTAGGGACTGGCATAGCAGCATCTAGGTCCTTGGGGGACACACCAGGGTATCGGTGCTCAGTGCTTCCTGACAGAACCTACGTGCCCAGTGCTCTTGGCTTCCTCTGCGGGCAGGATCTCCTCGCAGACCCTGACAAGTGACAAGGAGGTTTCTGGCTCATGGTGCTCACACAGCCATCCGCCTCCCACCCTCCTGGCTTGCTCCCGGCCCTCGGATGCCCGGCTCTTAAAACTCACGCATGCATGTGTGTTCCCTGCTAGCACACTGCTTGTTCTTGCTTTAACATTGGTTACATAGACCAGCCTCAGTGTATGTGGACCAAAGTGTATCACAGACAGCGGTCGGATGAATGTTCCAGGCACCTTTGATGGCAGATAACGCTGTCCGTTTATCTTTCCATGATTGCCGGCTGTGCCCGTGATGGAGACATGACGGTGAGCCGTGTCACACCAGTGACCACACATATAAACAAGGGATCTTTGGCTGCTTTGAAAGCTTTTAGACTGCAAAGCAAACGAATCAAATGAATTCCTCGTGGAACTTAGATCACGGCACAAGTGTGTAGGTGATGGGCAGAAAGGAGAAAGTAAAATGAACGTAAATTAGATGCTTGCATCGTGAATGAATTCACTAATCTACAAAGATTCTCCTAGTAATCAAAGATGACCTGCTTTTGTAACTCTCTGTCCAGGAGTCTTGTTGACTTCTCCAGTGAAATCCCAAGACACTTGCCAGGCTGTCTCAGGAACATTTTCTTGTGTGGTGTTTTTCTTCCCTTAAAGAGCTTCATAATTCAAGTCATCTAGAATCAAGCCAGAAGTGGCTTAGTTCCAATGAAACTTCATTTTGAAAGAATATTAAATACTAATATGTATAGGTTCAAAGTGCAAATTTATTAGATAATGATTGGAATGTTGCATGAGTTTTTCAAAATGCATGAGCAAGGTATGTCCACGGGGCTGTAGCTTGTGCTAATGGTGCACGGGAACCCTCACAGGCATAGGAAAGTGAGGTCATCTGTGCACACCGTCCCTCCCATCTTTCTGCTTTATGTCGTACATGCTTCTGATCCGCATTCTCATTGGCTCACCTGCTTTCATCCGTCTCCCGAAGAAACGTGAACTTCTTCACAACACAGAAAGGGTTCTTCCGTTTGTATCAAATCTAGCACAGAAACGAAATCAGAACGGAGTATCTGTTTACTTCCTTGCCCAGGACGAGACACGGTCCTGAGTGGTTTCCAAGGAAATCGCTGTGTCGCCTAGCACCCTTATCAGACAGACGTGACTCCCAGGTCCCACCTCTGGCACATGAGAGGAGGGGATGCACTCCAGCGCGGCTGGCCAACCAGGCCCCCTGTCGGCAGCCCACACGCTGTCAGAGCTAATGGCCACCAAGCCAGAAACTCGCTCTGAGCTCCCCTGTGCCTTCAGGACGCAACTTCACGTGAGGACAGGACCCACGGCTCAGCTGTCTGGACTGCGGTGTCTTCCCCGCCTGAGATGGGGAAGCACAGCCCGGGGTGGGGTGAGGGGGGGGCCATGGTGAAGACGGGGTTGGACGGGCCGGGTTAGTGGGCAGCTCAGCGTGGGACCCCTGCTCCTGAGCAGAGGGGCCACCAAGATGCACACCTCCTTCAGAAACCCTTCCAGGCAGCTCGGGGGAAACTCCAGAAGGCTTTTCTGCCTGCTTCCATCGTATTTTCTGACAACCTCACGGCCACGAGTGGATTTGAGGCCGTCAGACATGAATGACAGGGGAGGTTGCGACCATGCTCACACCTGGAGGAAATTTGAAATCGGAGCAGGAGCAGGAAATCAGAACGCAGACTAGGATCTCAGGGTGCTTCGACTCATTGAGCAAAGTCACATAAGGCCTCCTTCTGTACCAGATACATTCCCCGAAAAGATGAGTGGACCGTCAGCATGTGAAACGTTGAAGTAAATGAAGGTGTTTATAAAGGTCTGCACATGAGACTGGTTCTTTTCATTCCTTTGTTCATTTGACTCAAAGTTGTTAGTTCTAGGTACTTGGGGTAGATATAGTAATGAGCAAAAGCAACCCAAATGGCTATCAACAAGATGTGCTCATGTCTTTGTTTTTATTCCCATGGATCTTTATTGAGATACTGTTATGCACTCAGCGCTAAGCTAGACACTGCGGATAGGCAGTAAAATAACATAGTTTTTGGAAACCCCATTAGTTCTTGCAGACGACTCTTTGACATTGCTCTGCGGAGTGGCTGTCACCTTCCACATGGTTGCCTGGTTACCGGGGGAGCTACTGTCCACATGGCCACGGTGTGGGGAGCCGCACCCGCAGACCTTCCCCCGTGGTCACTGCACCTGCTGGGTTGGGGTACAGGTGGGGGAATCACTTTATATGATGCTCATTACTCCCGCACCCCCTGTCCCCTCTCCCCTGCCACACTGAATCATCACAGACCTGGGGGCCGCTGTGTTTCCCTGGGTCAGTTGCCAGCCCAGCTCCTGCTTCTCGAACTCAGCATGTTGCTTTTGGTTTGCGTTCAGCTTTCCTTTTTTACCGAATGGGGATTGATGGCAGGATCTGCTGATTTTGTATTTAAAGGTAAATCAGTGTCTGTTTCAGTGCATTCCAGAAAAGTGCATAACTGAGTTATCATTGACCTCTGAACATTATGTTTTTGAAAATGCAGTCTCTCCCATCAATTTGGAATAGTTCGTTTCCTTCACTGTATCCCTACGGGAATGTACGTAGAATTTCTCCTTGTTGGGTCCAGACAGTTGTAACCATATTTTAATTTCATTTGACTTCCAGGTTTGGTGATGGTTATTCAGTGAAGATTTGGCTCTGTCAGGAAACAGATCGGCACGACGTGATTTCTGACTGCTTGAAGCTCCATTTTCCAGGGGCCCAGTTTAAGGTAGTGCTAAAATTCTGCATTCCTTCTTTTTTCTTCACCTGAGAAATCGGATACGTGTGCTTGTGTTTTTCCCTGTTTTAATTCTTTGCGGTTAGGAGATAGTGCTCTCTGTGTGGGCCTGTTTGCAAAGCAGAGCCCACAGCCCCCCACCCAAAAGATCAAGGCCAGTGGTCATCACTTGGCCACTGTGAAGGATGCCAAGACCGTCTGACCACTTTGTCGGCTGTCCCGGGGTGGACCCTGGTTACATACCCCCATGACTCGTGGGCACAGCCCCCTTGTGTGGCTTTTTTTCTTCAGGAAGGAAAATCGCAGGAAGTAATGCCTTCCCGGTGTTGGCTGTGGGGCTTCTAGACTTGCTGGTTTCAGCATTATCTTACAAGCAGCGCCCTGTGCTTGGGACCCTAATCCTCTACTAACTTGGTGCGAAGTGTGATGCCTGGACTGGACTAGCGGCGCCTCCATCCCTGGGAGCTGCTTCGGCCTCCAGGATCCCAGGCCCCAACCTATTGAATCCAAATCTACCTTTTAGCAGGTGACCAGGCGGTGCCTACACACGTTAACATTTTGGAAGCACCACCTGTGTCCAGGGTCTCGGACAACGTCGTGATTCTAGTTGATCATAAATAGGGTCTCATCTACGAAGTAACTATCACCTATCTATTTCAACAAGAGCCACTGAGGAAAATTCCACTGGTAAAAAGCATGCTGTATGAGGTCAGGCATTCATGCTCAGGCTCTCCTCCAGACGTCCAGTAACACCCTTGCTCTTAGTTCCCGTGCATGTGTGAAAACAAGGGTCGCAACATTTCCTCTCTTACCAAGAGTTGCTCGCTAGCTCATGGTGAGGACAACAGGTAGCTCTGCTCAAGCCCCAGTGAAGGTCAGGGGCCTTCATGCATCTCCTTCCTCCACCATAAATTCCTCTTTCTCAGTAGGGTGAGACACCTTCTTACCCCCAGGGAGGGCTTCCCCACACTGTGGCTGGGCAGTGGGACGTACGAGGGGCAAAACAGCTGCTCAGCCTTGAAGGGGACCACATACCAGGTGTCCATCATCCATACACACGCACAGAAGACCCTCAGAACCGACCCAGCCTCCCTCTGCCATGATGTGTGGTTTGAAGAAACGATATTTTATCATTTAAGAGCAGTGTGGCTAATTTTAGTGATTGGTCACCATGCGATACCATTTACGATTTGTTTCTGGCTTTTAGGGGCAGCGCCTTAATTTGTTGGAATACCATGTGCCGAAACAATGGGAATGTTTAGCAGACCTGTTCCGAGTCCTAGAGAACAACAAGGCCTTGCTGAATATCAAACATTACTCCATTAACCAAACCACATTGGAACAGGTATGGTCCTTGGAACGCTTCGGCCGTTTGCATTTCGGTATGGGCTTGAGCCTCCCCCAGATTTTAACACTAGCCAGATGACTTCTTGAGGTCGTCCTTTTTTTTTTGCTTTTTTTTTTTTGCTGGTTTTACTAAATAGGACAGTGAGTGTGAGGAGTTTTGTTTCTTGTCAGCTCTCCACTCAAGGTCTGCGTCCGGTGGAGCTCCCACTTGTCCACATTTATGTTGAGCTCTCACTGGGCAAGCCATGCCTTGTTAACCTTCCCTTCCTGGTTTTGCTCACCCCCTGGGATGTCTAAGGGGTCTCCGCTGTAGCTGAGCAGTGACTGACTTCAGGAAGTCAAGTGTACTGAGTTCTAGGAGGTAGAATTAAATCCCACCGTCACTCTTAAGCCATATGCTCAAGGCATTCTGAATTTCCAGGTAGTTTTGTGATCATCCCCACATCGAGCTGTGTCTGCAAAGGATTTTCCTATTTCTGGCAGTTTTGGAGGGGGCAGTATGAATGAAAGCTTTGTGTTTTTTTTAGGAAAAATCGGGCAGCACTTTGTCCCTTCCAGTGAAAGGAGAAGGTCTATTGTCCTCACAGGTTCACAATGATTTTCATCATTTCTTTCAGGTATTTATTAATTTCGCTACTGAGCTACCGAGACCTTCACCAGCTACCGTGGCTGCCCCCACAGGCTCTCACCAGCCCCCTCACCTGCCTATCTAAGCACCGAAGGGGACATTTCTAAGAGGAATAATACCTTGTCTTTTGTTCCAATTCATCCTCAAGGAGCCCACTCGCCTTGGAGGAGCTGGGAGTCAGGCTCCTGGTGGTGAGATCTCTTCTCTCCTTCCTTTCTTCTTTGAAGCTGTTGGTTACCTCATAACCAGCCAACTGGAAGATTGTTTTCTGTAGACTTTCAGGGAGTTCCTCCCATGTGGCTAATCCCATTGTCAAGCTGGGGGACAGGGGGAGGCAGCTTCTTCAAGACAGGGGCATGAGTGAATCCTGAGTCCAACCTGAGGCATTTTGGAGCCATCAAAGACTGGCCACTCCTGAACATTCCACTGTACTTTTAAGGAAACTGAGGCAGCCAAGGCTAGTAACTTTCCTAGCTGATTTGTTGAGGAAATAGTACCTATGACTGTTTTCTGTTTCTGTCCTCTTTCATCACTAGATATGGTTGCATGTGTCTAAATAGAAGATCGAGGATTTAAACACAATGTTTTGTAAGACTGGATATTATATCGGAGGACATGTAAAAATTGCCACTTTTTTCACACAAAAGATGTTTCTTAAAAAAGTCAGAATGAAGGAGCTTTTTAGCAAACACTTTAGAAAAATTAAGTGAATTGAACTGCTGGGTATTATATGTCATTTATAAGAGTTATGCCAGACTTTCACAGATTTTAAATATAGGTGGGGATGGAAAGAAATAGAATGTGGATGTGTTTTATTTTTACTTAATTTCTCAGCTTTCTTAATGCCTCCTTTATTCTGAGGCACATTCTAGTTTCAAAACCAATGGTGTATGGTGACTAATATAACACAATTAAAAAAAAAAACAATGACATCAACTATCTAGTTTCTTAAAATTTTACCCACAAATTAGTACCATAGGTAGTAAATAAATATTGAGTTTTAAACACTTTAAAATTTTCTAACAATTCCGCCATTGTCAGAATTCCTGTGCTAGTATTTTTAGATATAAAACACCGTGATGTGGCTCCAAAAGGCATTGCCATTCTGCATCTAACAGCAAAATACGTGAAGTCCTATTGTCCACCACTGAAAATAGTTTCTAGCCAGACATTTCTCAGCTCCGAGATACTTTTCAACCTTCTCTGAATCGCATTTTTCTCAAATTGCAATGGAGGGCTACGTTAATTTCATTTTAAAATTTGATCTTATCCAGTTAAATTTTTGGGTAGTCATAGTTTGTGGCCAAAAGGGAACCACTTCCTGTCACATTGCTTTACTAATGCAGGATTTTGCTAAAATCTCTTTCCTGGTATCATTCGATACTGGAGAGATTTTCAACCTGTCCACATTCAGCCGATCACAGAGAGTTTTGCTGAATGATTTTGATTCATGTGAATCCCATGAATTATGCTTTCTTAAAGTCTAGGGTTTAGGATTTCATACAGTTTAGGGTTTAGGATCCCCCCTCAGTTCTAACAGTCTCACTGTCAAAGTGGACGGTGTTATCCTTTGTGATGATGGATGTCGAATCCGTAGAACTTGTGACAAAGGAACGTGTTTACACCATAGTGAATAAATGAGATGAACCTGATTCTTGGAATGAACTTGTGTATTTTCTTGCATCATTAGGGATCCCATTTAACCGAGCTAGGGAGGCAATATACCTACTCAAGATCTTTTAAAGTTTAGAAAGGGCACAATTTGATTGAGCTTCAGTCTGTGATGTTCTGCCCGTGGGGATTCTTTCCCACCCTTTGAGCCACTGTGTTCTTCAAGGTTGTGCTTCTAGATAAGCCTTTGGACAATAAACAGCAAGGAAAAAGAAATGCACTATGTGAACACGCCATGCCCCAGAAGACTGGACAGGAAAGGTCAAATCTTATGTTAGTGTTGAAAATGTCATTGCATATATACATCGTGCAGATGTTTTATGCTTTTGAACTTAAACATTTGTCTTTTTTTATTACATTATTTTATTTTTTCAGTGTTCCAAGATTCATTATTTATGCCCCACACCCAGTGCTCCACGCAATACGTGCCCTCAATACCCACCACCAGGCTCACCCATCCCCCAACCCCTTCCTTCCAAGACTCTCAATCTGTTTCTGAGTCCAAAGTCTCTCAGGTTTCGTCTCCTTCCCTCAGTTACCCCACTTCCCATTCCCTTTCCTTCTCCTACTGTCCTTAAGACCTTTGAGCTTACGGTCATACAACTGAGACTTAAACAAACTGCCTTCTTTGGAAAGCACTCTGAATCGAGTCCCTCATAAGGTGGAGATCATCGTGATTATTCTGGTTCCAGGAGCCCGGCTTTATCATACGGTTTATCTTTACCTGGATATTTAAACAGAGAATGTATGAAAGCCCCATGCAAAGGCAGGATTGGAGAAAGCCAACAAGAAGTGTATTTTTAGAACAGTAAACACTGAGGGACTTAAGGTTATAGCTGGCTTGCTTTAGCGCATGTTGAATGTTGAACCAAGAAACAGCGCAACACGACCTCTCTAAAACCTTTAATGAAATATGTTCCCTCCCCACCCTCCCCCACTATTTGGTGTTTATGAGTATGTCATTAATACTTGAGCTTAATCACAAATTTCCACCCCGCCCCAAATGCGGGATACAGACATTTACAATTTTCAGACTGGTTTGGGTGTGTTTTCATCTTTGGCTTTGCTGTGGTGTGTTGGAGTAGTTCAGGGCTGGGACGCTTTTGGTGTGTTATACTGATGACCTTACAACCCAGTTTCGTACCCTTGAGTAATTCAGAGCTCCCCTCCCCCCCGTGACACGTTCATCCTTTTGATCCATGCTGTTGAGCCCATTCTATGTACATAAATAGATGGTTGGTACAGTAAACACAAGGGTGGGAAACTAACGGGTGAAGGAGCCCCAGTTTGTGTCCTTGAGAAGCGTGCAGTTAGGTGGGGAAGGCAAGGTGGGATCTGCAGGCAACAAGCTCTGCCTGCCTTGGGGCCAAGCAGTGGGTCCTTCTAACCCAGGGTGCAAGAACCAGCTTCATAGAATATTACCACCTGAGTGGGCCGTCACAGATGGACAAACAGGAGCAAAGGGAATATCAGAGCAAATCAACAATTTTCCATGGGCAGTGGATATTTGCCAGCTATTTTAATAGAACCTGACACAGCAGCCCCACAGGTACCAAAAACCCAACGCTGCCATCTTTAGAGCTTCCCTTATGTGCCAAAGTGGCTGCCAGAGCTCCGGCTCTCACATTATTTGAAGCAGAAAACAAAATGAATTAAGGGGGGATGAAAACATCCCATTTAAAGAGGTCTTCTGGCAGTCTACCCCACATACGCAGGAGGATAAGACATTGTCTTACAGTTTTAGTTGAGTCCCTAACATGAAACCAGAGTTCTGATTCTATATAAGAACAAAATGGGTGCTGGATAGATGGCCAGCAATCTCTACTGTGGGAACACAGTAAAATCAATTTGGGGCATGTTGAGTAAACCAACTAATAGCAAATGATGACTATCTCTGGACAGTCTGCATTCTGAGGATTTCTATTTGCAGAGTTAAAGTAGCATGTTAAGATCTGCAGGTCAGATGCCATCTGTATTTATAAAGACACTGTCAAGTGGAATGCAGTAGCTAAGGGGGAGAAAGAACTTTATGGATATTTTCCATTTGGACTTAATAAATAGCCCTGTCACTTACTCACAGTGGGAATTCCTATAAGAGTTTTAATAGATAATTTTTCCTCCTGCTGGAAAGGGTTTCAAACTGCCAAAAGAAGTCAGAAGCATTTTTTCTTACTTACTTGTTTTTGCCTGCCATTGCAAAAGAAACCCTTCACCACCTTATCAGTGAATCCATCATGTTTGTCTTTACATGTGAGGGTTTTAAGGAAAAATGGGGTCCATTGAATGAAATATACATCTCAAACCTAGCACGATTCATTGCTTAAAAGATACATCTAGAAAAGTTGGGAGCTGAAACAGGAAGACATTGACAATTTGAATAGACCTATATCTAGTAATGAGTTTGAAGCAGTGATCAAAAACCTCCCCCAAAACAAGAGTCCAGGACCAGACGCATATCTTTCTTTTAAACAGAAAGGAATGTTGTCAAAACTGTGTTTGCTGAGGCATTTGCATTTCATTCTTGTGGTTTGTCCTGCTGAATTTCATTACCAAACCATGGTGGTATGTTACTTGGTTTGTGGTTTTGTCCTTGGGAAACTGGGAATGAGGCTTCAGATCACCCCTTCCTGGGGTGTCATGGTGGCGATGGGTCCTTAGGTACCATGCTTATCCCCTGCTTATGCACTGGAGCATGCTCTGCCCAAATGTAGTCATGAGACGACTTCTTTGGCCTCAGCATGAATTTAATTGAATTAGGATTTCAGAAGAGGGCAAGACAGCCATCCAGGAAGTCTACTGGCTGGGCACCAGAAGATTTGGCTTGACTTCCAGCTCGAGTGGGATCTTCTCCACTGAAACTTGAGCTTCTAATTTCTTCACTTTTATGATGAGGACAAGATCTCTAAACAGCCTAGTGAAGTCAGCAAACCTTCACAAGGAGTGCATGAAGATACACCATAGAAAAGAGAGTAGAGCAGATCTACCAAGAGAAATGGGGCATAAGAGAATAATATGAAAAACTTTATGCAGGGTATTTCAAGGCAGATGAAATGGATGAGATTTTTGAAAGTCATTACTGATCAGGGTTATAGCAAGAAAACACTAGCCACACGAGAAAATGAATTGGTAGCCGTGGGTCATCACTCTGCCTTTAACTTACCCCAAGACAGGGGACCCAGGTGGCTTTATGAGTCACACCAAAGTGGGTAAACTCTATGTTATACAACTATTTGAGGAAATACGGAAAGAACTGGTATTAGTCTCCTTCTATGAGGCCAATAGAGCCTTGGCACAAGAGGTTCTCCAAGAACAGAGGGAAGGTGAGTATAGAGCAACTTCATGTGCAAATACAGATACAGAAGTATTGGTAAATGGACCTCATGGTGGGTAGAATATGGCTTATAATAAGTACGATTTATCTCAGGGTTGCGATGGTGGCTGAAAATGAGAAAGTTGGGTGCCTGGGGGGCTCCGTCGGTTCAGTGTCTGCCTTCTGCTCAGGTCATGATCCCAGGGTCCTGGGATGGAGCCCTGAGTTGCGTTTCCTTCCCAGTGGGGAGTCTGCTTCTCCCTCTGCCTCTCCCCCTGCTTCTGCTCTCTCTGTGCCAAATAAATAATAATCTTTTTAAAAAATGAGAAACTTAATGCAACCAAGTGCGTTCAAAGATAAGAATGTGAATTGTCTGAAATGCAGACAAAATATTTAATGAAATAAAATTTATTAGAAAACTAGTATCTGTTAAAATTAACATTGCAAGTGAATTTCCACAATCTGATAGAATAGATCTAATCCTATATATGAAACGATAGAAGCTGACCTGTGTTGCTCTGTGTAAATACACGATTCCCCTCTAGGGAACTTTCCCCTGCTGAGCCTTTCTCTCTTCTTTAGCTCTCTTGGCACAGGGTTTTCCTCTTCAACATTCAAGAGAAACTGTCGGTCTCAGTTTAGGAAATAGCCTGTCAGTGGCTTCAGTCCCCCCCCACCTTCCTGGCCCAAGGGCCAGAGTCTCTGCTGCCTTTGCTGCCCCGCAGACCCCCACTGCCCCCGTCCCTCTGCCCTCACCTTCTGCCCTTCTGACACAGCTCGTTCGTGCCACCAGGACACCTGGCCGAGACCGGCAAGGGCCTCCACTTATTAGGGGTGGGCTGATCTCTGTCAGCGCCCGCAGCTGGAGGTTCACCACCCCGCGAAAGGCTTGGGTCGTCCCATGGCTTGCGGTCCTACTGTGACGCTCCCACCTGACCGCATGCCCCATCAAGTCCTGCCTGCCAAGCACCTGCTTTCTGCATTTATGGAGGCTGGTAGGATGGAAACCCACTGCGGTCAGAATGAAGCGGAGGATGGGTAGTGATGCCTGCATGCCCCGACTCTGCCCTGCACACGCTCCTCCTCCCAGCCCCTCCAACTGTGTGAGCCTTCTCTGCGTGCTTGGAATGAATCCCCTGCTGCCGCCGATGTGCATGCGGGGGTCCCTCTGCTGTGCTAACGTGTCCCCTCTGTGGGTCAGCCCAAGGGCTGTGCTTTCTGGGTGCTTCTATGCACACTGCCCAGGTCCCTCCCTCCACGATCACTGTCACTGTGACCAGTACATCATCTCCTTCCCAGCAAGCGCCATGGGGACTGTGTCACCTGTGAGCAGTTATCTGACTGAGCTTCTCCCCCCCCCCCACTGAATTGTGATTGCCACCAGGCCAGTGATGTGACGTGTGTATGCATGCGTGGTGTGTTTCCTTTTTCCATTGGATTCCCGATGTGTGGACCAGATTGGCGATCACTGGAATGCAGAGGATCTGAAGAGTCCGTGGATGAGTGAGGGCTACGGATTTGTCCTCGCAATAACCGGGCCAGGCCACCGGCGCTAGTCTGGTGGGGGTGGGAAGCTGTCAGAGGAGGACGCACAGAGTAGGGCTGATGAGGGACCTGCTTATGGCAAGCAGCCACAACTGGAGCAGGGCCTCCAGGCTGCCAAGAAAGGCACAGAGGTCTGATGGAACCCAGCGTGCAGGAGAGGAAGCAGGTGCAGGGGGAGGGGAGGCAGGGGAGCTGGGGGGACCTGGCTTCCAGGCAGACATGGCGGCTGCCACCTTCCCAGCCTCCCCCTCCTGCTTGCCTCATGCAAGCGGCCCTGACTGTTCTCCTGGACCGCAGTCCTGCCTCCATCACAGCCCTTCCTACCGTGGCTGCTTTCCAGAATCACGCGGGCCCATCAGGGCCTCTCTCGTCCTCTGCTGACCCCCGGCCCTTCTTCCTCCTCTTCTCTGTGCAGGGAATGATCAGCCCTGCCACTCGGCCCCTCCAACCACAACCCCAAGGGCTGATGGTGGACACCCGTGTGGGGCCACATTGCTGACTCTCCCGCCTTCCAGAACTTCCTTCCCGAAACACACTAATCACTGCTCCCTCTCTTAAGTCTTTGAAGCTCTCCTGGCCGGGTCAGAGGCGACGGTGTTTGCCTCTTCATGTCGGGATCCCAAATCTGCTTTATTGTTTTTTTTTTTTTTTTGGTTGTTTTTTTTTTTTTTTTTTTTAAAGATTTTATTTATTTGACAGAGAGAAACACAGCCAGAGAGGGAACACAGCAGGGGGAGTAAGAGAGGGAGAAGCAGGCTTCCCGCTGAGCACGGAACCCGATGTGGGACTCGATCCCAGCGGGATCATGACCTGAGCCGAAGGCAGTCGCTTAACCCACTGAGCCACCCAGGTGCCCCCAAATTTGTTTTATTGTTAAAAAAACATCTTGATAATTTTCCTTCTCTGTAGTGACTGTTTTTTTTTTTTTCAAAATCATTTCAGAATCAGTGGTGCCTGGGGAACTCAGTTGGTGAAGTATCTGCCTTAGGCTCAGATCATGATCTCAGGGTCCTGGGATTGAACCCTGCTTCGGGCTCCCTAATCAGCGGGGAGTCTGTTTCTCCCTTTGCTTCTGCCCCTGCCCATCTGCACATGCTCCCTTTTTCTCTCTTTCTCAAATAAATAAATAAATAAAATCTTTAAAGAAATCATTTCTGACTCAGACACGTCATGGTGGTCCTGGTCTTGGAACTTGTGTTGGATCTGGAATGAATGTTCTTGCACGTCTTTGACAGAGGAGGAGGACATAGGCAGGACCTACATCACCCTTAAAACTGCATGTTCACTCTTAGTGGGCACCGCGGGAAACTGAGCCATGAGTGCGTGATCTTACGGAGCAGACCTTGTCTTAGTCCTGGGTTAGGCTCGCTGGGTTCTCAGCTGTGTCTGCTGCCCCCTCCGGGGAAGCCGCCCATCAGTGCAGGAGTCCGCAGCTGTCCAGGACACCAGAGTCCCTGGCTTCTGGGTGAGCGAGACCACCTGAACGCCCCTTGTTGTCCTAGGAACCGCTCACTCGCTCACTGCCTTCTTAGAAGCATGAGACGTGGATGCGTCTTTTTTTCAAGTTACTCAAAGCGAAAAATGTTGCCTCCTCTCCTCCCATGTAACTGTGATGTCCACAGGGCAGAGAACGGCCAGGTGCCAGGTCCCAGGTGTGCAACTTGTTAATGGCATCACCAAGACACATTAATTGCACAGCAACTAAATTTAATCTCCTCTGAGCAAGTTGATAACAACCCCCACCTTTTTTTTTTTTTTTTTTGTATGAGAGAGGGAGAGAGAGCAAGCAGGGGAGGCAGAAGGAGGGAAGAGAGAGATCCTTAAGCAGACTCCTTGCCCAATGCGGAGCCCACCTCAGGGCTTAATCCCAGGACCGCGAGACCATGACGAGCCGAAATCAACTTAACTGAGCCACCCAGGTGCCTGGTAACAAAGACCTTAATAGGAATTTAGCATCTCTGGGGAAAGGAGTGGTTGTCCATCCAGTACAAACAAAGTGCCATTATTACCGATGACAGTGATATGTCCTGTGCTTGCGGAGAACAGATGCTCAGGGATGACATTTTAAGGATGATTATCACACAGACACATAAGACATGGATGGACCTGGGGCCAGGCATAGAGCGTCCTAGAGGAGGTGTTCCCCAGGCTCGGAGGGTGGCTGCTGGGGCTAGGCAGTCCCTTTCTGTGCAATCAGAGGTCCATGCAGGGATGATGAGAGCAGTGACGGTGCCCTGGTCGCCCCGGGGGACCCAGCGGTGTGCAAGAGCCACTCTGCCTGACACCTCTCACTCTGGAGCCACCCAACTAGTGCTGGTGTCCGTTCTGGGGTGAAGGCAACCAGGGCCTGGATGTCAGGAGAACCTAGGAGAGCATAGGATGTATGACAGTGGAAGACTGGAGACGCAGGTGCCTGGCGCCTGGCAGGCCTTTCTAAGACAAGTTTCTTCTTAGGTCTCAATTTTTATTTTTCTCCATCCTTCTATTGTCCTCCAAATTCTTACAGGTCTTCTGTCCAGTTTTCCAGCTTACCCCTTATCTTCCCTCTGCTCTTCAATATAGAAAACTCGAATAGCGATTCCCCATGTGGTTCTCATCTTAGGCTGTGGGGGAACATCAAAGTGCCATGACCCCAAATAATGGATGATTCTTAGTGTGATGGAAGCAGACTCTGCTTCCCCACAGGGGCCGGAGGTGGCCTCTGGGGATCTTGCCTGTTCTACTTGGACGTTGGGAAGACCTTTACTGAGGGCAGAACGCCTTTCTTGCTGTTGGCCAACCAAACCAATATACGGAAAAATACCATCAGAATACCTTGCTCAGAAGTAGAAAGACACAGTAGAAAAATAGGGTCTGTGGACAGACGTGCAGAAGAATGAAACTGAACCACTTTCTTTCACTATACACAAAAATTAACAAAACGGATTAAGGACCTAAATATGAGACCCGAAACCACGGAGTCCCCAAGGAGAGCATAAATTGTGATTTCTCTGATATCAGCTGTGGAAATTTCTTTCTGGATAGGTTTCCTGAGGCAAGGGAAAGAACAGCAAAAATAAACTATTGGGACTTCATCAAAATAAAAAGGTTTTGCACAGGGGAGCCTGGGTGGCTCATTTGGTTAAGTATCTGGCTCTTGATTTTAGCTCAGGTGATGATCTCAGGGATGTGGGATCGATCCTCACACTGGGCTCTGTGTTCAGAGGGGAGTCTGCTTGAGGATTCTCTCCTTCTCCCTCTCTCACTCTTCCCACTCTCTGTCTCTAGAATAAATAAATCTTTTTTTTTAAAGTTTCTGCATAGCAAAGGAAACAATCAACAAAACTAAAAGGCAACCTATAGAGTGGGAGAAGAACATTACAAATGACATATCTGATTAAAGGTTAGTATCCCAAATCTATAAAGAACTTATAGAAGTCAAAGCCCTCAAACCAAATAATTCAATTTAAAAAAAAATGGACAGAAGACATTTCTCCAAAGAAGACAACCAGATGGCCGACACATGGAAATATGCTCAACATCACTCATCATCAAGGAAATGCAAATCAAAACCACAATGAGATATCACCTCCCACCTTTCAGAATGGCTAAAATCAACAACACAAGAAACGAGGTTGGCAGGGGAGGGCAGAGAGGAATGCACAAAATCGGTGAAGGAGAAGGGCCCTTGGATGGCATAGTCAATGAACTGCCCAACTCTTCATTCCGGCTCAGGTCGTGATTTCAGGGATGTGGGATCGAACCCCACACTGGGCTCTGTGCTCGGTGGGGCATCAGCTTGAGATTCTCTCTCCCTCTGCCCCTCCAGCCCCCCTTCCCCATGCTCACACTCTCTCTCAAAATAAATAAATAAATAAATCTTTTTAAAACACGGCTGAAGGGGAGTGGGAGACACGGGCTTGCATTTAGGGAAGAGTGCATCAGCGCCACTCGGCTTCTTCCTGCTCCTTTTCCTGCTGCTATGGGGACAGCGGGCAGCGGGTGAATAACCCACAGCTCAAACGTACCTTGTAACAAACTCCTTTTGAGTCTTCGATTTGTCGGTGCAGGTAGCCACACGCGATCCCCCTTGGAACGTCCCCAAGGTTCTCAGTCTTGATACCTAATTAATCAACTTTTCTGCCAAATCTTGTTCAAGATGTTGGCAGGGCTCTGTCCCCTGCGGACGCTCTGGGGAGAACCTGTTTCCTATCCCTTCCAGCTTCTGGCCATGACTAGCATCCCCTGACTCATGGCTCCTTCCTCCGCCTTCCAAGCCCATCACTGCCACCTGCACTGCTGTCTAAACACCTGCTCTCTGCGTGGGTAGGGCGTGGTGGCAGCGTGAGGATAGCGGTTCTTTCCTCTTTCCTTCATACAGACCCTTCCCATTGTCTTGAGGCCACCTGGAGAAGCCAGGACGATCTTTCCATTGCAAGGTCCTCAGTCTATCCCACCCACAAAGTCCGTGTAAGGGGACACATCCCCAGGTCCCAGAGAGTCGGGCACAGACACCGTATTCTGTCGGCCATAGGCATCCAGGTAGAAAGGTGAGGGTATGAAACCAGGTGAGACACAGAGGACCACAGTGTTGACAGTGGAGACAGACATAAAGGGGAGGTTATGAGAGGTATTTCCGAGGCCAGTGACGGGCTTCCTGCTGTGTGTGGCGTGGTGGGCGTAAGGGATGGAGGCAACGGAATGGGTTCTCTCATCGCCTACCTGCATTCGGATCCGAGTCAGCGGGCATAGTGCAGGCTCCCTGTGGGGACCAGACCCGTGACCTGAACCGATGGCCAGGAGGACCCCAGTGATGATGACCAGCCTGAGTGGGTCACGTTTCTCCCCACACTATGATGGCCTCTGCAGCTCAGGGCCCAGTGGACCCTGCAAATGACTCTCCATCCATGAGATTTCTACCCTCCTGGGATGAAAAGGGCCAGGCTGGGTTAACATGCAGCGTAGTTTCTCAAGTTTAGGGTAGCGATCGCCACCTCTGCGGCCAAGGCATTTTGAGAAGGTGATGTTGTTGATGATTCAAGTCAGGAAACAGGAATGTTAGTGTTTCATTATGTTTTTATCTGGAGCAGTACATTCTCGAAGCAGTGTTCCAAACCTTCGTCACTCAGGAAAAGCAAATTAGTACGGGTAAACAGAGCCAGAAAGAATCAAAGAGAATAGAGTGAGTTCTAATCAGATGTAAGTAACAGCATAAAGTAATCTTTAATTCTCCCCCGCTGTGTTGCATTAGAAGACAAAGGGGATATCAACAATGGGGGAAGATGAAAGAGAAGATTCGAAATGATTTTTCTTCTCAAAAACAGGAGCTTGCTTAAAATGTTCATGGATCTTATAATTCCTCAGAATTTCTCATCGTTGTGTGCCTCACAGGCCTGGGGGGCATAGCTTTCCCCTATAAGAATAAGCCTGCTTCAGGCCCTTGTGTGGAAGGCTCTCCCTTCGAGAACCTGGGCCCACAATGCCCCTTAGCCCTGATCAGGAATGACAGTGTGCCTCCCAGAAGTCGGCTCCCCAGGAGGAAAGGGCTACTGGGCCTCAGGTGAGTTGGGGTGTTGTTAGAGTAGAGAGGTTGCCCATATATAGTTAAGCTCAGCCTTCAAGCGAAGGGGTGCTAGAAAGAGCAGTCATCATGATGGAGATTGAGGGAGGGCTTCCTGGAGGAAGGGGTCTCTTGGACGGCAGACAGAGGTGCCAGCCCATGCGGGGAACGGGGGAGGAAGCATGTGGTATGAGACACTTTACCAAGTCACAACCTCAGCTGTGTGCAGAGGACAACCAGCCTGAGGGGACCCACCAGTCCCTGCAGGAATGGAGCCAGTCCCTGGTTTCTGGGAGCCCTCCTTGGAGCCCAACAGACCATAGGGTCAGACGGCCTGCTGCGGCTTTGCCCTGGGGAGAGGGGAACGCATAGCCGCCTGGAGTCACCGTCCGTTGTTGACACGGTGGCGGTTCAGCTCCTCTGCGTGGTGCAAGCAGGGCCAGTGTGGGCAAGGGGCAGGGTCTAGTGGGAACAGAAATCAAGCTGTTGTAAGTAAGTGAGCTGGTGGCTCTTTATTCACCAAGTGCCTGTGTCACATTTGCGAAGAGGCCACACTCCGGCAGGGCATCGCTGCAGTCGAAAAGCAGGAGGCTACCCTTTCCCGTGCTTCTGGGGAGAAATCATAAATTGTTAAAGCTCTCCAAAGAGGTTGTCTTAAAAAGTCGAAAACGGGGGTGCCTGGGTGGCTCAGTTGGTTAAGCGACTGCCTTTGGCTCAGGTCATGTTCCCGGAGACCTGGGATCGAGTCCCAGATCGGGCTCCCTGCTCGGCGAGAAGCCTGCTTCTCCCTCTCTCACTCCCCCTGCTTGTGTTCCCTCTCTGGCTGTGTTTCTCTCTGTCAAACAAATAAAATCTTAAAAAAAAAAAAAGTCGAAAACGTCACTTATTCTTGCATGTGGCCAATTTATGTCAAGGAGCAAGTTAAATTAATTAATCAAAATGATAACTCATGATACCATTGAGTCGCACACACATGTATCATCACACATATATATAACAGAATGTTAAAAAATGACCCCGGTATCCCACAGTAGGGGCTTAGTTGCTAAAATTAATCTCACCATGACTTCATAATAAAAAGCATCCAAACAATAAAGTATAAAGTATTCTACAGAAGTTAAACACTGGTGGTATGAAGTCATGTCCACAAATCGAATAAAAGGAGTCACCAAATGATATTTACACCGCAATCTGACTTTGGTAAATGCAGGAAGTAAAATTATAATGAGGATAACTAATATTTGTTTGGCACATATTATCAGACACAGTTCCAGCGCCCTGGGGTGTGTGTGCACTTATACTCATCCACACACGGCTATCCTGTGGGAGCAGAGCTATGATCATTTCCATTTAGCAAAGCCGGTGCTTGAACCCGAATGCACCTGAACACACACTCGTATATACATACACATGTATCTATATCGTATATGTATCATTAACAGTATCCCTGTGGTTGATAGCCTTATGTTTGCACCTTTGTGTGTGTTTTAAGTTAGTTTCTTTGAGTAAATTCTATTTTTAAAAAATATTTTATTTGTTTATTTGAGAGACAGAGCAAGCACAAGCAGGGGGGAAAGGCAGAGGGAGAGGGAGAAGCAGGCTCCCCACTGAACAGAGAGCCGAACGCAGGGCTCGAGCTCTGGACCCCGGGATCATGACCTGAACCGAAGGCAGATGCTTCACTGACTGAGCCCCCCAGGTGCCCCTCTTTGAGTAGGTTCTACGTGGACTTTTAGATGAAAAAGCATGAGTATTCTTGAGTCTCTTTCTACATCTGGCCAAACTGCCCTGGGAAGGTCTACATTTCTTCCCATCCTCACTGCCTTCCGCAGGGCTGCAGAGAGCCTCCACTTGGTCCCCGGCCGAGCTGAGCAGGCCCGACTCTGCGACCCTGTGGAGACGCGTGGCTGAGGTCAGATCACACAGCAGGATTCACAGGGCGATCTGCCAAACAGGGAGTGTGCCTGGTGTTCTCACATTCGTGAGTGACCAGGAAAGCCAGACTCTCCCTAGGGTCCTGAGCTCCGATGCCTGGACGGTTCCTCTGACCACCAGTGTGGTCATGCTGGGCAGGTGGGACTGGGGGGAGGGGGGCTTGGAATGTGGAGGGAGGCGTGAACGACTATCTCAGCTCTGTTTGAGCTGCTAAGAGCCATAATTCCCCCCGCGATTAAAAAAAAAAGTGCTGGGTGCCTGGGTGGCTCAGTGGGTTAAGCCTCTGTCTTTGGCTCAGGTCATGATCTCAGGGTCCTGGGATCGAGGCCGCATCGGGCTCTCTGCTCGGCAGGGAGCCTGCTTCCTCCTCTCTCTCTGCCTGCTTCTCTGCCTACTTGTGATCTCTCTCCCTGTCAAATAATAAATAAAATATTTTTTTTTTAAAAAGTGCTGTTAACTTTGTTCTGGACAGTGACAGCTAGCCTATAATGAGTTACAACTTAAGTGAAGTATGAACTCTAAACTCTTGTCTAAATGTGAACGATCATTTCCTTGTTGTTAGTTCTAATTTATGTTCCATGTCATTTGAGCCAAAACTTGCACCTGCTGTTCCTTCATTCATTCCTCTGCAAATTTGCTGTCAATGACGTGCTAGGTACTGGGATATGCACCTGTGAAGATGCCCCAAGAGCTCGCCATGAGGTCCAGAAGACAGACAACTTAAGGATTCCGTGTCCATAGTGGCTGCAGCTGTGAGGGGAAGGCCAGTGGTGAAGAGGCCCATGGCCGTTGCACAAGAAGTCAGGGAAGGCGTCACAGAAGAGAATCCTTGTTCCTGCTCTCGGGGAGACTGGTGTTTGTGTGGTAGACCGGGTGGGCTGCCCGGGGTGCAGGAGGAGAGCAGGAAGCTGGAGGAATGCCCCCCGCCTGGTAACTTCAGAGGAGAGCAGACATGTTGCTGAAGTGCAGGTGGGGACAGGCTTGGGGAGGTCGGGGCTGAGAGGGCTGGTGGGCAGAATCGTGAAGATTTGGGAGTCTGAGCTTGACTCCAACAGGGAATGACACAGGACCCTCTCTCTGGAGGCTCCTTCATGGTCCCTGAGCAAGTGCATTTTGCACAATGTCTCTGGGACATTCTGGGACACCCTGTCATTGCAGAGTCATCACTGGACATGGGGACTCGTCGAGGAGGGTCAAGAATGGAGGATAAAAGCAGCCCGTGGGAAAGACAGCTGGGGTCCACTGGGGTTCATTTGGAAAGTGGAATAAGCCCAAAGCTGCTTGGCTGCTGCCCGAGCCTGAGGGTAACCCTCGGAGAGCGTGCCCAGCAGGGGCTGGCGGGGAGAGATTCCACAAGGAGCTGTGAAACAGGACCTGGCCGACAATTGCTTCTGCACATTGATTCTCATCCGCGTCCACGTGGCAGAGGGTGAGTCGTGGCAGGCAAGCCCCCGAACGGCGGCCACTGATGAGGAGCAAGGGGGGGAGGGGAGGGAATGCAAAACCCAGAGGAGCCAAAGTTTGCAAAAGGAAGAAAAGAAAAGGAGCTCCTGCTGACAAGTGAAGGCGAGGGAGAAGGGTAGGGGGACCAGACAACAGTAAGGATCCAAAATGAAGCAAGAAACAGGTGCACTGTGAGTAGCTGAAAGGGGTGAGCAAGCTCCCCGCCACCCAAGTCGTGCCCCCCACCTCCCACTGCAAGTCTTCAGGCTGAAGGGTGTTGGTCCTTCCCGTGGATTTCTTCCACGGGATATTCTGCGTCCGGCCTTCGTCACCTCGGTCCTTCCCAATGGGACTGGCAATGCCCGCCCCTCTCAGCTTTTGTTTTGGGTGAGCATCTTCATTTCAGCTCTTAGAGGTAGCCGGGGTCCTGCCTCTATCCTCCCAGTTTGTAGCCAGGAGTTAGCACAGGTAAGACCCGTGGTTTCCACAACACTTACTATTCTCTCGGTGGGTCTGGTCTCGGCCATTTACTCTGTGCATAAAACAAGCATCACCCAGAAAGAAATGCAGCCACTTTCAGGCAAGGAGGTGACAGGGCTAACGGCCCAGTGGTCTGCTCGGTGGGGTTGCTGCTCAGAGGGCGAGTCTCAGGCAGGTGGGGGTTCTAGTTCCATGGGGCAGTGAGCTAAGGTGAGTGTCTTCCCAGCTAGCTCCAAATATCTATGACATCCATGGGACGTGTGGGACAAAAACACAGCCTGGGAGGTAAAGTAAAGCTTGTGGTGAGTAAGATTTCACAACCCTCAGGGGGAAGAGGAAAGTGGAATTTCGGGTCTTAGGTTTGCAAACTTCTTCTTCTTTTTTTTTTTTTTTTTAAGATTTTATTTATTTGACATAGAGAAACACAGCCAGGGAAGGAACACAAGCAGGGGGAGTGAGAGAGGGAGAAGCAGGCTTCCCGCGGAGCAAGGATTCCAATGTGGGACTCCATCCCGGGTCTCCGGGATCATGCCCTGAGCTGAAGGCAGTTGCTCAACCAACTGAGCCACCCAGGCTCCCCGGTTTGCAAACTTCTTAATGGCTGGCAGGATCTGTGAAGGGCAGGAGGATTTTATCCTAATTACAACCTAGCCAGCTAGCCCTTTGTGCTTTGCAGTGATGGCAGGAGACATGAGGCTCAGTGTCAGAGAGGGGGACTTTATTTTCAAGGACAAACCTGCAGCTGCAACTTCATGCAGTTCGTCTTTTTTTCTCATTCCTGCTGCATGCCCCTGGGCCAGCACGGGCAGGACCTAATGGTGTCTGTCCACGAAGTGGGTCCTATGCCAGGGATGAGACGCTGAGCCTGGGAACAGATGGCTTTTATAGAATCTATGTCATGTATTTCCTTTACAGGAGATCTTCACTTTTCTTGGGAGGTAGGGGGCTACTCGCTGTAGACACAAGCCTGAGGAAGGGGCCAAGACTCTCCGCAGCCCCAGCAAGGATAGGCAGAGGTCACGCTCCTTGCTTAATTATGTACTTAGGATCCATAAAGATGCCATAGGTTTTGGTTAGGGAAGTAAATCATGAAGGATCTATCAGTTAAGATTTATGACATATTCGTGTCTGCGACTTGAACCTCTGCTGGTGATAGAGGAACTTATTTTCCTTCCAAGAGTTCCAGGGCTTCCGCCAACTCTTCAGTGCGGCACCTGGAAGATTTCCACCGCCCTAGATGTGGCGTGCCGTTCTCCACCACACTGTACTTGTAAGGTCTGTTCTTAGTCCACGGGTAGACCATTCCCCTGTTTTCACTGGTCAGGTGCCCATGAAATCTGGCCATGGACATCACAGACCTGCTCTTTTTCCTTGGACATGGCATCACCTGAATGATAAATATATGTTCACAAGATGGTACCCTTCTTGCCTGGCTCTCAACCATAAGCAATAGTGTGGGTATTTTCTAGGTGTGCAGGTGTTGCAAACTGTTCCTAACTTGATGTACCCGCCGCTGTGTATCCAACACCTTCAGGGCAGTGGGTTTTCCAAGGGGATCTATAATATATCTCCAGCCACGTTCATACACCGAGCAAGCCTCTGATGACGAGGGCTTGGCACCAGGAAAGGCCAAAACACCTGCAGCAGTTGATGGTGTAGTAGCAGTAATGGGCTGCGTCTGTCCCTTTGGACTATTTTAACAAAATACCTGAGTCTGGGTGGGTTATAAACGACATTTCTTTCTCATAGTTCTGGAGGTTGGAAGTCCAGGTTGGTTGGGTGAGGGTCTTCCTCTGGGGCAAAGACTTCCCATTGTGTTCCCAGGGAGGAAGATCCCAGGTCTCCGGGATCATGACCTGAGGGAAGGAAGAGGGTGGAAGAGGGAAACCCCTTTCTCTGGGGTGTCTTTTATACGGGTATTCATCTTATTCATGTGAGTTCTCCCGAAGATCCCATAACCTAGTACCATCAACACACTGGGCACTAGGATTTCAACGTATGGGTTTGGGAGAGGCCACAAACATGCAGACCACAGCCTAGACCAATGAAAACAGAATCATGAGAATCTGTGCCCCACCCCGACATCGGGAATTCTCCAGAATGCCTCCAGGCCTTCCAGCGGGTGATCCCGGGAAGTCCCCGTGGGGGACTCTTTTGGGTTCTGGTGTCTTTTTTGATGGCAGCCCTCCCATCTGGCAGGTCATGCAGCCCTTGGCCCCAAGTGCTGTGACACGCAATGGGACAAAAGGTGGTGTCGAGGTGACTGTTTCAGACCTCTCCTCTGCCCCTCCCACTCTCAGTGCTAGTCACTGGCTTGCTTCCAGATTCTGGACCCTAGACCACGGGTTCCCTTCCCAGTGTTTCTGTCATCATTCCTTTACCATTTGCCGCCCTCTGGGTTCCATGTGTGATTGCTGGCTCAGGGCCATTAGCTCTGCCCTTGTGCTGGTAGGCTACCTGGTCTTCTATATTCACGTGTCTGTAGGTTTTCTTAAAACCAAAGAGGTAGAGTTGGTATCCCCTGAAGGCCAGAAAGTAGGATACATTGTTTCTGGGTCAGGGAAATGCTTGTGGAGAAAGGACCACCTGTCTTGGCCATAGAATGGGGAAATGTTGGAACGGGCTGTCACAACAACCATGGAGGGGTCCAGAAGTAGTTTGCTCAGGGGCATCTGAGAGAGGACGTGAAGTCTGGTTTAGGAACAAAACACATAGACACTGCTGAATGCTGAATTAGCAAATTGTACTTTCCTAAAAAGTGTGCATCTGGCTTCTGCTCTGCCTTTTTCTCTTTAGAACTGCTTCTCTGCTTCTTAACCTCCTTTGTAAGTCAATGCTTTGAAAGCTCAGCGCTGTGCAGAGAAACACGTGCCTGACACCATCCCATTCCTTGATTCTTCCTTAACCCATCGTGTGGTTTTTCTAGCCAATTGGTTTGGACAGCAGCTATTGCATTCTGCTTTTCCTGGATCATTTTGAAATATTCTCCAAGGGACTTCTTCAAAGTTCAGGGGTCCTTTCCCCCTATTATTTGCATGTATCTTTGGAAGCAGCAGACAGGTAATGATTTTGTGATCTCTGGGCCATAGAAACTCACCCCTTCCATACTCCTTTTCATTATACTTTGTTTCATAGGAAGACTGCCATTAAATAAATCAAAGAAATCAGATTCTTCTTTGGAGTCTCACTACTGTTCACCAGTCCTTGAAGAGTGTGTCCTGTTCTTTGTTTGCCCAGGTGTCCTTATGATTGTCAGAGAATTCCTTGTTCATCATCACATTAGAACCTGCACAATTCAAAATCTGCCACTTAGGGATGTCAACTCATCTAGGAGAGTGTCTTTGTCTGCTTTTCTCATTAGTTTTGAACTTCCCAGAGGCTGCCCCAGAGAAGGCTTTAAGTGCTCTTTATTTGAACTATAAGTATGTAGCAGTTATCCCATTTTGTCAAAGAATTCCCAGTGGTTGATAAAAGGACTGTTGTGCCAGAAAAAGACGAGTGGAAGATATCGATCAGAAAATACGGGACTGCAGAATTCAACATATGTATTTGAACATAATGGATGGAATTAAAAAGCATTGGGCCATAAAGTTGACAATTTTTATGCTATTTAAAATAGTTTTCTTTCTGGAATGATTTGATCCTGCAACTAATTTTTCATTGTATGATTTTTTGATAAATAACACATGTTAAGTGAGTGTGTCTATGCAGTGCTGGATACCCAAGATACAAAGATGAGTAAAACAAAGTTTCTTGGTTTGAAAGTTTGCAGGTGATTGTGGAAGAACAGGATTTGGGCAAATGGTCCTTGTAATGTGCCAAAACAAGATACCTGTATGCATGTTTCCATCATTTGGGAGCTCTCCATGCCTACTTGATTAGGATTGGCCTGATTATTGCAGAAGGATCAATTACTGGAAGCAGCAGCCAGATGGCTGGAAATGGGCAGCCAAATGTGGTCAAGACTAACAAAATGAGGGTGTGAGGTGTGTGGCCAAGCACACTGGGTACAGAATGAACTTACATCAAAGTGTTGCCAGATGATGTTTGTCACCATGCAAGGGGAGAAACTCTGGTACTCACAGCATCTTTTCCTATTGCTTCTATTTGCATGTCCTGGGAACAATTAGAAAACCAAGTGCAGATGGAGTTGGTTAATATGTGAGGAATCCCGAGGGAAGAATGAAAGATTTGTCTAGCTCTGTCTGGAAGCAGTGAAATCACCATATGATAAGTTGAATCCTGAAAGATGAGTCATTGATCAATGTGTTGGTTGAGATGGGGCTGTCGCCAAGAAGTGCACTAAAGATTTTTCTTCTTCTCTTTCCCTGGAAAAATACAAGTACAGTCTACATTGACATGATTTTGGTTCAGATGGTGAAAATATTTACCACAAAGTATACAGTGGATTGGAGAAAATTTTTATTCTGGTTTGTACAATCAGATGAGAATAATATTCTGTTTCGCATTGTATCATTTGGTTCCCTACAGAAAAGAGAGCTTATCCCGTGGGGCGCTGGGTGGGTCAGTCCGTTGAATGTCTAACTCTTGATTTCAGTTCAGCTAATGATCTCAAGGGTTCCATGCTCAGCAGAGAGTCTGCTTGGGATTCTCTCCCTCTGCTCCTCCCCCCACTCATGCTCTCTCTCAATAAACAAACAAACAAACAAATAAAGTAAAGAGAACTCATCCCATAGGGCTCAAACAAAACTTCAACAAGAACAGTTAATAGAGGTGAGGCTGTGGTGAGGCAGGATCCCCAGAGTCTGAGAAACAGGGATAGTAGTGGTCAGGGAGGGAATGGGGACATAGATACTCACAGAGATGTGGTGCTACAGCAGAAAAAAGCAAGGAAGAGCACTGACCTCTGTCTTGTCCCATTGCCTGCTTTCTGTCTGGATTTCCCCTTAGCTGAATCTGCCCAGAAGCCAGCTGGCAGGTGCGGTCGCATGGTGCCGTCTGTAAGGACCAGCCTCGAGGGCCAAGGACGAGACTGGATGCGGTGGGGGTGGGGGGAGTGGAGAAAGAATGGTGGGAGAATGCAGATGAACACGGTTTACCAAATATTAACAGCCTGGATCATTAGGAGAAAGTGGTTGAACCAATAATGACTAGGTGCATATGCAATGGTGGGGGACAGTGGTCATCCATATAATTTCTTTTTTTAAAGATTTATTTCTTTATTTGAGGGGAGGGGGAGCCCAAGCAGGCTCTATGCCCAGTGTGGAGCTTGATGTGGGGTTCGATCTCATGACACTGAGATCATGACCTAAGCTAAAATCAAGTGTTGAATGGTTAACCGACTGAGCCACCCAGGAGGCCCTCATTCACATAATTTCTACTGCCAACTACATCCATCTGCGAGAGAAGAGCTGACCAGGAGAACTTCCTACCCTGAACCAAGAGTTTGAAGCAAGACAGAAGAACAACTGTAGTGTGCCTACCACTTCCATTTGCTGCACTCCCTCCACCCACAGCCCATGTTAATGCCTGAGTTTAGAGAGCGATTAATTTTGCAGAAATTTTGGAGGAATGTCCAAATATGTATCCTCTCCATATGTTTGTAAAAGGCGATCTCTCTTTGTGAGTCTGCATAAATTCTGTGAGTAGAAAAAGGCATTCCATTCAGGGTGAAGTGTGTAGGAAGGCAAGGAGAGAAGGAAGCACGGGGTGTGCCAGGAGTGGGCTTGGGCGGAAAGGTGTGGAGACAAGACAGGTAGTCTGCAGGGAGCTGGGAAGACTTGAGACCTTGGCACCAGGCATGGATGGATCTGTTTGCTTTCTGCCAGCGTGGGAGCCCAGAAGGGTTTCATGTGGGGTGTGGCACGAGCCAAATATCATTTGCATGTTGACGCGTGCTCTATTTCTTTCCAAGAGTCTATGTCAAAAGCCAACATGTCTACAAAGCAAAAGAGCCAGGAAGTCCTCGCAGTTACTCAGGATGTGCTCCTCTAGCCATGCTCTGTGATTTCCTCTGAGCAGGTGAAGCAACTGAGCACTGAGGTTAATAACAGGGGCTGCAGTAGGAGCCGGGTGGTGGCTAGGACCATTTGTCAAGTATTGACCTGTGTTGTGACCCGCCTCAGGTGAGGTATTTAACTTTTTCTGAACAACGTGCCCTCAGTAAGGAGAGATGGTCTCAATGTATGCTCTGGGAGTCTTTGCAAGGCAATTAGATATTCTAATGTACTTGAAGACAGTGCCCAGATCATAAAAAGTGATCCCTTGATGCTAATACCGATGGATGCTTCTGCTTTAGCCACATGTGCAGTTCCACAAGTGCCGTGGTGTAGGCGTCTTCCTCTGCACGTCCTCAGCTGATGATGGGCAAACAGCCCACCGGTACGGGACCTGTAGGGAGCACTGATCCTCCCTCACGTACACCTTGGGGGAGTCTCCAAACTGGATGCTGTCCAATTTGGAGATGTTCTCTCCCAAGCTCCAGGTATTTTCCTCACATGCACACACTGGCTGGTATCTGCTGCTGCTCAAGTGGTCCTCCTGCAGACTCTAGGAATCGTGCACCAATCCACGCTCCTCTCCATGGAACCTTCTCACAATCCCTAGCTCTTGTTCTCTCAGAGTTCCCACTCCTTGTCCTGGTGGTAGTGTGGGCACTGGACTCCCCTTGCATCCCTCCTCCTAGTTCTATGACCCAGAGAATCCCCTTCCAAGGAGGACACAGAGACCTAACGACATGCTTTGCCTCTCTCAGGGATCTCTAATGTCTAGAAACCATCGTTTCAGATGTTCTCCCCCCTCCACAAGTTTCTTTAATTATTTAAAGTGGGAAGGCAAATCTGGTTCCTGGTTACTCCCAACTTATCAGAAACAAGTCTTTCTGCAAATATCATGCTGATTGAGAACAGTGGCAACCAAATAGTGAGAATACCAGGGCTTTCTTTTTTTATTTTTTAAAGATTTTATGTATTTGACAGAGAGAAACACAGCCAGAGAGGGAACACAAACAGGGGGAGTGAGAGAGGGAGAAGCAGGCTTCCCGCTGAGCAGGGAGCCCGATGTGGGACTCGATCTCGGGTCTCCGGGATCATGCCCTGAGCCGAAGGCAGTTGCTTAACCAACTGAGCCACCCAGGCGCCCCAATACCAGGGCTTTCCAAACAAAAAGGTGCAGTAGACCTCATTTTGTAGTTCCAAGGGAATATCTCAGAATAAACAAGACTATCTGAAGAAAGTAACTAATATTGGCATTACCTCTTTTTTTTTTTAATTGTTACTAAAAATTTTTTTTCCAGTGTTCCAAGATTCACTCCCCATTCCCCACACCCAGTGCTCCACGCATTAGGTGCCCCCAGTACCCACCACCAGGCTCTCCCATCCCCCACCCCCTTCCCTCCAAGTCCCTCAGTTTGTTTCTGTGTTCAAAGTCTCTGTTGTTTCGTTTCCCTCCCTAGATTACCCTAGTTCCCATTTGCTTTCCTTCTCCCACTGTCCTCCAGTTTACCCCTCATGCACCGCAAGTAAGTGAAACCATGTGATACTTGACTTTCTCTTCTTGGCTTATTTCACTCAGCATTACCTCTTAATTGAGTAGCAACACTTATGTCCAAGTGTCCAGCCCAGGGTTTGCTCTAAATGGATAAATCTGATATTGTGGTAGGGGGCAGTGGTAATGTTCTACAATTCTCTCCCTTTCCTTCCGTTGAATTCCATTTGTCTTTCTGAACCAAAAATTGTTCTGGAATTGCTAATCATGCAGCCACAGAGGCTTCAATGCAACTTAATTTGAGCACTGAGTTGTCTTTTTCTTCGTCTAAGGGAACAGTCTTAAGATCGGAATTCTGTTATGAAATAGAATGTGGATATAACTAGCTCCAGTACAATTTTTATGAATCTGAAATCAATACCAAAACACAGGTTATTGCAGTGTGTGCATTTTTCCAAAATATATCTCCAAGATCTAAAGAGTTAAGCTTCCTTTTGCAGGAAGGTTCTTGGAAGAACATTCCTTAAGTAGATTCCCACCACTGCCTCTTTATACTGTTTTTAAATAATGAAGCAATGCAAATTGTTTTTCATGCATATGGATTAGAACATTCAATTAGCTTTCAATTATGTACCTGACTGCTTTTAAGAAACTCCCAATCTGTACTGTGCTAACACCAACTCCTTCCTGTTCTTTTTAAACCTTAACTAATTTAAAGAAATTGTCTAGCAATGTTACAGCATCCCATGAACTGAGGAAGGGAGAGTTCATGAGGCTTTGAAGTCCAGCAGAGCTCAGGTTTCTTGTCTACTGGAATAAATTCAGTTAGTGGCACTATTAACAATGGAGTATAAAGAGCTTCTCAAGGTGTTCACATTCCGGTGCATAAGAGAGACAAATAGTTGGAGAGGTGAGTAGAAGATCCTAGGAAAGGGCACCTGGGTGGCTCCGAGGGTTAAGCCTCTGCCGTCAGCTCAGGTCCTGATCTTAGGGTCCCGGGATTGAGCCCCACATTTGCCTCTCTGCTTGGCTGTGAGCCTTCTTCCTCTTCTCTCTCTGCCTGCCTCTCTGCCTACTTGTGATCTCTCTGTCAAATAAATAAAATCTTAAAAAAAAAAAAAAAAAAGAAGATCCTAGGAGAGCATAGAGAAAGGACAGCCAAATCAGACTGTACCCTCGGAGACACATCTACAGATTTGTTCATTTGTTCACTGGTCCATTCACTCCTTCCTTCAATAATTTACTGGTGTTTGTACTGTGATGACGTGTGCTGGGTGAAGAGCTGAGGACTGAAGGGAGGGAAGCATGAAGACGAATCACACACACATTCCTCCTGCAGGAAGTCTATGTAGGGAGCCAGCACTGGTCATAAGGAACTGTCATGATAGAAGTTCTATTTTGCCATGCCCTTGCTACGGCTGCCCTTTTCTGTGCCTTCCCTGCTCTGGTCTTCCCGACAACACCATCTGGAAGGTGTCATTGTGGCCATTTTACCGAGGACATAATGGAAGAAAAAATGATACTCAGTGTACTACCTTGGAAATAGCGGAGCGGCAGCTCAAGCCAAGGTGGTTTTGACATGAACATGGTCACTTTCCCCCCTCTTCTCAGGATTTCTTTCCTAAAGTAGTACCATAAACATGAAGAAGAAAGTGAAGTGCACAAATGAAAAAGGGTGAAATTGGCCATATGTGCTGTCCTTGGCAACTCCTTGCATAGGGCGCCCCATGTCAACCTGCTCACCTGCTCACCTGTTAGCCGCTCACCTGCTCACTGCTCACCTGTTACCTGCTCTCTGCTCACCTGTTACCTGCTCACCTGCTCACCTGTTACCTGCTCACTGCTCACCTGTTACCTGCTCAGCTGCTCTCTGCCCACCTGCTCACCATTCACATATTCACTGCTCACCTGCTCACTGCCCACTGCACACCTGCTCACTGCTTACCTGCTCATCACTTACCTGCTCACCTGTCTTCTGCTCACCTGCTTTCTGCTCACTACTCACTGCTCACCACTCACCTGCTTATCTGCTCTCTGCTCACCTGCTCACTGCTCACCTGCTCACTACTCACTTACTCTCTGCTCACTACCTACCTGATCACTGCTCACCTGCTCATCACTCACCTGCTCATTGCCCACTGCTCACCTGCTCACACAGGCTTCCTTCACTATTCCCGGCATAGTCTTACCTTAGGCACTTTACTTCGTTGCCTTCTCTGCCTGGAAGTTCTTTTCACAGACATTTGCATGGCCACCGTTCTTGCTTACCACAAGTCATTACTGAAATGCCACCTCCTTGATAACCCCCCATGACCACACTTCAAAATTATATGTGTGCATTTGTTTTCTAGAGTTGCTGTAACAAGTTACCCCAAACTAGATAGCTTAGAACAACAGGTATTTTGTCTCTTACTGATGTCCAAAGTGAAGGTTTAGGAAATGCCATGATCTCTCTGAAGGCTCTAGGGTAGGATTCTTCCTTGTGTCTTCTAGCTTCTGGTGGGTTCTGGAAAGCCTCAGTGTTCCTTGGCCTCTAGCCACATCAGTCCAACCTCTGCCTTTATGGTCTCATGGCATCTTTCCCTGTGTGTCTGTTCCTTTGTGTCCTCTCCCATTCCTATAGGGACGTCAGTCACTGATTTAGAACCCACACTAATCCAGGATACCTTCATCTGAACTAATTACCTCTGTGAAGCATGAAGACCCTATTTCCAAACAAGTACATCTGAGGTCCTAGGTGAACATAAATTTGAAAGGGGGCATTTATTCAAATTGCTGCAGGATAACAAACATGTACTACTCACCTGTTGAGTGAAAGACTGAGGGAATGCTCTGGGATGTGTGTTTCCCTAGCTCTTTGTCCCGGGGGTTCATGGTCCATGAAGCTCTGACCATGGCCACTCGATTGAAGAAATAAATGAGCTCAATTTGTTCCAACCTTAATGTGTCCATACCTTTAATTCCAGACTTGGCTATGTAACTCATCTTAGTTGGTGACACATTTGTGTTTAAGACTTGGTTATTGTCCTCACATGAGCTCTCCCTACGAACGTCTTCTGGAAGATGAGCAACCCGTGTGAATCTTGAAGGGCTATCGTACTTCTCACAGAATGTATGCCCATGTCTCTATATACCCCTATTTCTATATCTACATCCTACTGATTCAGTAATTAACCTTCTTTTAATTTTACTGAAGTCTGTCAGGTAGAGACATCTAATTTAGGGTATATGACCCATCTCAGGTTTAATTATACTGATTTTTAAATACACTGCACACAATTTCTAAGGTGAAAGATTTTAATAGAGTTAACGTTTTGAGATTCCTTTGCTTTGAATAATTTTGAGATATAGTCGCTTTCTTGCCAAAGAGATTGTCACACACAAAAGACGAAATTCACATTGGTGTCATCAGAGAGCCGGTGATTCTGTGTTTATGTGCATTCATTTGGTTCTCATAATCTCAGGGATAATTACTTGCTATAAAAATTACATTGCATATAAATGCAAGAGCTAATGCAAATTTCATCATATAGAACTTTCCACTTTGTTTTGGGGTAGGAACATTTCCTTGAAAGATAATAATGTCCTAGCCGACAAAAATTGTGTCTGCACAAAGTCTAATATAATCAATAGTGTTAGAAAATTATGCAGCGTTAACAAGGTGCTACCATTCTTGGTGAAATACATTCCAGAGGCTTAGTCCTTTTCCTGGGATTTTTTTTCCCCAAAGACAAAAGCCAAAATGCCTCATTGAAACCTGAATATCACCGTTTAGTTCCTGATCAGTAACTGTAACTCAGCTGCTGGAATGGGAACTGTGTCAGAAAAAATGTGCATTCCTTCCCATGAAATTCTTCTCAGGGAGAAATTTTGTCTCAAGGAATTGGAGGGGGCCAGACTTTCTGAAGCGATTGGGATTCGAACAGTCTCGTGCCATCTCTGGGAAGGCCTGTGGGGTCCGCTGTTCTTGGAGGGGTCTGGGTCTGGTAAGAGTGCCACCAAGGATCAGCTTGCCTGGAACTTTCCTGGGCATGAAGATCAGCTCTTAATAATAAGAACTCTTTGGCGCAGACATTTAATACATTTACCTCTACTGTAACTAACAGGTTGTCAAAGTGTATATATGTAGGAGCTTGTTTAAGAAAGGGTTTTCTTCCACATCGAGATACCACCTTACGCCTGTTACAATGGCAAAAATTAACAAGACAGGAAGCAAGTAACATTGTAGAAGTTGTGGAGAAAGGGGAACCCTTTTACATTATTGGTAAGAATGCAAGTTGGGGCAGCCACTTTGGAAAACAGTGTGGAGATTCCTCAAAAAATTAAAAATAGAGCTACCCTATGATGTGGCAATTGAACTACTAGGTATCTACCCCATAGATACAGATGTAGTGAAAAGAAGGGCCATAGGCTCCCCAGTTTTTATAGCAGCAATGGTCACAATTGCTGAACTGTAGCAGGTGCCGAGATGCCCTTCAACAGACAAATGGATAAAGAAGATATGGTCCATATACCCAACGGAATATTACTCAGCCATGATAAAGGATGAATACCCAACTTTTGCATCAACATGGATGGGACTGGAGGAGATTATGCTGAGTGAAGAAAGTCAAGCAGAGAAAGTCACGTATCATGTGGTTTCACTTATTTGTGGAGCATAAGGAATAGCACGGAGGACATTAGGAGAAGGAAAGGAAAAGTGAAAGGGGGGAAATAGGAGGGGGACAAACCATGAGAGACTGTGGACACCAAAAAACAAACTGAGGGCTTTAGAGGGGAAGGTGGTGGGGGGATGGGTGAGCCTGGTGGTGGGTGTTAAGGAGGGCATGGGTTGCATGGAGCTCTGGAAACAATGAGTCATGGAACACTCCATCAAAAACTAAGGATGTGGGGCGCCTGGGTGGCTCAGTTGGTTAAGCGACTGCCTTCGGCTCAGGTCATGATCCCCGAGACCCGGGATCGGGCCCCACATCGGGCTCCCTGCTCAGCGGGAAGCCTGCTTCTCCCTCTCTCACTCCCCCTGCTTGTGTTCCCTCTCTGGCTGTGTTTCTCTCTGTCAAATAAATAAAATCTTTAAAAAAAAAAAAAACAAAGCTAAGGATGTGCTGTATGGTGACTAACATAATACAATAAAAAAAGGTGCTTTATTTTTTAGTATAGTTTCACCAGAAAACTGGTAATTTCTGCATACAAAGATCACTGAAACTTATTTTCCTTTCAAACTTGTCTCCCATTTATGTGAAGGTGGCAGGAAAACACATGGTGGGCTTTGTTTGTTTGTGTTTTGTTTTGAACAGCCGAGTTCTGCCTGGATATTTAATGCGGCGCCCATGGCATCTCTACCAGGTTCTGTCTCCAGGCTGGGATGCATCCTCCCCGATTTAAAGAGTCCCGTCTGTTCCTAAAGATCCATTGTTTTCTTTTTCTCCAGGCATCTGGCTGGGAATGGGGTGGTGGCCAAACCTTCAAATATGTTGACATCATAACCTCCTCCTGAATTCAAAACTCATGCTCACTGGCGTGGGGGCCTTTGTGCACCTTCTTTCCGCTCCCAGGTCTGCACGGCCCAGGGGCTGGTGGGGGGTTATATGATCAGTAACACAATGAGGCCAAGAGACCCTGAAACTGGGCCCTTGGCGGGTCTGACACGGTACAACCAGTAGGAGGTGCATGAGGGTTCCCACAACCGGGCAGGACAGCAGGGCAGGCAGAGGAAGGACCCTAAACCTCAGAAGGATACAGCTCCTTCCTCTCATGTATAATAAAAATAAAAAGTCAATACCTATATAAAACTTAGTGGGCAGAAATTGAGATGTGGATGTCTGCATCAGAAGGAGATGCTTTTCTCTGGGAGAAAAATGATTACAAAATATTGCAAACCAATGTTTTATCATAATTATAAGCATCTTGCGAACACTTCTATGAGCCATGCGTGTGCTGTGCTGTTGACATATTATTCCTTCCAGATTATAACATGTGTACTGGGCAGAGGAGAATGAGCCCGTTTTACTGATGAGAAAACCGGGGATCAGAGACAAAGTGTTTCAAGGGTCACGAAGCTAGGAGCTCATAGCATCGATGTGAAAATGGCAGTGGGTTTCCTAATTTCATTCCCTTAACTTCCATACTATTTTGCTTTACTTTTAGGCAGACATTCCAGCATCCATTTTATGTTAAATATTTATTTTATAATTTTGTTTATTTCCTTTAATGATTCAACAAAACAGTAGGCAGAAGCTGTTGACAGCAACACTGAACTTTAGAGTGGCTAGTAAATTTCTGGGACTCACACTGGTCCCTGGGAAAGGAATTGACTTGAGTTCTCTCGGACCATAAACCCTGTGCTACCTATCACCGCATTCCCAAGGAAGCCTGGTCTGGAACGACATTACGTTGTTCAGTTTATGCAGTTCACAGTTCACTGGACCTTACGTGAAGATGATGAATAGCACTGCCTAGTTGTGTTTTGTGATTTTCCTTAAGATCCTTCAATAAGAGAAGCGTTCAGTGGTGTATTTCAGGCGAGGAGGACAGAAGGAGGCAGAGGAGGTGATGTGTTGATGCTTTGGACAATCACTTCCCTCACTTGGGATCTTCAGCAAGTTAATTAAATGCTCTGATGTCAAGTTCTCCCCTCCCGCCCCGCCTTGTCTCAGAACAAGAACAACACACAAGCCACCTACTGCTGGATGACTTTGAAGGAAATCTAACGTCCCCTGATAATACATTTTTGCTTGAGGAAATTGAACTGATAGATGACAAAAATCAAGTGAGATGATTATTGTTGATCATTCTGAAATCCAATAAGATAGGAAAGTGGCACAAAAATTCTTAGATAAAAAGACATTTACATGATAGAGGAAGTCCACCACATTCATATATAATGTACAGTTGTTGGTCTGTGTGGTCTTTTTTTACTTGTTGCCTGCTTGAATTTCTTTACACTAATTTAAAAAAAGAACTTCAAGCATCACGTATTCATACACTTGTAGATCAAGGGGAAAAACCCAGAACAATCCGCAAAACAACAGATCACCACATTTTATTGAAGAAAGCATATTTCACATTCTAGAAATATAATAGTATTTGATGAATGTCTACATCTCCCCCCAGAAAACAATGACTGCTAGCACCATAAATTGACTCCTCTGTTCTTTGTGCTGTCTCAGAGATGACAAGAGCAGGTGTACGTGTGGAAGGAGATGTCACCAGTGATTCCTATC
The DNA here is from genome assembly GCA_004023965.1 of Spilogale gracilis. NCBI lineage: Eukaryota > Metazoa > Chordata > Mammalia > Carnivora > Mephitidae > Spilogale > Spilogale gracilis. The sequence goes on from PITA01000936.1 coordinate 134,375, forward strand.
TCTGTGTCCTCATGCATTTGAGGTATCACACGGCCCCACAAAGATACCTGGCTTCGAATTTTGAAAAGTTCCCAATTACATTTAATAAGGAAGGTGTTGTACTGTGAGTGTACTGTACTGTGGGCCACAAACCATCCCTCCACACACGTTATGACAATGACACTTGAGTCACCTGCCCCGACACCACCCCAATATATTCAGCTCATAAGAAAAGAATATGGATCTGTCCAATGTCTCTATAAATTGCCCTGGACCAGAAAGCTCTCCAAAGCACCTAACTTTGTGCTTTTTAAAGAAAATTTATACTCAAGAATGACAATGTGGTAAAAATGGTTGCATTTAAACACGCATCTGGTCGGTTTTTAACCAGTCTGGATCGATCGTGATCCATTGACCATCTGTCTTTAGTTGGACTCAGAACGTTTCCTAGGTTTCAAGCATGTACGAGAATGGCGCCCAATCATTCCACGGCTGGTACGCTGTCCCCCTGCTGGGTCCCGGCCAGGGCACTGGGTCAGACAGGTGGGAGCCTGCATCAGGACCACAAAGAGCTGCCAGTCACGGCCACGGCGAGGATCCACTTGGCCGCAGCACAAACTCCTTGCATTTTAATGATCTCTTTATACCTTTGTTGGAAGTGACCAGAAAAGCAGTGTTTTCCTCACCTGATTTCTAGTGGAGGCTCTGACACGTGGCGTCACATCCATAGAATTTCTTGAATGGAAGTTAACTGCAGATTATAGCAGGTTTGAATAGCCAGCGTCCCATGAGCTAGTGGGACAGGTGACAGAACGAGTTGTCTTTTCTTTTCCCCAGACTGGTTTTGAATGCCAAGTGCAGTGTTTTCTTCAGTTATGGGGAGAAGATATGACTTAATGAAAGTTCCTGTGTTGGGGTCGCAGATTAGAAATTCCCTCCCCAGATAAGCAAAATTTAAGAAGTTGGTTGTGGGGGACTGCATTGAACTTGCCTGGGCAACCGAGACCTTACCATATTTGGACAAGTAGCAATGATGAACATCGTTTATAAAATTGCCATAGAATTGTTTATTTTTCAGCAAATCCTAAGGTGAAAAGTCATTCAAATTTGCATTGCTTCAGTCTGCAAACTTACTTAACGAAACGTAAGAATCTAGTCAACCACATCCTGGGACATGCTGCTTGGAGATGAGGCAATGCAGGAGAGGGACGTGCTCCAGGGAGCACCTAGGCTGTATGAGGGAGAAGAGAGGGGAAGACAGGGAGAGAAGCATCCAGCAGGACAGGGTGCCTAGCGGGGAGCATGGGAGATGCCCCAGACCAACAGCATGAGCTGTGTCTGCCTCTTCTCAGTCAATCTGATAACGATCCTTCAAGGAATGTCATCTTGCTCCATTATTATAACTGAGAAGAAGTCAGAAAGGCTCATTAACTTGTCTGAGCCCATTGGTACAGTGACAGAGAGAGCAAAGCTTTGAACCCAATAGTGCAGAAATCAGTTCCTCGGTCTCCTTGCTGGGCTGTATTTCCATACAAGGATGAAATAGGGAATTCTGGAATCCTTTCCCCATGTTCAACTACACAAAAAGTGCTTCACTCAGAGCTTGAAACATTATCCCACTCAATTATCCTACTCAATGACTGGCTCCTTTGTAAGATAACCATTAATAATTTCTTTCATGAGATTTGTAAGATGCTAACAGACCTCTTGCAAAGAAAGCAAATGAAGGGACATTAACTAGAAGAATTGGAGTTTATACAAGAAGAAAATTTTTTAAAAGCACGTGTTAATTCATCATAGGGTTTGAAAATATCTCCATCATTTTTCATTGCTAGTTTCTTTTAAGTACTCTTAAAAGAAACTTAACTTACGGGGCTTGAACTCAGAACCCTGAGATCAACACTGAGACCAAGAGTTGGACGCTGTACCAACTAAACCACCCAGGCACCATTTTTCTTTGATAATTTTTAGAAGAAATTCTGGGCTCTTTAAAAGAGAGACATCCTAGGATTCTCCCCACATAATTCTTTGAAGTGTGATGGTAGCAGGGGAAGGAACTTTACCTTCCGTCTTGTGGTCACTATGGTAATCCATCCCCAAAGCTGTCTTCCTTAAATGATTTATTTTATCCTCGTTATATTATTTCACTGCCTGTTAAATCCATGTGGAGGTGTTAGCTGAGGTCCAGGCATAGTGACTGAGCCACACTAATGCCCAGAGAACCTGTCACACAGACATGATGAAGGGGAAGGCTTTACCTTAGTAAATGGCCGGTTTGCCTTTTCCTAGTGGTTGTCATGAAATACACCTTAGAGGGGTAATATCTCTTCTTGCCAGGACTTTTTATAGCTTGTCATTGGAACTCCTGGTAATTGAGATGCTGAGCAGAGAGTTGGTGATACAAAAGTGGAAGCGTGAGGAAGTCCTGAGCCCAGATGCTAATAGCACCTAACCACAGCTTGAGAAGCAGGGGGATCCTGTTAAGTGGAGGCAAGAGACCGGTCCCTCTTGAAGACCAGCCTAGGAGCCCAGGATGCTGCGGGGCAGGACTGGGAACATTACACAAGGACCCTAGGACCATTTTTGTTGTGGAAGTTCTAACAGTCTTTGGTAAGCACATGACCTGTGTACCTGCTTTATCTTGTCAGTGAGACCAGGAATTTTACTTGAGGAAATTTACTAGGAATTTTACTCTCCTCTCTCTGGCTCCTGAGAAGCCCCAATCTGTGTCACAGGTAGAAGATCCCATGGGGCACATTTTACGACTAGTCTTCCCTTGGATGAAACTTAATTTTCTACCTTTGTTCCTTCATTTTTTTTCAAAATTAATTAACTTATTCTTTTTATTCATGGGTGTTGCATACTTGTATAAAATTCTGCATAGATTTGTGCAGGATATATACATATCCTTTGATTATACTTAAATGAAAATAGTCGGCCGATAAAGCAAACTAGACTATGAGCCCTATCTTCAACTTTGTTTACTGATGAGGATATGATATCAGGAATAAAGGCTTTCTTTTCTCTCTTAATCTTCATTTTTTATTTAATAATCCTTTTGTTGTGTTTATGCATAAGTAAGAGGTTACACTTAGGGGCGCCTGGGTTGCTCAGTTGGTTGGGCGACTGCCTTTGGCTCAGGTCATGATCCTGGAGACCCGGGATCGAGTCCCACATCGGGCTCCCTGCTTGGCGGGAAGCCTGCTTCTCCCTCTCTCACTCCCCCTGCTTGCGTTCCCTCTCTGGCTGTGTTTCTCTCTGTCAAATAAATAAAATCTTTAAAAAAAAAAAAAAGAGGTTACACTTAGTTGGGAAAATATTTGGTTTCAGGCAAACAACTTTTTTTCCCTTATAAGCAGTAGGATAGGCTTTCATAAATATTTACCTTAGGATTATTGATTTGAACCTGTGTTTCATCACCAGTGACGCTCTGGGATGCTGAGACCCATTTCTGATGAGACTGAGAGACTGTGCGGGGAAGCCATGGTTGGTGGCATTCATTGTGGCTTTCCAAAGCCCCTGAGTCTGAAGCAGGAGTTATGTGCTATCTGTCTTTACCTTCCCAGCCTCACTGAGAGAGGTCTCAAGAATGGGGAGGGGAAGAGTGTGTGGTTCACCTTCCCCCCCAGATCCCCATCTCCTATCCATGTTGCCCATTCTGATGTTCGTGCATTTTCTCAAGCAAGATATCTCTGATGTTCATTTGATTGAGTCCCCATTTCATCTGGGAAGAGAAGAACCTTTTAAGGCCCCAGATTCTCCTCGAGAAATACATTTTTCAGAAAATCTCTCTTCTTTTCTTCCTGTTTCTGGACTCTTTCCGAACATGAGTTCAGGAGCCTCCCTGGTGAATTGTTCCTGCCCCTTACTGTTCCACATGTCCTTCTTTGCACCTGGAACCCTCCATTCTGAGTCCACATTCCATCCCTGCTACTCATCACCATCCCTCTGTTGAAGGCAATCTGTTGTTGCCTCCAGAAGGTTTGTGAGTGGGGTGCAGACTCTGCCTATAGAGCCCTGTGCACCCCGTTCTTGTTTCCCCTTCTCAGATGTGTATGAGAGTCTAGCTTCCACACAAAGGGATTCACCACCTTCTGCATTGAGTTTTTCTGTGCTTCTCAGGTGATGTGATTTTTCAGCTCTGTAGCCGACTCTTAAAACAAAGAGGAATGGATGTCTGGCAAGACATTTTGTTTTGCTTATGGAATAAAAGATGGATGAAGGCTAATTTGAAACTTAAAAATTGGGATGGGAACATCAAGCTCAAAATCTGGATTCTTCCTCTCCACATTATACCGTGCATGACTCAGATGCTTCCTTCTCTCCCTGGGCCACATTACTCATTCCCAGCTTCAGTTGTCACTGATGTGTCCCCACCACCATGAACTGCTCCTCTTGCTTCAACCTCTCTGCTGGTATCCTGTCCTCGCTCTACCTGGATGACCCCAAATACACTCAAAAAGCTTGAAATTGCCAGGAGCCAGTCCCAGCAACCAGTAACCGGCAGGGTCCAGAAGGGAGGGAAGGCATCCGTGCTTTTGAATGAGGAGACCGGACTCGAAGAATGGTGTGGGGATCTCCCGATAACACTGTTCTCAGGGAGCTTTATTTATACTGCTTTACAAACATCATTGTTAGATCAGAGTGGCCTTATGATGAATTATTTTTTCCAAATAGGGAAGATCAGAGTGACCTTTCAAGATGAGACCCAGTACCCAAGGAGGATGAATCATGGTACAGTACATTATTTTTTATCAACGCAAGCAGCCCTGAATTAGCATATAATGTTTGATGCAATTTTTGTTAATATAATCCAATAGGGTACAAATCACTATCACTAACTTATTATGAATTAGTCAGTGACAGAGTTCAGTATATCAGTAAGAAACAGCTTAAAAGTACAGCATGATCGAAGTAGGGTCAGTGGTTACATATCATCAAATTCTGCAATGCGCCCGACAGTATGTTTTTGCACATACTTCCTAAAGACCTTGTTTACTTTCATTCATGTTTCCTGCTGGCACCTCAAGGTTTCCTTGTTCCTTGGCCGTTGCCCAAGCTCTCTAAGTTTTTAGATAAAGCATGTATTCTCTCAGCAACTGGTATTCTGCAGCCTCTCACATATCCCCCTTTTTTATTTTATATAAAATTGGGATTGATTGAAGAGGCTATGATCGTGCCTGTCTTAGGCGTCCCCTCATCCATTTCTCTCTTACCCGTCATCGGTTCATATCTTCTCGGCAGATATGGCCTGTCTAAGGTTGAGAGAGTGGAGAGAGAATCTTACCCGCCTTTAGCTAACCAGCCCCCCTTATACTCTTTTCATTGGGGGAGGCGAGGTTCGCAGATGTAGCTTGGCCGTTGCCCAAGCTCTTTAAGTTTTTAGATAAGGCATGTATTCTCCCAGCAACTGGCCCTCTACGGCCTCCCACATGAAATCATTATAATTTTGGCCACATTGGATTCATCTCCAAAATTTTCTTTCATGTTCTTTTAGAGGGAAAGAGTGTGTGCAAGGAGAGGGTGAAGCAGAGGGAAAGGAAAGAGAAGACTCCTTAGCAGACTCCCCACTGAGCACAGAGCCCAATGTGAGGCTTGATCTCAGGACCCTGAGATCATGACCTGAGCCAAAACCAAGAGTTGAGCAATTAACTGATTGAGCCACCCAGACACCTTGTATATTTGACTCTTTTTTTTTTTAAAAGATTTTATTTATTTATTTGACAGAGAGAAACACAGCTAGAGAGGGAACACAAACAGAGAGAGTGAGAGAGGGAGAAGCAGGCTTCCCGCTGAGCAGGGAGCCCAATGTGAGACTTGATCCCGGGTCTCCGGGATCATGACCTGAGCCGAAGGCAGTCGCTCAACCAACTGAGCCACCTAGGCGCCCCGTATTTGACTCTTGATTTCAGCTCGGGTCATGATCTCGGAGTCCTAGGATGGAGCCCCATGTCGGGGAGGGGTGTGTGTCTCTGCTCAGCAGAGAGTCTGCTTCTCCCTCTCTTTCTACACCTCCTCCTGCTTGTGCTCTCTCTTTCAAATAAATAAATAAAATCTTTTTAAAAAGAAAGTAAAAAATAAAATAAAGAAATTAATATATATATATAGTTCTAAATAACTGCATCAAAATGAAATCAGTTAAGACTTAAAGAAATACTCAGAGCTAAAAGATAATGAGAATATTATGTATAGAAATTTAGGAGATGCAGAGGGAAGATCTAAAGGAAGATTTAGAGGAACATTCACAAAAAAAAAGCCTGAAAAATAAGGAGCTAAACATCTATATTCCACAGTAGTAAGGTGCAGCCAAATAACCTCAAAGGAAATAGAGGGAGGGAAATAATAATCAGGATGATAGCAGAAAGCAATGAAATAGAAAACACTCTAGAAAGGCCAATAACGCTAAATGTTTACTGTTAGAAAAAATAAAACTAATGGAATACATAAATATCTTGGAGGATTAATAAACCACAAGAAAATAAATCACAAATATACAGTATTGGGAGCATAAAAAAATGCAGCTCTACAGAGAAAAGTTATTAAATACATTCTAAGACTTACTTTAAACTACCGAGTTTCTTTCCATTGACTAATGGAAATTTCCTCTAATTCCTAAACTTGTGCCTGGCCCCAGTTTTGTTGACATAATAAAAGAAAATGCAGCCACAGGAGCAAACGTCTCTCTGGAGACACTGATGATGTCTTACAGGGTCTAGGGAGTATCAGACTGGGAAGTGGGCAATGGCATGCATCGGCTGGCTTCCAGACTCTCTTCAGCCTTTGCCCTGTGTACACGCTTTCCTGGGCGTGTGTGGGCAGCTCTGTGAATTGAATAACCGCTGTAAACCTCCAAATGAGTCAAACAAACCCGTCTAGTCTTTAGAGATGTGAGTGTGTGTCACAAAACTGTGCAAGATGACAGGTGGTGTTGGGGCAGACACGCACACTTGGAGGCGTTGCCGTGGAAACATTTCTAATTACTGTTTTTTTTTTTAAAGATTTATTTATTTATTTACTTACTTACTTATGTATTTGAGAGTGAGAGAGAAAGAGAGAGAGAGTGCGCAGGGGGAGGGGCAGAGGGAGAGTGTGAAGGGGACTCCCCCGCTGAGAGCAGAGTCCGACACGGGGCTCAATCTCACAACCCCGAGATCATGAGCACAGGTGATATCTCTGACTTTAAAGTTTAGGACCCAGTCATGGAACAAACGAGTAGAGGAACGAGTTAAGAGGGTCTAAAACAAGGTATCTGTTGCTGGGTAAGGGTTGTGACTAAATAAGATCATCCCCAAATTAAAAAAAAAAAAACACCTTACAATAAAAACATCAATAATCACCACAGGTACTATTTCTGAGCTTGAGCGCCTGACTTAAACCGGCTACGACCCAATATCCTTTCCTTATTTCATTTTGGTGACCGCTGTAATGGCCTCAAAGGGGACAGGAAACAGATTTGAGCTGTTCATCCAGCCATCCTCCACTAGCTTTTAAAGATGAGTATTGTTATTATGATGAAGACACAGCAGACGGGATCTGGGCACAACAGTGAGCTGTGGAGTTTCATCACAGGGAGTGGGCAGCCCACTCCTGCCGTGAAGTCAGGTAGGCTGTGTTAAGTGCCCCCACAGGCTCTGTCCCATGGCTTCTCCCCTTGAGACAGACCCTCGCCAGTGGCCCAAGACCAGGCAGCCATGCACAGTGGACCACATGCTGCCATTCAACAGAAAACCCCGCTAGGAGCTTTTTTATTTTCTCCCCCCTCCACTCCGGTTGGATCCTGATGTGTTGGATCATCGGTCCCATTCTCCCACTGTGTTGTTCTTTTCCACAGAAGCAAACAGCCAGATTTCAGCAGCATCTGAAACCAACAGCCCAGCTTCCTGTTCTGGCTCATCCTAAGACCCTCTCCTCAACCTCTCAGGGCAATTTAGTCTTCAATGGCGAAAGCATCTGCTTTGCACAGAAAAGTGTGTGGATTTCCACGTCGGAGAGCGGCAGCCTGATTGAGCCCGGAGAGGATGGCACAGCTCAAGGCAGATCCCTTTCAGCGAGCACTGCGGCTCCGCCTGGAGACAGAGACGACTCTACTCCCCACAGATGTTCACTCAATAGCGCTTATGACAAGAATTGAGGCTTGAACAGCACGTGCTGGCTAAGGCTAATGAAAGTCTTGGGGGAAATGAATAGCCCAACTCTTAAAATTAGAAGAGGGAGAAAGAGCTATTTATTGAATTTTTCAAAATCCGTTATTCATGCGGTCTTCTTTAAAATTGTTCCCTGCGTTTGTCATTTATTTGCTATTCCAAGTTGCCCCCTTTGCTTCAAAGCCTCCTGGCGCATTTGTATAGCTTCAAATGCATAAATCACCACGTTTGTTTTCAGAGGGCAGTAGGTAAGCGGCAAACGTTGATGCAGATGTCTCTTCTATCCTGGGTCGTTGAAATACCATTCAAATACGGCTGGTACATAAATGTGAACCCCGCTTGGGTCCCGTTACATGCCAGACAGTCCCAGTACCAAAGTCCTGCTCTGTGCTCCAAAGGGTCCCCCGAAGTTGGTCTTCCAAGGCAGGGCCCCTGCAAAGGACCCCTAGAAACTGATCTTTCCATGCAGGTGGTCCCTGTGCCTTGAACTTTAGTCAAAGTGGCTCTTGTTACAAGAAGGAGCCGCTTCAAGGATGAGAACTCGGGCTTGGAAATGAAGCCTGGGAGGTCGGTTGTAGTGAGGGGAACTAATCCATCCAGAGGACTGGACCTCAGGTCCAGTGAGGCTTCCTGCTTGAGCCCTCATTGCCCTGCTTGCCCAGATGAAATGTCAGAAAGGGGATCCTAGTCATGGACTCAGTTGGCCAAAGGATCCCAGCCAGTGGGTGAGTCTTCCAGCAGCTGGACTTCTGACCCTGAGACTCTCCTAGACTCAGCTGGGCTCTTATTTTGACCCTCTGGGTATAGGGGGGTCTTTAGTTGTAATGACAGACTTCAGCCAGAAGCTGTGGCTATGGGCAGTGCCTTCAGCCCCCATGGAGCTAAGACAGGTGGCCAGAGACCCAGCAGAATTGAGTTCAGTACAGAGGGGGGAGCAAGCTCCAGAAAGGGGAAAGAGTGAGAAAAAGGCAGTTAGGTTACCTCATTCCATCCCTAAAACCCCTAAGAGGCACAGTTATCGTGCCAGATTGTACAGAACAAAGAGGAAGTTTGCGGTGGTGAAGAATCTTGCCCAAAGTCCCGGGCCTAGAAAACAGCAGGGGAGTGGCGGTTTCAGGGGGTTATTCCCACAAAGCCTTCCTCTTTATGCTGTACTGTCCTGCCACACAGAGGTGAGACTGCAGGGCGAGTCGTCAGTGGCAGGTGTGGGGCTCTCCAACCTTGGATGCCAAAGACCCAAAAGCATGCCTTAGAATCTGAAACCATTGAGAACCTGGTTAAGACCAGCTGAGGTCTGGGGTTCAGCCTCTCACCTGCAGTGCTGGTGAAGGCAGGTGGGGGCAGGTTGGTTTTTCATGCGGGTGAGTCCAAGCCATTCCCTGTCAGCCTGATCCTATGACACAAGTGGAGCTGGGGGCGGGGGGCACAGAATGATCCAGGACGTGGCCTCCCTGACGACTGGGACCCCTCTCTCAGCATCTCCGGCAGCGGCATTGAACACTCAGCCAGGCTGCCTTGTGATGGTCACACGCCTATCAACCAGCATTTGGCAGAAGAATTCATTAGTGGTTCTCCAAGATCTGGAAGGTAAGTTCTAAGTGACTCGCAGAGCTTCTGTCCCACAGGCAGAGAGTTCTGATCTGCCAGCCTTCTTGGGAGGTGATGGAGAAGTGTGGGGCAAAAGGACAATTTATTGCAAGTGTGTTGTGTTTGTGCACGTTGCTCTTACAGCCAGCGGTGAGTGAGGAAAGAAGTTACCCTTTTCTCGTTTAGATGGGTTGGGAAACAGTTTTAGGTGAACACGAGGCCCTGGGAATGTAAGAAAACCCAGTATTTAATTAATCTGCCTGCAAACAGTGATTCCTCCATCAGTCACCTGGAGAGAGGGATCTGCGACTGTCTGGAGCCCCTTGGCAGGCATGTGGAGGCTGACGGCTGTACAGGTGTTAGGTGCTCTGGGACGGAATGGGGCTGTTTCTTCCAGAAATGCCTCAGGGAGGAGCCACTCCACGGGATGTCCACTCTGGCCAATGATGGAGTGGTCCAGGATCCCGGAGATGTGTGTGTAGCGGCTAACATTCATTGACAAGATGTAGTAGATGCTCATCTTGCTGAAGGGGGGGGTATCTGGGTTAAGTATTTGCCTTTGACTCAGGTCTTGATCTCAGGGTTCTGGGATCGAGTCCCGCATTGGGCTCCCTGCTCAGTGGGGAGTTTGCTTTTCCCTCTGCCCCTTCCCCTTCTTCTCACGTGTGATCTTCCCTCCCCCCAGATAAATAGATAAAATCCTTTAAAAAAAAAAAAACACCTCACTGAATGAATGAGTTCAATCTACAGGGACTGTGTGTACAACTTCTGGTGAGGGCAACAGCTCCGGGAGATCTGCTGTTTCTTATTTTTCCTGCATCGGGAACCAGGAGCACCATCTTGATATTGAACTCCATAGTCATCAATGTTCCACTCAGATTCGTTGTTAAGGGTCTTCCCTTGCATGAATAAGCTTACCAAGCCTGGACATCAAAGGAAGAAAAGTAAAAGTTAAAAGTGGGACTTGGCGGGAGAATGAATTTGTGTTTTTTATAATGGACTGTATCGCATATGCCAAGTTAGGGTATCATCGTCGCTTCTACTGCAGCCGATCTGGCGATCTGGGTGTGGCTCTTCGGCCAGTGCTGTCGGGGCAGAGGACTGTACCCTGGCTTTTCCTAATCCACGGGTTCTCGACCTCAGGAGACTCTGCTCCCCCTTCCCCTCCCCCCCCCCCCGCAAGTGGCCATTGGCAAGATCGGAGGGCATGTTGTGTTGTCACAACTGTGGAGGGAGGATGCAAGTGGCATCTACATTTAGAGCAAACAGGGATGCTCTAAACATCCTATAATGCACAGGATAGCACCCCCTGCCCGCCCCAAAGAATTATCCGGTCCATAATGTCAATATTGCCAACGTGGAAAACTCTGCCCTCATTGGTGTCCCCAAACTTAGCGAGTAGAAATACAGGCTGCCCAATTATCTTTGGAGTTCAGATGAACAACCTAAAGTTTCTAGCACACGCACATCCAAGTGCATGGGACGATGATATACTTAATATGTCCCAAATATTGCATGAGGGCACACTTCTACTAAAATTTATTCCCTGTTTATCTGAAATTCAAATGTAACCGAGCGTCCTGTATTTTGTCTGGCGATCCCAGCTCTGTGCCTCGTTCTATACTCTAAACTCCAAGCTTTTCTCCAACAGGATGGAACTTCTGTCAGTGTGGGGCAGTTGTTAGAAGGGAGACATTTCTGTGTTATGACACAGGTTTTGGAATAAAGCATTGTAATTCACTTTTACATCTGACAAGCTGTATATGTGTGAAGAGACTATTTATTTAAGAATGTGGTCCCTCACATGTGTTATGGGAGTGGTTGTAAAGTATCTTACAGGATTATTGCAAGAAGCAAATAAAAGGATGTCTGCAAAATGATATTCATTAAGGAGAAGTATCATTTTTAGTATGGATTTATCCTTCTCCTCAGTGATATCCTGCAGTTCCTGCTAAGCTAGGATGTTGTCAAGATAACTTTTCCTCTGATATGTTCAGGAGAATTATGGCAGCTCCTTGTATCGGATAAGCCAGAGTGAATTGTCTTACTTTTTCTTTTTAATGTTCATTAAACACATATATGATCAAGTTAACAAATCTCGGTTATATGCCCCATTAACTCATTGTACAATTTGAAATACCCATGTAACTGGGGGCCAGGTCAAAGTATGGCCTATTGCCAGCATCCCAGAAACTCTTCATTATGGCCCCAAAGATAATTATTTTTGCCCAGGTCCCAAATTATTTATTGGATATGGGCACAATTCCACAGGTTTTCAGGACAAAGATAGCTTTTTCCAGGCACTTTCTAGATTATCCATTACAGTGTAATCTAAAGTAGACACTTTTAGGAAAAAGATCATTGCTGTTTTGATATCTATCACTACAAATTGTTTTTTTTTTCTGTTTTGGAATTTACTATGAACTGAATTATGGGGTAAGCGCTTTTTTGCATCTGGATTCTCTTTTCTCGCTTTTATTTTTTCCCTTCAATGCTGCATCTGTGAAATTTCTCATGTGCCATATTGAGCTGCAGTTTCGTCTTGCCTTTGCTGTGTGGAGTTCCATTGTGTAAAGACCGGGATATACTTATCCTTTCGACTCCTAATGGGTATTTGGGTCATTTGCATAGTGGTATTTCTGCTCATGACTGGTAATGACCGTGGCGACTGGATGACCGCGTGTACTGTGGGATCACGGTCCCTCCATATACTTGGTGCTCAGTTGATAGTTACCCAGTCTTGCCCGAGATGATGCCAGTTTATCCCCCAGCAGCCGCACCTGAGAATTTTGGTGTCTCACATTTTTCTCAATACTTGGTCCTGCCAGATTTTACAGATGCTAGCCCTTGGAGCAGCTGAGTGATGCTGTCACATCAGGAATCTTGTCTTGATGGATAATGACGTTGATTAGCTTTAAAAATGTGTATTGTGTACTTTAACGTAGATTTTTTTAAAAAGTTCTGTCTAGACCCATTGTTGAGTCCCCAGCTAGACACGGGTCAGTTCCCCTTCGTAAACACCCCAACACCTCCTTTTCTGTCTATCAAACTCTAAACCACGATGCCCCTGCCCTCTGAGCCCCAGGACCAGGCACCAGCCTACTAGACACAGCCCGTCAGCCCCGAGGCTGCTGAAATTATCCAAATTAGCCAACCATAATCCTGTTTCTCCCACACAGCCCTGTCATTCCTACAGAAACCACACTTTCCCTGGACCAGCCTGGTGCCCCCATCTCTGTGTGGTGTGGCGTGCTGAATTCTCCTCCAGGACTGTGACTTTAACAAAGTTTCCGTCTCTTGACCTATATCTGGCTGGTCCCCTGATAACCTCATCCAGGGTAATATGGTTAAGATAGCCTTCCAGTAATCTCTTTTCCAAAGCAATTTTGTCTCCCTGCCTTTTTATTTGCCTGTCTTTTCCTCACTGGTGTGTAAGAGTATGTTTCATATTTTGGATCTGAGTTCTCTGTAAGGTACACACATTTGCACATCTTTTCCTATTGTGTGGTTAGCATATCTGCTCTACTAGCCATATCTTCTGATGAAAGAGTGATTGTTGAAATCCAGTGTTCAGTTCCTTGCTTTCTACATAGTGCTTTTTGTGTGCTGTTTAAGAAGACGTCACTTCTTCCCAGGCAATGGAGCTCTCCTACTTTACTATCTGGAAGCTTTATTGGCTTCATGTTCTCATTTAGTCCATGGTATATCTAGAAAATCTCTGTGTGTGTGTGCATATGGTGTGATGTGTATGGTGTGTGTCTGATGAGATCAATGCAAAAGGTGAGACTTTTTTCCAGAGAGACATTCCGCTGACCCCGCACTGTATTGACCAAGATTATTCATGACCGAGTCGAAACATCACCTTTTCCAGAAATCTGTCTTTCACGGAGATCCATTTGTGGAATCTCAGCTCTCTGATTTTCACTTTTCTTCTTCTTTTAAATATATTCATTGGAGTCGAGATCCAGTCTATAATTTTTGATATGTTCTAGTCTCAATTTTCATGAAGTTTAAGACAAATTCTTTTGTTACCATTTCTTCTTCAACCCATAGAATATTTAGTAGCATATTGCTTAAATTCCAAGCATCTGGGATTTCTCTAGATAATTTAATAATCATGTCTACCTTATTTATCTTTAATATCTTTAAAATGTTAATGGGCTTAAACTATATTTTAATTTCCCTGTGATCAGAATGAAACCTCTGAATTTTCTTGGACTTTCCTTATGGCTCAGCATTTGGTAAATTTTAATTAATCTTATCAATCTTATTCCAAACTTTTATGTTATTTCCAATATTATTTGCTTGTCCCTTCACTTGCTAAGAACGTTAGGTATGTATGTATGTATGTATGTATGTATTGAGACAGAGTGGGACGAAGAGCGAAGGGAGAGAGAAAATCCTCCCTGGAGGCTCTAGAGTCAATACAGAACCTGAGAAGGGGCTCGATCTCACAACACTGAGATCATGACCTGAACCCAAATCAAGAGTTGGACGCTTAACTGACTGAGCCACCCAGTGCCCTTGAGAATGCTTTTCATTTATTTATTTTGGAAGGGGGATGGGCAGGTGGACAGGGAGAAAGGATCTTCAGCAGGCTCCATGCCCAGTGGAGAGCCCAAGGCAGGGTTCCCTCTCACACATTTGAGATCCTGACCTGAGTTGAAATCAAAAGTCAGATGCTTAACCAACTAAGCCACCCAGGTGCCCCTGACAATGCTTTTTAAATCTGCAGTTATTGTCAGAGATTTCTCTATTCCTCCTTCATTTTTGTGAGCATTTTTCCCCAATCAAAAATAATGTAATAAGTGAATCAATGGCTCTCATCCTAGAAAGCTAAGAGTAATTATATGAAGGGCGCCTGGGTGGCTTAGTCTGTCAAGTGCCTGCCTTTGGCTCAGGTCATGATCCCGGGGTGCTGGGATTGAGCTCCATGTCAGGTTCCCTGCTCAGCAGGGAGTCTGATTTTCCCTCTCCCTCTGCTCCTCCACTCTGCTTGTGCTCTCTCTCTCTCTGTCAAATAAATAAATAAAATCTTCAAAAAAAAAAAAAGAAAAAGAGTAATTATATAAGCATAATGATTATTATTACGATTAGTTTTATTGGAGACTTACAATATTACAAGAATGCTCCAGGCATTTTTCTAAGTGCATATTATGTGTTCACTTCTGGAACTCACAACAGTGTTTAATTAACTCATCATTACTTGTCATATCTTATAAATGAGACACTCAAGACCAGAGAGGTTTTGGATGCTATTCAAGGTCACACAGTGAGTGAGCAGCAAAGCCAGGGAAAATGACCAGAGCAGAGATTATTAGTGAAATGGAAAGACAATGCATGTTTATGACCAATATTTGATTTTACTCTTTCTAGTTGCCCCTGTTGATCTGCATCCACTAAGGTTAAAACATTCCTTGCTTCCCAGCAAGGGTACAATCTGTAAGAGAGAAAGACAGAAGTTTTAAGAGCAGATGAAGGTCAGACTCATGGTCCATCCCCTAGAGCAAAGCCCGGGGGTGCCACAAGCTTGGGCAATCCCACTCTTCAGAGCACCATGCTTTCTCTCACAGGAATAGAGTTCTCGCGAGGTCAACCTGACGAAGGTGTGGGAGCCAAATTTGCTTCCCGGTAGGTCAGAGCAAGATGCTGAGAGTTCCCAGCAGGATGTTCTAATGGCTCGGAGGTCCCTTCTGGGAACTGAGCAAGGGCCAAACCTTGTGTGCCCTGGAATAATGTGGCCACCCCCTCATGATTTTGTCCTTTGGGGGGGAAGCTGCAAAGTTACATGGCAAATGCGCGAAGACCCAGAAGAGTACCACCTGGGGGAAAATAACAGAGTCTGTCACAGTGAGCACCCTAGGGTTGCATTTAGACATAAGGAAAAGGATAGGAGGAGAAAACATAGTGAAGGGCTATCTATTTGTGCTGAAGGGGCCACTTTGTAAGGCAGCCTGACTGTGATAATATTGTTGGAATTTAACAGATGATCCCAGGAATGGAACTGAGAGCACAGGGGTGTATTATATTTATTTGAAGATGCAGAAACTGTCACTTTGATGAGGGGCTACTGACCTCTGAATTATATAGCATCAGAGAGGTGGAGGGGAGGAGACAGATCAGAAAGGATAAATACGAAGAGGTTGATGGGGATTTGAAGAACTAACACAGGAGACAGGGCGCTTTTCCAGTTGGGGACTGGGATCCTAGGAAGGAGATCAAAAAAAGCTGGGGAAGAAAGAACACTTTTGGAAAGAAGGATGAGCTCAGCTAGGGCTCTCGCACAACTGGATTTCTGTAATTTCTCACATGCAACCAAGCACTTTACAGAAGCCATCCAGGTGCCCGACTATTCAAGCTGACCTAAATCTTCAGGGAGGACCTGCTCATCCAGCAAGTCTCTATGCAACACCACATGTTGAATTCCCAATTGGATGAAATATCCTACTTTCACTCAGTCTTCCTCTTTTACAATGTTTTCCTTCTGTTTGCAATGACTTTTGCTTTTTCACAGGTTTTTCCTTTACTCGGTTAGAACATCCATGAAGGAGGGCATTAAGTCTGACTGGCTCACTGTGTATTCCCTGTGCTGAGCACACTGTCCCATAGTTGGCACTTTCTGAATACACTTTGAATGAATGGATAGATGAAAACGTTTTCTCATTGTCTGGTTGGACAGCTGTCCTGACCTTGTTCTTCTCGGAGATCAGTTTCACACCAGGCTCTATGGAGCCCTTTCCAGGGCTCCAATAATCTCAGAATATTGCATGTGTATTAGCACTTCTACTAATATTTTTCCTTGTCTTCTGATCATACAATGAATCTGAGAATAACGTTGGAACAGTCGTGTCCTGTTCATCAGAAACTAGCATACAACAAGGCAGGATGGCAAGTATCTCAGACTTAGACAAGATCCATCCCATTTCCTCCCTGCTAGACATTGCTGATCAATGGCAGCCAACTGTCCTTCTCTGGGAGAAAAAAAATGTTTACTTTGCAAATGTCTTCCAGATAACACTTGCCAATTGATTGAATTTCAGCAAGCTCTAAAGGAAAAGAATGAGGAAATCTCTATAGTAAGTAGTGATCACGAGGATCCGTTATTTACTTACATTTGCAGAAAGAGAAAGATACATGCAAAGAAACTAAAAACTGATGCAAAATTCACTGTGCAGGGAGGGAGGATTTTGATGGAGGATATAGGCAAGAAAACAAGACTCACTGAGTACATTTTCTAATATAATTTGGACTTTTAAACAAAACAGGTATTTTGCATGTTCAAAAAATAAAATTTAATTTAAAAGCATGCCCTGAGACTGAAGACCAATACAAACAAATGAACCCTTATATTAATATAACCACAAAAATGAAATTAATGTAAGTAATCATTTCAAATGCGGTAATCTGACAGTGCATCTCTTAGTTGATTGTATTCTATGGGTTAAAAATTGCAAAAAAATTTACAGTTTTGCTAATTATATATCTTAAATAGTAATATTGGTCATTTAAAAACTTTTGATGAGGGTAAATTCATGTTTTGCTTCAGAAAATAACTCTAGCTCAGAAATGTTGAAAGAATGGTAGAATTAGGGGGAAAAATCAGCATTTTCCAATACTGTTGAAATATTCAGTGAAGTCAGAAATTTGTAGGGGTGGCTAAATCCTGGAGGTTGCTGGTGAATAGAATTCTAGAGTGCAAAAAGCAAACCGTCACCACTAGCTAACTCGCTCCATGAGGGAAGACAGCTTTCACTGCAGATATGGAAGTTACCAGCAGTGAGGTCTCCTGAAGAGCGTGTTCCCACGGATGGCAGGGCAGGAAAGCCATGACGTCACCTAAAAATTACTCTTGCCACAAACATTTAACCCGATCTCATTGAGTGTTTAAACCCAAACGCCATTCGGGAAAGTTAAGGATGGAGCCATGCCTCTCAACCTTCACTGTGCGCTGAGATCACCTTAGACCTTGAGAAAATGCTGATGTCTCTCTACCTCGGAGACTGTGCAGAACCAGAGAAATCTGAGTGTGGATTGAACATGAGGGAATTAATCTTTAATTAGCCCTGATAATGATATGATGATTCTGCATGACCGATAAATCAGCCTCAAAGGCCAAAGATATTGAGATTAGTAGTAGTTCTGAAATCCAAATTTGATTTATTTGAAATAATTGAAAACAACTTATTTTTTAAAAGATTTAATTAATTAATTTATTTTAGAGAGAGAGAGAGTGTGAGCAGGGAGGGGAGGAGAGGGTGGGAGTGGTGGGGGAGAGGAGCAGGGTGGGAGGAGAGAGGAGGGGGAAAGAATCTCAAGCAGACTCCCCACTGAGTGAGAAGCCTGACATGGGGCTCCATCCCAAGACCTTGAGATCATGACCTGAGCCGAAATCAAGTGTGGGATGCTTAACCCACTGAGCCACTCAGACACTCTAGAAAACAGCATTTTAAAACATTCAGCTTAATTAAGAAATAATTAGGGCCTTCTTTACCCCAGAGTTATCATTGCTGCTGAAGTATTACAGTTTCCATCCAATACCCATTACCATCTGCCATGATGTCTTTCATTTTCTGGGCTATATGTTTGTACATCAAATGGTTTCCTGTTGCCTCTGCCTACCAAAACAGGAAATCATAACCAATGGCACATTCCTAGAAGGACTGCAGATAATAAGGCCACCACCCTGTTTTTAAAAAGACAGGGATGGTAGTTCTGCCGCAGTCACCATCAGTGGACTTTGCACACGCTGAAGACAGGATTTCGGGGTTGGACTCAGTCAGATGTGAGGCCAAGGGCAGCTGCTCTTCCTGGTGGGGTTGGTGGTGTTACCAGGTTAGCAAGACTCTGGTCCCTGGCCTATGGCTACCGAGCCGGCAAATGCTTCTTTTCTACACCTGCTAGAAAAGACCACCGGTATTTCTTCCTCATCTCAATGTGAATATGTCTGTTTATATAGAATATGAATATTACATTTACTATAATATATTATAAATATTATTATGTATATTTATGTTCTGCGTTTTTCTATGGTCTTAGTCAGTTTGGGCCACTCTGGCAGAATACCATCGACCGTGTGACTTAACGGAAATTTGTTTCTCACCGTTGTGGACACTGGTAAGTCCCAGATCAGAGCTCCGACAGATCTGGTGTCTAGCAGGATGGGCTTTGTGGCAGGCAGAGGGCCGGCCTGCGCCATGTCCTCACACGGTGGAAAGCCCCACTGAGACAGGCCAAGCTCTCCCACCTCTCCTTCCGAGGCCGCGAATCCCCGTGTGTGGGGCCCCACCATCATGACCTAATTACTGCCCAAAGGCCTCAGCTCCTAATACCGTCGCCTTGGGGATCAGGATTTCGACATATGAGTTTTGGGAGGATGCGATACACTTCCATATTTGGTGTTTGTGTTTTCCTCCTTCTCCTATTCTCTGTCAGCCAACGCCAGGTGTGTTCCTGTTAGTTGATTTCCATGTCAAGATGTGAGCTGCAGGCCATCCCAGGAAAAGTGCGACTGTCCCTTGAGGACTCTACCTTCTTTCTGGGGAAGGGTTCACACCTGTTAGCATTGCACAGGAGAGCCGCATCGCATAGTCGCTGAGTGTATTCAGAGAGTGCGTGCGGTTTCAGGAGTTGTGTGTGTGTGTGAGTGCTGTGTTCACAAGGGTTGGACAGTGATGACGGGCAGAGGGTCAGCTCCCCAGGCTCTACTATGCCCCCCGGAACTGCCTTTCTGCTGTGTCTCATAGAAGATGTGCTCCTGTTAGTGGTGGAAGAGGGAGGGAAGCAGTAGCCGTTTTGAGGTTCATGTCCTCGGTCGCCCAAGGCCTTTAACCAACTCTGACCCAGGTGCTGGTGGGAAAGGATAGGGGCAGAGGCAGAGGGAGAAGCAGGCTCTCCGCTGAGCAAGGACCTCAATGTGGGGCTCCATCCCACCACCCTGGGAGCATGACCTGAACTGAAGGCAGATCCTCAACCAACTGAGCCACCTAGGTACCCCCCTAATCAGTTGTTTTTAAATGATAGAGATTTTACTAGTTGGACTTGGTTTAACTACTCAGAAGGCCTTAAAAATGGGACTGGACCCTCTGTGGGGAGAAAGGAGGACTCCTGCTGGGGGCCAAGTATGATCTGTGGCCTTGGAATGCCATCATCTGGTGATTATCTCTTTCTGATTGCTCAGCCTGTGGATCTTGCACTCATGGTCAATGTCATAATTTCACAATTGCAGAAGTCAGCTCCTTACAATAAACCAGCACATGTGAGTGTGTGTCCGTGTATTCATGTGCGTATATATATGCATGTGTGTATGTGTGTGTTTATATATGCATGTGTGTATGTGTGTGCTTATATTTGCATGTGTGTGCATGTGTGTATGTGTGTGCTTATATATGCATGTGTGTGCATGTGTGTATGTGTGTGTTTATATTTGCATGTGTGTATGTGTGTGCTTATATTTGCATGTGTGTGCATGTGTGTATGTGTGTGCTTATATATGCATGTGTGTATGTGTGTGTTTATATATGCATGTGTGTATGTGTGTGTTTATATTTGCATGTGTGTGCATGTGTGTATGTGTGTGCTTATATTTGCATGTGTGTGCATGTGTGTATGTGTGTGCTTATATTTGCATGTGTGTATGTGTGTATTTATATATGCATGCGTGTATGTGTGTGTTTATATATGCATGTGTGTATGTGTGTGCTTATATTTGCATGTGTGTGCATGTGTGTATGTGTGTGCATTCATTGACATTGAGCCTTTGTAAGAGAGTCTTGGGTCAGAAGATAAAGAGACTTCTGACCCTCCCCTCTTGTGACCTCATTTGCGCCAAGAATGCATGGGGTATTTCTGGACCCCAGGCATTAGCATTCAGCTATAGTCTCAAACCCCTCCCAAAGTCCTGGCACGGCTTTGTCTCCCGAGCACTGTCACCTGGGCCGTGGTTGCAGGTCACCTTGATGAAAGCACATGGGAGGAGCACTCATATGTTGTATTGATGACATTTCACTGGGACAGCCGGACTCCACTTGCATCAGGGAGCCCGGGTTTGCCAGCTGACTGGGGTCTGGGAGTGGGAAGGACACTGAGTTCAGTCTCCATTCTGGTGACAGGACGCTCATTGTTCACCAAATACGGAGTTTTTCTTGTTTTCTTAGTTATGACATCCGGTAAAACTGGATGTGCACACGTTTCATCCTCAGGACCCCAGTGAACAGTGAATGCCCAGCACAGAGCCCTGTGATCCAAACCACCTCCACGGCTTCTTCCTTCCTGCGGCTTGTTCTGGAAACTGTGCCCGCCCTGCCTAGGCGGCTAAAGACTGCCCCCTGGCCTTGCTACGCTGATATTGTACTGTCAGCTTCACTGCAAAGCCTTGGCACCGACAGCCCCTCCGTTTTCTTGTAGTGCCTGGAAATCGCCTCTGAGCTACAGGAAGGCCGACCCAGCAGGAGACAATCCCTATTGCAGACACAGTGTGCGCCTCACCGTTCCCAAGTGGAGGGGGCACGCCCCACGTGGTTCGCAGCACAGAGAAGCACTGGGGTCTGGCAGGAGGCAGAGGGAGCGGTGCCCTGTGGACAAGGGTCTTTACCGTGGTTTTCTCTAGGCCCAACGGGAGAGGCAGGTGAGCTGGCTTACTGTTGCTAGTTTAAGTAAATTCAGGGAGCTCCGGAACATAGAGATGTCCGTAGTTCTCCGGTACCTGGCTCTGGGGTCATTACGGCAGGTGTATTGTGGCTGGGAGTGTTGATCTTCGGGAACTCGCTAACGGTGGAAGGGGTGGTCCCCCCAAGGTCAGCAAGGCCTTAGAAGTCAAAGCTTCCTAATACAGAAGTTCAAAGAGGCAGTTAATACTCTTCTACTGTCGTTTCTACTGAGCACATCCCTTGCAGGGGGCAGAAGGGTACAGCGTACCCTCACCAGTGGATCTCATGATGCCTCTGCAAAGGCCATATGCCTGGGCTCCCCGAGGACATGGGCAACTTTCACACTTCATACACCCTGACATTCTGATACCCACAGACCTTGGAGAGCCTTCCTACATATTGTCCCGTAGAATTTCTGCTGTCTCTACTTTATTGAACATAGTCTAACATTAGGCCAAGTTTTCAGTTAACAAACCAAGCAAATGTTTAGAAATATTTCTTTTTTTTTTTAATTGAAAGAATTTTGAGAGAGAGAGAGAGAGAGAGAGAGAGAGAGAGAGAGAGAGAAAGTGCTAGAGTGGGGAAGGGGCAGAGGGAGAGGAAGAAAGAGAATCTCAAGTAGACTCCACGCTAAGCTGAGTACAGAGCTCGACTTGGGGCTCAATCCCTCGGCCCTGAGATCATGACCTGAGCTGAAATCAAGAGTCAGATGCCTAACCCACTGAACCACTGGTGTGCCCCTAGAGACTGCTTTAGAATTCTGCCAACCACAGGTATTCCTTCTATGATTTTTATCTATTTTCTGTCTATATGAGCAATCCTTCAGAGATGCTGCCCTTGAATGTCTTCCTTGTTCTAGCAGCGGGTCCTGCTGCCTTATTTCCTACGGCAACTTCCAGCCCCTCATCCTAGAGTTGAAGAGCATGGACCTCGTACATGGTGAACACATGCTTTACATTTATTCTAAGTTCATTGGTGATCAGTGAAATTACCAACTCTAAGAAATATGTCTTGGGGGTGTACCGCCCCAGCAGAGTTTCCCATGATTAGTGAGGGAGGTCAACGGAATGAGTTGACGATAGGGTGTCTTTATGAAATTGACAGTGGATGCGTCCATTACTCAGTCTATACACCAGCCTGTGGAAGGTGAGGGGGGATCCTTATTTGGGGGAGGTAATGTGGTTTAATAGATATTGTAAAAGGTCATGTGTCTGGTCCTGGCTCTGCGATGCATTTCCGGGTGAATTTGAGCAATTTCTTTTATCTCCTTGGGGCAACTGGTTTCTCAGTGAGTGAACTTCAAAGTCTGATGCTCCAACATCCTCCATTTTTTTTAAGATTTTATTTATTTATTTGACAGAGAGAAACACAGCTAGAAAGGGAACACAAGCAGGGGGAGTGAGAGAGGGAGAAGCAGGCTTCCTGCCAAGTAGGGAGCCCGATGCAGGACTCAATCCCGAGTCTCCAGGATCATGACCTGAGCCAAAAGCAGTCGCTTAACCAACTGAGCCACCCAGGTGCCCCAGTCATTTTGGTTTTAAAAGTAATGTTCAACACCTATTGGTGGAGTATAAATCAACTTGGTTATTGCAGATTTGCCTAAAATAATTTGTGCCATTTATTTTGGTGTAAAAAAAGTCCTGGACAGCAAAGAAAGTTCTGTTATTATTTGATGTTTCCTTTGGTGCCCCTACCGCACCCTTCTCCTGGAAATATGTGGCTGCGAGGGTGCCTGCTCACGAGGCTGGGTGTTGGGCAGGTAGGACTGGGGAGCAGAGCGGAAGCCTTCGGCTTGACTCTGAGTTTGCAAACAGGTGTGCTTCATCAGGAAATTTCAACAGGAACGAACGCATCCCTTCACAGCATCCATGAAATGAGCATGCTGTTTCTTTCTCTTTGCCTTTCTCTTTTTCTTTCTTCTTTCTCTTTCTCTTCTCTTTCTCTTTGTTTTATGGGATTATATTAATAGATTAATTGAGTACTACTGGTGAATTTGAGAGTTATGTCCTCAATGATCATGTGTATTATATGTTGAATGCACTTTGAGGGCCCTACCCATGCTCTGTCCGGATCTGCTGGGTTCTCATTTGTAGGTTCTCTTCACCCCTCCTCCAGGTTCTAATGGCCCACATCCAGGACTTGTTTTGGGCCACTGGAACTCCTGGAGCCACTTTGCAGATCCATGGAGAATAGAATGCCGATGATTCTCCATTTCCCAGAGCCGCTGGCAACCAGCGCCTAAAGAGCAGGATGCCCAGCTCCTTGCCTGGAGTTGGGACATACCCTGAGATGCCGGAAGACTGGGGTCTCCCCTTGGGACTGTCTGCATCACCTCCCTCCTGGCTCCCTTTCCCCTGACCCCTGTTCTCCTCTCTCACCTGTTTTCCCTGCAAACATTTCTTGAAATGTGCCAGAGACTAAACAGGTCCTGTGAGTACAGAACACACTTTCTGGCTCTAAGAAGAGTCAAAGATTAGGACTCAGATCCCTAACACAAGGGAAGATCTGCAGCCGGGGAATCTGCTATCTGCCTTTGCACTATTTGCTTCTGGGGAGCTGGCCTTAAATAAGTACTCTACCAGATTTGGTGTGCTCTTATTTCGTTTCAATTTTAGCCTGTGTGTTATTTCCTGTTGTTGCTCTAACAAAATCATCGCGGACTGAGTGGATGAGAGCAGTGCAAATTCATCCTCCCCTCCTGCTCCCATCCTCGCCTCCTGCTCTTCAGAGGGAGCTTTCTAACCTGGGTCCCCACACTGAGCTCCTCTCGGAAGCTCCGGGCAAGGATTTGTTACCTGGCCTTTTCCATCGGCATCCTGGGCTCGGATCATCACCCTATCACATCTGTCCTGCCCCCCACTTCCATCCTAAGGACCCCGATGGCGGGCCACCTGGATGACCCAGCATGACCTCTGTAGCTCAAGATTCCCCAAGTGAACCGCACCCACGAGGACCTGTTGTCAGGTAAGGTAACCTCATCACAGGCCCTGGGAACGAGGAGGGGACATTTTTTCTACCTTAACAGCTATACTCATAAGTGAGATTGACCTATGTTTTTATCTTTTTCTTGAGTGCTTTGTCCACTATTACTATTAGGATAATAGCATTTATTGAGAAGGTTACTTCCTTTTTCTTCACTCTAAAACTTTTTATATAGCCAGAAAATTTATCATTTTTGGAAAATATAAAAAAAATCCCCTATAAAATCAACATGGGTGGACAACTCTTGATTTCTTAAAAAATTTAAATATTTAAATACTGGTTGTTAAATGCAACAAATGAATCATTGAATACTACAACAAAAATTTACAATGTATTATATGCTGGCTAACTAAATGTAATAAAATTTTTTAAATATATATTTCCAATTATTTCTGATTTTTCTTCTCCTCTGAGTTTTTCTTTCCCCTTGTGTCAGTTCTAGAAATGTTCTACTGGACTGTTGATGTGATGTTTTTCAAATTCATTTCCAGAGCATTATACAAGGTCATGTCCTTGTGCAGGGTGATGTCTGATTTCCTTTTACAAATCTCCTCCTGGCCCATGTTTCCAACGCTGGGTTCTCTCTCTTTCTCCTTGATTATATTCTGCATTTAAAAGCTCACTTGTTAATATGCCTTTAAAAGTACCAGCTCTTAGATTTATTGTGTTAATCTTTCTGTTCTCTGATTTATGCATTTTTACTTTTGAATATCTTGATGTAAGGGATGTAAACATCTTTAGGCTTTTCATTTTTGTTTTCCAGGACTGAAAGTTGAGCTTACCTTTTATTCCAAATGAAGATTGGTTTTATTTTCTGGAAACCGAATCATTAGTTTCAATGAATGCTCTTTAACATTTCTTTTCATTTAAAACGTTTCACATATTCCATATTTTTTTCTGTAACAGCAGCAGAGTTTTTCAGCTGCATCATAATGTGACCATTATTTGGCATTTACATAATATCCAAGTTTTCTGTGCCAGAAAAATTCCGTGATAAACAAATGCATAGATAGTCTATATGTTTTTATTTGAATTTCTTTAGAGAAAGGTGTTGCATGTCTTATGGACAGCTCTTTCACTTTTCCTCAGCACAAGGACGGGAGCACAGATTTCACTCTCTCAGTTAGCAGTTCCTGCTCACACCCCCACCTCCAGCACCACCCAGAACTCGGCAGAGATCCTTGGGGGAACCAGTGTTTGAGCCCCGCCACGTCCCAATGTCACCCTCCCGCCTCTGGGGACTACTGCCTTTGCTGGTTTCCGCGTCCCCACCGGGGCTTCCCTGCCTGGCTCACACGTGACCCTCTTCTGTCTAGAACCAGCAGGTGCCGCCAGAAAAGCCTGGCTGTGATAGCTTCCTCGGAAAGATTTCCTCCTCTCTCCAGTGTGGGTCAGCCCATCTTTGTTACTTATTCTTTCAGAGAACCTTAACTGAGCATCTTCTATGTGCCAGAGACTACGCAGGTCCTGTGAGTACAGAACACACTTTCTGGCTCTAAGAAGAGTCAAAGATTAGGACTCAGATCCCTAACACAAGGGAAGATCAAAGTGATCACGCACGCTTCTAAGATTGAGAGTTTGCAAGGAACAAGCTTCTCCACTTCTAGCCCATCTTGGAGCCTCCGACTGGCGTTAATTGACTCAAGCATTTTGAACCCTCTCTGTAGTTTTAGCTCCTTTTAGGAGAAGTCATTTTTAATTTGATTTCGTCTGCTTCCTCCCAATGTCCACTTGGATCTTCTTTTATATTTTATTCTATTTCCTATCACGGAGTGTTTCCTGTATGTTAACTTGTTTAATCCCCAAAACATTCCCTACTGTTATTCTTCCCCAGTCTCCAGATGCGGGTGCTTCAGACATGCAAGTCACTCGTTTTCCCACGTGGCTTGCAGCACCTGCTGCCGTGGCCGGGCCTGTCACTTCTACATCTCCGATGTGTGTCCCGGCCACGCCGGCCTCCCACTCATTGTTCTCCCTCTGACTGGCGAGGCACCGAATCCACAGACCAGCTTGGAGAAACTTGATATTTTTACATATCAGTTCTCCAGTTGATGAGTGTGGCGTTTATGTCCAATTATTTATACCTTTTTAAATATCACTCACTATGATTTTTATATATAGAACTGTTAGAGTTATTCTTGTAAATGCTATCCTTCCTGGTGCTACTGTCATTTAATTTTTCAAAGTATTTCCGTGGATATGTAGAAATACCTCTGCATTGTGGTATAGTCTTAATGTGTCTATACAGTTGACTCTTGACCAGGTGCTGATCCCCTCTGCAGTCAAAAATCCACATATGACTTCTGCCTCCCCGCAAAACTTAACTAACAACCTGCTATTGGCCAGAAGCCTCTCTTGTAATCCAAACAGTGGATGTTACACTTACTGTATACTGTGCTCATGCAATAAAGTAAGCTGGAGAAAGCATGTTATTAAGAGAACCAAAGGAGGAGAAAATACGGTTATAGTTCTGTACCGTATTTATTTTAAAAAATCCGCACAAATGTCCTCTTCTGAGTTTACAATCTCGTCTCTGCAAATAAACGTGTTTCCTTTTCAAGCCTTTCCCCCTTTCTCTGGCTTTGGTGCCCTCCTTGCTAAAAACTCAAGCATTTGGCAATCCGGACTGATGACGAGTTTCCTGGTCTTGTCGCAGACCTCTGGAGCAAAGCTTTCACCGTGAAGTATGGAACCATCAAAGCAAAGAACCAGGGATGCTGAACTGGAAGGCTGTTTTACTGGTGCTCCCCTCCTAGCCGCAGGTGTTCCAAAGCCCTAAACTAAGAGGGACCCAAGCATGAGGAAAACGGTGGACCTACTGATACCTGCAGACTGGAAATTCTTCTAAACGGATGGTGTACAAAGCAATGAACTGCTTCTGCCTTCAGCCGGAACTCCTTTTCAATCCCCAGCCCACTGCGCTCCTTACACTCTCCCCTTGCCCCCTCCTCTGGCGACAAGGAGCTTCTGAGACCCCCTCCCCCTCATAAGCTGCTCAGTCAAGGTCCTCACCTGTCTGTATTCTGTTGCCTGGTTAATTACTAAACTCAGCTTTTTTTTTTTTTTTTAATTTTCCTTTTTAAAAACATTACAAGGAATTTTCCCAATTTCTAGTTGGTTAAGAATTTTTACTATGGCGAGTGACGGGTCGACTGGATGGCTCAGTTGGCTGAGCCTCATTCATTTCAGCTCAGTTAGGATCTCAGGGTGGCAGGATCCAGCAGTCAGACTCTCTGCTCAGCACAGACTGTTGAGATCCTCTCTCCTTCCCCCTCTGACCCTCTCCCTGATCTCTCTCTCACTGTCTCTCTCTCTCTCAAATCAGTAAATAACTTTTTTAAAAAAGGAATTTTTGTTATGAATGGATATGAAAATTTATCAGATGCTTTCTGTGTCTTAAAATGGTAATTGTATGCCTTTCAATTAGATTAAATACTTTTTTTAAAGATTTTATTTATTTGACAGAGAGAAACACAGCCAGAGAGGGAACACAAGCAGGGGGACAGAGAGAGGGAGAAGCAGGCTTCCCACCGAGCAGGGAGCCCGATGTGGGACTTGATCCCAGGTCTCCGGGATCATGACCTGAGCCGAAGGTAGTCGCTTAACCAACTGAGCCACCCAGGTGTCCCTAGATTAAATAATTTTCTAATGTTGACCAAAGCTTGCATTCCCAGAATAAATAAATACAGGTTGGTCATTTATGTTTGCTTTCCCCCCACTGAATTTAGTTTACTAATATTTTGTTTGGAATATATGCATCTTTCTGAATGAGATGACTTTTAAGTTCAATTTTGTTGCACAATACATACTTAAAAAAAAAAAGTTTTCCCTAAGAGTTGGTATAGCTTGGGCTATTTCCTGAATATCTGGTGTTACTTGCCAACAACACTAGTATGGTGATTTCTTCATGGGAGGATGTTTGATTACTGATTGCATTTCTTTGATAGAAGATTTTTCCAGTTACTCATTTCCCTTTGAATCAATTGGTTTTCATTTTTCCATTACAGGTGATTGGTGCAAGATTATTCATAGTACCTTTTAAATATTTGTTTAATATCTGCAGGACAGTGATGTTCCGTTTTCCATTCTTTATATCAGCTATTTTTGCTTTCTATTTCATTTCCCTGTTGAACCTGCTTAAAGTGTGTTAATATTTTCTTTGCAAAGAACCAAATTTTGGCTTTATTAATCATCTGTCTATGCTTGTTTGCTAGTTCCCTAATGTCGACTCTTATCTATAATCATAACTTCCTTGTTTATTTAGCTGTGTTTTGTTGTTCTTCAAAAGTGTTTGTTTTCCTACATTCTCATGAGGGATGCTTAGAGCAAAGATTTATAGATTTTCCCCCCTTTTCCTTTCTTTTTTTCTAATAAAGTCACATATGACCATTAATTGCCTTCTAATTGAGGTTTTAGCTGTAAACACAATCTGGAGATCTATTATTTTCATGACCCTTTAATTCACAATAATTTACTGTTTCCATCATGATATCTTCTTTGACTATGTGTCCTCTAGAAGTGTGATTTTAATCTTTTAAACAGAAATCTTGTAAACAGATATAAGAAATTCAAGTTATTTCTCTCTTACAGATTTCCAGTTGCATTGTAAGAAGGAGATATAGTCCATTCTATGTAATTCTGTAAAATTTAATTAGAAAATGTGCTGTTTTCTGTCCACATCATGTATTTTATGTGCATTTTGTGGTTATTGAATTTATATGTATTTTTTATGATATTCAGTCAATCCTCAAAATCTTCCTGTTTCTGTCCACTTGCCATATCACATCCTTAGAAGAACTCTGCATTTCCCTATTCACTATTTAAGCAAGAATGCATTTCTTCCATCCTTGAGCCACAACTTGGTCCCCCGGAGCAGGGCACACGAACTCTACTGTGCACAGAAAGCACTTGGGGGGTCTTATGAAAACCAGAAATTGATCCCATGTGTCTAGCATGGGTTAGAGATGACACGTTTCTAACAAGCTCTGGGGTGCTTTTTAAGAAAGGTATTTCGGCCAACGTCATGAAAACGGATCACCTGAGAAAGAAATTGGATTCAATGAGAACACTTAGGATTTTTAAAAGTTCACTCATTTGTTTATTCAACAATAATGACCAAAAAAAAAAAAAATGACTGCGTGCCTAGCATTCTTCTAGACATTTGTGACACAGCCATGATTTTAATAGACAGACTTCCTGACTTCTTGCAGATCAAAGGAGAAAATGTCTTGAAATTAAGCAATGATAATGAAGATAGAGAGGATTAGAGGCGTTAATTTGTTATTTAGGAGATAAAATTTATGAGAATTACTTGTATCTCACTCTGGTCTTTCATCAATTTTTCTTAAATCAATTTTTTAAATCAACTTTGCTTACTTTTTGGAATAATGTTTTATTGATTTCTATGATCACTTTACAAGAAGTTGACAGTGACTATAATATTTAATTAAATATTTTCAGTTTTCTTAAAAAATGGAAGTTTGATTTTTATTGAATAGAAATCTTTAATATTAAAGCGATGCAGTTTATTGCATTCTGCATTTGCATTTTATTTTATGGTTAGGAAATCTGTGTCATAACCTTTTTGGTGTACCTTACAGCCTGCAAACTCTCTGTATGAATCTTCTGAAGCATATTTAGTACTGGATGTATAAAGTATCAGTTTTCAGTTTTTGACCTCCATTCCTTTGTTCAACTCTCTGGATATTAAGCAATTAGCAGACTTCTAGTTATTATTTCTCTCCATCTCTCAGTTGAACTGGCTGAGATATGATTTCCCTTCAATCAGCTGATAAGTGAAGTACACGGGAGATAGACGTAATTATCAGTGATCACACGAACATACCTTGTGCCCAGGACCACAGCTGCATCACATCTGTTAATTAATATGTTTTGTTCAGAGGAGAGAAACTCCTGGTTATTAATTATATGGTGTCTTCTTAGGCAATGACCTATCCAATTTTTAAATTAACTTAGATTGTCTAAAACATGTACTTCCCAACATTTTAAATTAATGCAGACCCTAGAATTATTAAGGGAATTGTCTGTTTTTTTTTTTTTTCCTTAGCAAATGGCTAAAGAATGAACAAGTCTATATTCTTTGAGTTTGCGCACGGACTTGGTAATGACCACTGTCACCATGAGAGCAGGATGAAAATATTCTGACCCCGAGGAGGAGAGGCAGGCATGGGTCATGCAGAGCTATGGAGGCGCTGGAGACAGGAAGGGTGAGGAGTGCAGAATTCATGTAACATATAACATGGACATGTCCTTATCAGGATCCCCTGGTTGTGCAAGAACAGTCCACCCAGCAATTGCCCCCATGGGAAAGCATGTAAGACAGGCCAGATGGGGTATAATTGCAAATGTTTCAACATAGAGTAGAGACGGGAGTTACACGTATGGACTACATATTCTAAATATTGTCATGATGCAAAGACTTAAAATGAATCTGTTTGAGACATCACTGTGATTATAGCTGATTTTAGGAGAGCCACGTGAAGCCAGAGCTAATAGGATCCCACGCAAGACGGCTTCCCTCGGAGTCTAAGCTGCGAGCTGTGATTAATCTCAGCCTAACATTTATTGATGTCTCACAAATTCTGCACTGGATTCATTTTCTGATATGTCTCGGTTGCCCATGTTAAATGTGCTCACAACTAAATATACAAATGTGCAAAACAGCCGACATTTCGTTACTAGTTTAATGCGGACCTAGGACCTAACATGCTAAGTATGTACCTGGATTAGTCACTTCAGGTGTCCTTAATGTGAGCATCTTTGACGATGTTTATTGTTTATTCTTATTTATTCTTATTCTTATTCTTGTTATTTATTCTTATTTATTCTTCCAGGAGAATTTTAAAAATCAATTCTTTTCCTTTGGATTTTTTTCCTGGTATTTCATTAAAATCTATACATTGGCTTGGGAACGTTGTTTTGTCGCCTTCATTTGGGAAAGGGTTTTTTTCTCTCCAATGATTCAAATCATCATTTATGTCCACCTGTAAATTTTCCTAGTGTTGTCTTGTAGTTCTTATACCTTTGTTAAGGTTTATTCTGAAGGATTTTAGGTTATCGTTACTATTAGGAACGAGATCTTAGATAATCTAGCTGGTTATCTTGGTTTCAGGTTTTCCATATTCATCACCTATGTGCTATGCTGTTGGACTTTTTCTAACTACATTTAGTGTTGATTGGAGCCTTTATTGAATCCAAGGTAAAAAAAAATAGTGTGTGTGTATTGAGACAGGATGAAGTCTGATTAGGAAACTCTAAAATTTCTGTCGAGAACTTACACCCTCTAGGAACGCCTGATGTGAATCCCACTCACAGAAGGGCAAAAATGTGCACAGCTGGTTAATTCTGACCTCTCAACAAATATGATGGGACACTGTTTCCGACAGTCTGGGTGACAGATGTTAATTATACACGGCCTTTGATGAATTAAAAAGTTTTTGTAGTTGATGTTATAGAAAGTTTGTCATTAAAAAATGTTTGACAGCATTTTGGTTTTTTAAAATTTATTTCCATTACTTTTTAAAAATCCTAGTTGAAATGTTTTATTTATCACCTTTTAATCCAAAAATTCAGACAATTCTGGGTACAAAAGATTAACCGTCTATTATAAAAAATAGAAGACCTAGGCATAACTTTACCACCTACATAAATTACATAAGGAAAAAAAGTCACTTTTGAATGTCAAACCTTCATAGCTGCAGGTTAAACAGAATGAAAATAACAGAAGTGATCAGAAATGAGAAAAAGTAAAATGAATTTCCCACACAAGTTTGTATACAAATATATTTTTAAATATAAAATATTATATATAGGTATGATTGTGATTCTAATGTACGATATCAAGTCAAATTCTTAAACACTCAAATTGTCAACATCAAATTAATTGTTTTTGTGAAATCAAAGCAAGTGGTATGTTTTACTCTAGGACCCCTAGGGCAGGCTGAGGAAGACAAACCACTGGTTTTCAGAATATGGATTATCAGCATGCCCACATGGGAAAACACACACACACACTCTCTCTCTTTCTCTCTCTCTCTGTCTACCGTCTCCGTTGTAACCGCCCAGAGTCAGCAGCCCTGGGGAAGCTTGCATAATCTCGTACTCCTCCGTGTCAGTGTTTTGTGCCTGTCCTGAATCTTTCCCCTCCGTGATGCTCCTAGTTGTGGTAGAGAGCAGTGACCATTTACCACAACCACATGGTCCACTTTCTCCAACAGCATTCTCAATGCTGACGATGGTGTTGATTCTCGAAATCTATTACATGTGAAAGGACTAGTTTGGGCTAGGCATGGTAACTCCATTGGGAGCCTAAGTGTTTGGTTTATGAATAGGCACGGAACCAAACCTGGCCAAAGGGTATGAGCTGGAGACTTGCTTTCATGATCACGTGGGACGCTCCAAGGTGCAGCAAGCAGCCAGTGAATTCCCAGCCTGGACAAAAGAGAGCCAATGAACCCTAAGGACTATGTTGGGATACAGGTATTCCCCTTCCAGACTTCTTCTTCTAGACTTCTTCTTCTCCTTCTTCTCCTTCTTCTCCTTCTCCTTCTCCTTCTCCTTCTTCTTTTAAAGATTTTATTTATTTGACAGAGAGAAACACAGCCAGAGAGGGAACACAAGCAAGGAGAGTGAGAGAGGGAGAAGCAGGCTTCCCGCGGAGCAGGGAGCCCGATGCGGGGCTCGATCCGGGACTCGATCCGGGGTCTTCCGGATCATGACCTGAGCCGAAGGCAGTTCTTCAACCAACTGAGCCACCCAGGCGCCCCCACCCCCTTCCAGACTTCTTATGGCAAGAAACAGAAAGAATGTCTTTATTGCGTACGCGAAATTGAATTAAGATTTGTTTGACTGTTGTTAACAACAGTCAAACATGTCTTAACAAATTCTGTAAAATGTAATTGGGTAGGTGGATTGTGTTACTTTTACTGAAATTGGTTGATCTATTAACACCCTGCTGCATACACACATTTAGATTGTTACAGGAAACATGGCTCTTCGTGTATTTGCTCAGAATCATTCTTCTCCAAATGGAGAATGAAACTTCTTGGTGGTTTTATTAATGTGCACTCAACTTCAGAGATAGTTAACAATTACCATTCTGACTTGCTACTGTAATTGCCAATATCACAATCTCTTTGCATTTCTCATCTTGGGTCTAACCAGAAATATCCAATATAAATATAAGAAGACCATGTAGCAATCTTAAATTTTCTGGTAGCTTGTTAAAAAAAAAAAAAGAAAGAAAAAAGGAACAGGTGCTATATGTTGGCTAATTGAACATAATAATTTAAAAAAGGGAAAAAGTAACTGGTAAATTTAATATTTTATTTAACTCAATAGACACAAAATATTTTCATTTTCCCCCCTTTTTAAAAAATTTTGTTTCATTTTTTCAGTGTTCCAAGATTCATTATATTTTCACTTTATTAGGTAATCAGTATAAAAGTGTTTATAAGTTAATTTACATTTTTTTTTCACACTGAGACATTGGAATATGGCATCCATTTCACACTACAGGGCATCTCAATCTGGACTGTGCACATAGCAAATACTCAGTAACCATTTACAACATGGGTTGTGGCCAGTTCTTACCAGATGGGAGAGCACAAGTCCAAAGCATCATACTTCCAATACCTACATAACGTAGGAAATACCACTGGACGATCTCTGAGGGGAAAGGGAAGATTTGGGGTAACGCCAACTATTCTCCTTGTAGCGGCAGGAAAAGCCAGTCCTGGTTTAGAAAGTGGCAAACGACCACCTTCCCACTGGGTACCCTTTAAACTCTGTGGATTGGGTGTCACAATTTGCACAATGCAGGCATTAGTTTGTGCTTACTCCTTCGTTGTTCAAAAAGGGCTCCCCATTCTCAGTTCCGAGGGTTGGTGGTAAGGCTCCTTCCCCTTACACTGAAGAAGCTGAATAACTCATACTTAAAAAAATTGGAGGGGAGCCTGGGTGGCTCAGTTGGTTAAGCGTCTGCCTTCGGCTCAGGTCATGATCCCAGAGTCCTGGGATCGAGCCCTGCATCGGGCTCCCTGCTCGGCAGGAAGCCTGCTTCTCCCTCTCTCACTCCCCCTGTTCATGTTCCCTCTCTAGCTGTGTTTCTCTCTGTCAAATAAATAAATAAAATCTTAAAAAAAAATTGGAACAAAACTCCATTGGAAGGAACCAATGGCACCGTGGAATAGCTATTCATTAAGCCATTAACTGAAGTGTAGTTACATTTAGAACTACACACCCAGTGGCATTAGCGGACTGTTCTTCGCTGAGCTGATTACCATCCCCTTGTTAATGTGATGGTGGAGCTCCAAGTCGGAAGTCCCCGAGTGCTCTATCTTCATTACGGGCTGGACAAAGAGTAAACACAGCCCTCAGATGCTTTGGCTTCGTGCTCATGTTTTATTTTTTAAAAGCTTACACTACCGTTTAAATATATTTTTTGTGTGTTTAAGTTCGAGCCAGCAATGAAATACTATTAATCGAAGTTTCTAGCTTTTCTTGCAAAGAGACAGGCAGCTTTGGTTCCCCCTTGGACCACATCCAAAGGGGCCTGCTAGGAGCGCCTGGATGGCTCAGTCAGTTGTCGTCAGTTGTCGTCAGTTTAGGTCATGATTCTAGGGTGCTGGGATTGAGTCCTGCAACGGGCTCCCTGCTTGGCTGGAAGCCTGCTTCTCCCTCTGCCTGCTGCTCTCCCTGCTTATGCTCTCTCTCTGTGTGTCAAATAAA
This sequence comes from Spilogale gracilis, assembly GCA_004023965.1. NCBI lineage: Eukaryota > Metazoa > Chordata > Mammalia > Carnivora > Mephitidae > Spilogale > Spilogale gracilis. The sequence goes on from PITA01000936.1 coordinate 169,461, forward strand.
TAAATAAAATCTTAAAAAGGAAGGTGGGTTGGATGGGCTTAGGCCTCTGGCATCTGCCAAATAACTCACTCCTTCAAACATGCAAGTTCTTTTGTGAGTTTCGGCTTTCTGCCTAGCTCCTGAAGGCAAAGAGAACGTGGTTTGCATTTCTTGGTTTCTCTTTAAAATAGAACAAATACTTCTCTATGCTCACTTATTTTTCATTCCTCTTGGCAAAGACCTGAATAATACTGCAGTTTCAAAAGTCATGGACGGATATTGCTTAGTGTGGACAGCTTATGCAAATGCCTTCTTGATGTAAGTGCTTTTTCCACATCTTGTGGGGGGAGAGGGTAGTGAGAGACCTCCCACGTTCTCCCTTGTTCAAGAATGAGTATTGTGATATCAGTGTTGAATTTGATTCGGAAAGCTCATTTGTTACTATTTGCAAAGCAGCATATGGCTGGGAAAGCACGCTCAGCTGTGTAACCTCGTTCTTACTTTATAAAGAACTCAACGATTATGCACTACACGATAAGCACAGGCTGCCTGAGTGAGGTCAGAAATGGAGTACATGGGTGAAGGTGTGTATTTGGGGTGGCCAGGTGGCTGAGTTCTGGTTTTGTCCATGACACCACGACTGGGTTTCTATGGGCCATGTGCTTTCATGGGCCATGACAAGAGTCAGAGAAACAAAGTTTCTCACTCCCTCCCACGGGTATGGGTTTAAGCGCTCTGTGCCCCTTAGGGAGAGTTGGGGGAAGTGGCTGGCGGATAGAGGACAAATAGGGCAAATATCCCCCAATCAGGGGACTGACTCCAGTGTTTCCAGGTTCGCATAAATGAGTTCTTAAGCAAAAGGGAAGAGGTTGGAAAGGATCATTTCTGAAAAAGCCTTGAAGTGCGGAAGGAGCATAATAGTTGCTATGTACTAATTGTGATGTGTTCACAGACGCACACATGTTCTATTGCTGAATAATTTATGAGGTTTTGTGTCATCATCAGAGAGCCAATATTAAGAGTTTATATGGAACCTCTGTGTGGTTAGTGAGTCCACTGTCACTCACAGAAGAAGTGTCTGAGTGAGGACTGGTCCCCAGGGTTCTCTGGGAATAAAGGAGTTACTCTTTTTTTTCCACTGTGGCTGTGACAGAGGATGGTGGGCAGTTCTTTGCTTGGAGCAACTTTTCTCCGTCTCCAGATTTCTCCTTTTTATTCCAATGCACTCAGCTCTCCCTTCAAGAGACTTCTCTGATTAAGGACACCTAAATCACAAGATCAGAACCTGTCAAGCGGCCACAGATTGATTTTCTTGCTACTAGAGCAGAAAAATACATTTTCCATTCCTCTTATAGATTTTGCAGTGGAGCCATACAGGTGATAAATTATTGGCATATTCAGACCATCAGTGATGACTTTGGGATGCAGAGACTCGGGGTGTGTTCTGCGTGATCTTCCAAAAATGCAAATTAAAAGCCCATTTGCTATGTCCTTTACCTCTGGCATTTTATCATCCAATGTCATTACAACTCTCTGACAGAAAAACCACAGGAAGAGTACGAAAAGAAAATGTAAGACTTGGAAATTTTTGTAAACTCTATTCAACATGTACTCTGTGTAGAGAATATAGGCAGGACATGCCTAAGTGTGGGACATTATCTTCCCCAAATTAGTCAACCAGCTGAGTCACCTAAGTGCCCTGGGGCATTATTTTCCAGAAGGTGCCCATTGGAACATCAGAGCTCATGGAGGAAATTGACCCTTCCTTCTCCTGATGTTGTGATATCAGTCTCTAATTTAGGACCTTCCTTGAACATTTATGTCCTATTCTCTCTGGGCCACAGGTTCTTTTCTTGTGGGAACATCTAAATGGCTCTCCAACCAGAAACAAAGACAGCCCCAAGATCCTGGTCTGGGGAGAAAGACAGGGCACTGAATGATTCTAGTGGCTTGTGTTAGTAATTTTGAGAGTTTCCTATACAGTAGAAATGGGATGGATTTGTCTCCATGCGACGGTGCTGGGACAGACTGAAAAATCCTTGGCGGGAGTGTGGGGAGGCCCTCTTGCCATTTATTTACTCTTCAGCTAGCATCTTGCTCTGTTTCCAAGCACAGGGGTTAATGGCATAAGCTCTAGGGAAAGACAAAACCTGAGATCAAATCCTGGATATGCCCTTTTGCCTTTGGACAGAAGCCTCATATGAGCCTCAGTTTGCTCGCCTGATAGCTGGAGGTGGTAATCACTGACCTAATCAGGGTGGGTGTAAGGATGGAAGGAGCCTAATGCTTACAAAGCTCCAAGTCTGGCTCATCGTGAGTGCGAACTACTTACAAGCCGGGGGCCTCTGGCACCAGAGCCAAGAAAGTAACCTCAGCAAGAGATTAAGTGAGAACATTGTTTGAAGAAAGATTCTGCAGGGCAAGTGTGGGGAGAAAATGAAGTCTTGCTTTGAAAAGCTGTAATAGTAGGCTGATCAGATATGAGAACTCAACTGTAGGCCCTTAGGCAAAAATCATTACTGCCTTCCAGCCCACGGGCTCCATCTGTCCTGTGTGGCTGCACAGGGGTGAGGACAAGAGCGTGGCCATTGTGGATAGACAAACACAAGTTCTAGATCCCCTACTTAATAACTAAAGGACTATGCTTATTCAGGTTAGGAAAAATAATTGAAACTCCTTCATAGGAGTCCTGTGAAGATTCCTTAAGATAATGAATAGAAGGTGCTTAGCACAATTATCTAGTATGTAGTTGGCCCTTACTAGTGGTCCACACCATGCCTGCAGCAACTACAGTGGCTCCCCCGAACCACAGTTTTGTCTTCCAGCCATCCTTATATCCTCCACAGATCCATCCATCCATCCATCCACCCATCCATCATCTTTTCAATATTCTACCCTCTGTCTTTCCTTCCCTCTGTCCTTTATCCTTCTGTCCTCCATCTTTCCATCTTCTTATTCTCCTACCTACCCATCCTTCCATCTATCCATCATCTTATCATCATCCCATCCTCTACCTTTATATCCTTCCATCTCTCTATTCTTTAATCCCCCTAAACTGCTATCCATCCATCCATCCATCTATCCATATCCATCTATCCATATCCATCCATCCATCCATCCATCCATCCATCCATCCATCCATCTTATCAGCATTCCATCCTCTACCTTTATATCCTTCCATCTCTCTATTCTTTAATCCCCCTAAACTGCTATCCATCCATCCATCCATCCATCCATCCATCCATCCATCCATCCATCTTATCAGCATTCCATCCTTCATCCTCTGTCCTTCCATCCTCTATCCTCCCATCCTGCTATCCATCCATCCATCCATTCATCCATACATCCATTATTAGTCTATCTTCCTTCTTTCTGTCTTCCATCCTTCCACCTATGTTTCCTCAGGCACTTTGGCCTCAAGCAAGGGATTCATACTTAGACTTTGGAGCCATAGTTGTCTTCAAGGTGATTTAAGGTACCCTGAGAAGGCTAAGTGCCCAGAGAAAACAAGGAGAGACCACTAGGTCTGACAGGTCATCTTTAATCAGAAAAGCTTTTAATTTGAAAGATGAGAGAAATGGTTTGAAAATCTAGGTCACTATGATCAGTGAGGGGAATGAGGGTGGCATAGATGTCACGGCATGTACTAGTTTGCTGTGGTCCTCACCATAACTGTTGTAAATGTTTAAATAAATTTGTCTAGGATTGGAACTTTTCCTTAGAAGTTGGAAAAACATTCTTCCATGTCTAATGAAACTCTAAGGCAAACTTTATTCTGTATTTTGGGGATTATGGATTAATTCAGAACTACAACATGGAAATTTTAGTGACATAAAGCAAAATGGTAATTTACTCCATTGAATGGATTGATTAGCTCAATGACAAATCTGTTAGTTGTGTTGTATGAGCTATACTTTGCTTATTGTGGTGAACTCATTGTGTTTACTTGTTAAGATTTCTCATCATGAAGGAGGACAGTTGATTTCAAAAGTTTCAAACATGCATTAAATTTTATTTTCATGTTATTTGTATGGAACTCTTACATTTTTTTTTGTTTTTTAAAACATTTTGTTTTACTTTTTAGAGAGGGGGGCAGAGGGAGAGGGAGAAAGGGAATATTATGCAGGCTCTACACAGGGTGTGAAGCCCGACTCGAGGCTTAATCTCACAACCCTGAGATTATGACCTGAGCCGAAATCTGGAGTTGGATACTTAATAGACTAAGCCATTCAGGTGCTCCTAACATTTTATTTTTAGAGGAGTTTTAGGGTCACAGCAAAATTGAGGAAAAGGTACAGAGGTTTCCCATATACTCCTTGTTCCCACATATGTACAGCCTCCCCTACAAACATCCCTGATGAGAGTGGTGCCTTTGTTATCATTTTTGAACCTACACTGATACATCATGATCACCTATAGTACATCGTTGGTCCTAGACTTCAATCTTTGTGTTGTATGTTCTATGAGTTCAGGCAAATCTGTAATGACATGGGTCCAGCATTACAATACCACAGAGTCTTTCCACTCCCCTAAAAATACTCTGTGCTCTGCCTATTTACCTCTTCCCACTTCACTCCCACTGATCTTTCGACTGTCTCTACAGTTTTCTGTTTTCCAAAATATCACAGAATTGAAATCATACAGTATGTAGCCTTTTTAAATTGGCTTCTTTTACTTAGTAATATGCACTCTCAAGTTTCCTTCATATCTCTTCATGGCTTGATCATTTTTTTTTTCTCGTTTTAGCACTAAATGACATTCCAGTGTTCGCATGTACCAGTTTATTTACTCAACCACCTATTGGGGAACATTTTAGCTGCTTCTGAGCTTTGGCAGTTATGAAGAAAGCTTCCATAAGTATTCATTCTTGCAGACAGAAGTTTTTAAATCCTTTGGGCCAATATCAAGGAGTTTGACCAATGGATTCTGTGGTGAGGGTATTTTCAGTTTTGTAAGCAACCACTGAACCGTCTTCCAGAGTGGCTGCACCATTTTGCATTACCCCAGAAATGAGTGAGCATTCCGGTGGCTCCCTGTCCTCACTAGTACTGGGTGCCCTCACAGTTCTGGACTTTAGCCGTTCTAGCAGGGGTGTTACATTTTATCTCATTTTAATTGTACTTTGCATCTCCTCATTATAATTGATGTCAAACATCTTTCCACATTAGTATTTGCCATCTGTATACCTCCTTTCATGAGGTTTCTGCTAAGGTCTCTGGGCCTTTTTTTAAATCCTTCTGTTCATTTTCTTGTTGTTCAGTGTAAGAACTCTGTGTAGAGTGGATGACATGCCTTTATGACGTGTTTTTCACAAATATTTTCTTAGTCTGGGGACTGTCTTCTAATTTTCTTGATATTGTCTTTCCCAGAGCAAAGTTTTCTTTTTTTAATTTTAATAAAGCCCAGCTTATCAACTATTTCATGGGTTGTATCTTTGATGTTGTAGATAAAGAGCTATTGCTCTACCCAAGGCTCTCTAGATTTCTGTGATGTTATCTTCTGGGAATTTGCATTTTGTGTTTTACATGTGGGGCTGTGATCCATTTTGAAGTACTTTTTGTGAAGGCTGTAAGATCTGTGTCTAGATTTGTTGCACGTGGGCGCCCAGTTATTCCTGCACCATTTGCCGAACAGACCATCTTGGCTCCGTGGTGTTGCCTTTGCCTCTTTTTCGAAGACCAGCTGACTGTATTCCTGGGGTAGGGGACATCTATTTCTGAGCTGTCTATTAGGTACCACTGATCTATTTCTCTATTCTTTCCCCAATACCACGCTGTCTTCATTTTTATAACTTTATAGTAAGTCCTGAAGTCAGTGTCAGTCCTCCCACTTTGCTTTTCCTCGTCAATATTGTGCTGGCTATCCTGGGTCTTTTGCCTGCATATAAACTCTAGAATCAGTTTGTCGATATCCATAAAATAACCTGCTGGGATTTTCACTGGGATCAGAGCTTTCAGTTTTTTACATGCTAGGATTTTAGTCAGTTTTATTGTATGATGTTTTATTTCTTTTGTTTTATTTTATAGTTTAAAAAAATTCATATTTTTAAGCCTTCACCACCTAGGCTTTCAAAATGACCTTTTTGCACGGACATGTCCCTCGCAGGAGGAAATGGGACTCAGGGATTTGCATGAGTTTCTGTGACCAACACATAGCAGAGCCTTGACTGGGACTTTGGTAGTTAGAAAGACTGAGTATTATCCATATGCAAAAGAGAAGAGAGTGACAGGACTAAGGAAGGGGGACAAACAGGGCATCTGCTACAGGTCAAGGACGACACAGTGTTACTGACTCTGCAGACACATTGCCTTCAAAACTTGTCTGCAAGTGTGTGTGCCTCAGAGCACTAACTAACTTTACATGTCAATTTGACTAGGGCATGGGGTGATTCCGGATGTATCTTTAGGGATGTTTGTGGATGATGTTAACATTTGAATCCATAGACTGAGAAAAGCAAATGCCTGCTCCAATGTGGTGGGCCTCGTCTAATCAGTTGAAGGTTTGATTAGCATAAAAAGTGGGGTGTCTGTCTGACTAGATTTGATCTGGGGCATCTTGCCTTTTCCTCCAACTTGGAATGGAACTCTACCATCGCCCCTGTTGGGTCACTAGTTTGCTGACTATAGAGGTAGACTTCTTAGCCTCTGCAACCCCATGAGCCAATCCAATTCCTCACGGTAATTCATTCATGTGAATGAATTATTCATTCAGTTTTACTGTAGAAACTAGAATAGTCCATCTACTCTTGTACTTTACTTTCTAGTACAGCCCTTATCTGTCTTCCCAATGCCAACTGTTTCCATCATATTTTTTATTTTTAAAAAATTTTTAAAAAGATTTTATTTATTTATTTGACAGAAAGAAAGAGACCACAAGCAGGGGGAGAAGCAGGCAGAGGGAGAGGGAGAAGCAGACTCCTCATGCAGGGCTCAATCCCAGGACCCTGGGATCATGACCTGAGCCAAAGGCAGGTGCTTAACCAATCAAGCCACCCAGGCAGCCCTTCCATCATATTTTTAAAAAACATGTTCACACCTAATACTTTTAAAATTCCCTATAACAAAACATTTGTTGTTGCCTTTACTTACTGATAGGGAAAATCATAGGTAAAGGAAATGGGGGAAGTACCCTAAGGTCAGGTCCTGAGATGTGTGTGGCCGAGCAGGACCTGAGCACCCTGACTCCAGACCAGGTTTTTGGCACACATCCCCTACAATTTGTGCTCAATAAAAACATGATCAGCAGGATGGCAGCTAGGCTAAGGCTGCTGGATCTTTTCCTTACCAAATGCGATATTTCTGGTCTTAAAAGAACATCTCAATTTTAATCATTCGAAATTTCCTATTGAAGAGCATCCTAGTAAAGATCTATTGCATTAGAATAAACTGCATTTTTAAAAATGTGCCTTTTTATCCCCCGGATTTCTACCCATTGCTCACCATTTATTCATGATATGTTGGCAAAGGACTAAATTTGGGTAATTTATATTTCCATACAGAGGCTGGATATTGCCTTTAACAAATTAAACATGACGGTAATGTATGCAGGCAGCCACTGTGTGAATGTACCGTGAGACAGGAGTACGTATTTGTTAATCTTCTTTTTCTTTCTGGATTTCTGTATTAGACTTGTGCTGTATCAGAATTGTTTTCGACCAGGAAGCACTAAGGGCATTTCATACCCAGCACAACAGTTGCCCCTTATCTGCAGGGGATACATTGAGACACCCCAGGGAAGTCCGAAGCCATGAATGGTGCCAAATCTTACACGTACTATGAGTTTTTCCTATACATAGATATCTAAGATAAACCTTAATTTATGAATTAGGCACAGTAAGAGATTGATGAGAATAACTAATAATAAGACAGAACAATTCTAACAATATACTGTAAAGAGGTTATGTGAATGTGGCCTCTGTCTCAATATGTCTTAAGGTACTGCCCACAGTCTTCTTCTTGCGATGACGTGTGGTGATAATATGGCCACGTGATGCAGAGGGTGCGCGATGAAGGCATGGTGACACAGGGTTAGGCTACTGGTGACCTTTGGACGGTAGGTCAAAAGGAGGACCTTCTGCTCCCCTGTTGGCTGACCACAGGTTGCTAAGACCACGGAAAGAGGAACTGCAGATAACAGGGGATGACTGTATTCCTTTTTCTCTTCATTTGCATGCACGAAGTTTGACTGGAGATTATGTATTGAGCACACGCACTTCAAGGAACTGTACTCAAGCGAACCACAGACACAAGCAGGACAGTACCTGGAGCTCGTGTCTGCTTTCTCTGTTCACGGCTGTCCGCCTCCCCCACAGAGAGAACCACGATCACGCATCTTACCTTCATTATGCCCCTTTCCTTTGTTCTCCTTCTCCCACCAGCAATATATGCATCTCTAAGTAATAGATTGTTTGGTTGTAGCAGGCTTTGGGCTTTGTCCAGAGGAATCATACTGCGGGCTTTATTGCAAAAACTAGTCCTTTTTCTCAACTTGTTTTGAAGATGCTTTTCCACAAGTGTCATACACAGAATTTGTCCCATAAATGAACAATTTACGGATTGATTAGTAGTGGAATCGCCCATTTATGTCTAAATGGACAAACCTTATTTCCAGGAAAATTACCAAAGGCAGTAAAAGCTCTCATTATATCTGGCTGAAAAACAGCCTTTGACAGAGCGCTGAGGGCACAGGCGACTTGGATTTCTGGAAACTTGGGTGAGTCCAAACCCTCTGTGCCTCAGCTTCTGCTTTGAGGTCACAAATCTCCTGCCTGTGCTGTGGGTAGCCACGCCCTACTCCACACCGTGTGAATGGCAGTTAGACACTCACGGACATTTGCACGCTAGGGTTCTCCGGACCGTAAAGAGATCAATTATAAGGAACTGGTTCATGTGATTATGGAGGCTGGCAGGTCCAAGAATGTGGTTTGGCCAGAAGGCTCAAGACCCAGGACAGTTAGTGACACAGATAAATATGTGAGCCATTTGCTGCTAGAATTCCCTTTCTTGAAAGAGCTCAGTCTTTTTGTTCTGTCCAGACTTTCAAAGGATTGGTGAGACCCACCCACAGGATGGAGGGTGATGGGCTTGTTTGAAGTTCACCCATTCCAGTGTTCGTCTCATCCAACCTTGGGCTCCAGGTTGACACATGAAATTAACCATCATGATACATAGTAGTAGAACTTCGTATTATTTTTTTTTTGATCGAGGTAGAGTTTATGCACAGTGTTCTGTTAGTTTCAGGAGCATGACACCGGGGTTTGACAACTCTACATTAGTCTGCTCTCATCACAAGTGTAGTTCCCATCCATCACCATCCAATGTTCTTACAATACCACTGACTGCATTCCCTGTGCTGGGCCTTGCATCCCAATGACTGACACATTCTATAACTGGAAGCGCATCTCGACTACTCCCCTGCACCCGTTTTGCTCATTCCCCCATTCCCTTCTCTCAGGCACTCATTAATTTCTTCTCTGTTCTTATGGGTCTGTTTCTGCTTTTTATTTGTTTGTTCATTTGTTTGCGTTTTACTCCATTCCATTCCATTTGCTTTTTATTTATACTTCACATGTAGCTGAAATCACATGGTATTTGTCTTTGTCTGTCTGACTTATTTCATTTAGCCTATTATCCTCTAGGTCCATCCATAGTGTGATAAATAGCAAGATCTCGTTCTTTCTTATGGTTGAATAATATTCCTGTGTGTAAGTGTGTGTGTGTGTGTGTGTGTGTGTGTGTGTGTGTGTGTCTGTGTATTTACCACATCTTCTTTGTCCATTCATCTACTAATGGGCACTTGAGTTACTTCTGTATCTTGCCTATTGTAACTAATGTTGCAATAAACATACGGATACATATATCTCTTTAAATTAGCGTTTTTGTTTTCTTTGGGTAAATACCTAATCATAGAATTACTAGCTTATAAGGTAATTCTATTTCTAAATTTTTGAGGAACCTCTATAGTATTTTCCAGAGTGGCCGCACGAGTTTGCGTTGCCACCGGTAGTGTGGTGAGAGGGTTCCTTTTTCTCTGCATCCTCACAAGTACCTGCTGTTTCTTTTCTTCTTGATTCTGGCCATTCTGACAGATATGAGATGATATCTCATTGTGCTTTTGATTTGCATTTCCCCAGTGATGAGCAACGTTGAGCATCTTTTCCTGTATCTTTTTCCATCTGTATGTCTTTTTAGGAAAAATGTCTCTTCAGGTCTTCAGGAACCCTTGATTTTGTAACCTAATCAGGTTATGTGATTGGTTGTGATTGGTATGTAAAAGGTATTTTAGGAATAGTGCTGTAATTCACTCAGACCCCTTAGATTTAGCTTAATACTTTATTTACTCAGTGCATAAAAATTTCTCTCCGTTTCAACTTCACATTCAGTACAATAAGTAATAATAATAATAATAATAATGTCTATGTTTGTTTAAAGCCATGATTATAATTTTACTTGGGAAAATTTTGTGTACTATCACCAGTTCCTTAAGCCATGTACACCACACAATGTACCCAGTAAGTGTTCAAATGGTTCAAATGATCATTTTTTTAAACAGAGTTATTTGTGTTTCGGTGTTGAGTTGCAGAAATTTGTATCTTATTAAAGATTTTATTTATTTACTTGACAGAGAGAAACACAGCTAGAGAGGGAGCACAAGCAGGAAGAGTGAGAGAGGGAGAAGCAGGCTTCCCGCAGAGCAGGGAGCCCAACGTGGGACTTGATTCCGGGTCTCCGGGATCATGACCCAAGCCGACGGTAGACGCTTAACCACTGAGCTACCCAGGTGCCCCAGAAATTTGTATTTTTAACTTTTATCTATCTATCTATCTATCTATCTATCTATCTATCTATCTATCTATCCATCTATCTAGCATCTATCTATCTAGCATCTATTTATATATTTATTTATACCTCTTTACTCAGGCAATAGTCAACAAAATGGCTTGATCAACTCTGGTTGCAAAAGTTCAATTGTAAGAATTTAAATTTAAGTTTCACAGAGAAATTTTTATTTTTTAAATGCTTACCTGAAATTTTCTTTTTCTGCTGATCTACTGCTCTAGGAATGGAGTTCACAAGTCTCCCTTCCCTACACCCTCCGCATTTCTCTTACTGACATTTGGAAAGGTCTCAGTGCATGCTGTGCCCAACTTTGGCTGGACGAAATCATTTTCAGGCCAGACGAGGAGTCTTATTCCCTTGGGCATCCCAGGGCCTCACACGGTATGTGACCCAAACACACGTGTGGTCAGCATCTGCTGAATGCAAACCAACACAATGTTGGAACAGTGCACAATGCATCCTAATATTAGCGTACAGAGCCCATGAATAGAAACAGCCCTCTTTAATAGAGCATTTTGGGAAAAGGGGCTATTTTCTTTGCTTTTCCATTCTCTCACTAAGATCTAGATGCTGAATGTCTGGAATAATCTGCCCACTTCAGAACCTATCTATGAGTAACATGGCCAGACTGGAGGAGTTTGTTAATGTGCATACTTATAAAAGGGGCAAGAAGAAAGTAGTTTCATGTGGGACCGAAGTCAAGATCTCAACTAGCATTCTGTACATTTGACCTTTCTGTGCACGTAGGCTGGGCTCCAGACAACTGTACATGCCCCAAAGCAGCCTCCAGCCCACATCCAGCCCCTTCCACGGAGTTAGGGTAACCGTGGAGGCAGAGATGGGTTCGTCCTCATCTGGCCCCTCTTCTGGACTCTGCTGATCCCTCCTCAGTGAGGCCCTGACTCATGGCTCCGGGATGCCCACTTCCGTCTCATAGAGTAGGGATGTCAGGAAAAGCTGGCTCACTGCACAAAGCCCACAATCCCCAGGACCACAGTTCAAACCCAGACTTGCTCCCGGGGCTTGCTTTCCCCTCTTCAACATCACCCCAGAGGCGCTCAAGAACTGGAAGTCCTAGGTTCTAGAATATACACTTCATCACCTCACTCTGGAATGCGGTCCTGATGTACATGTTCCTCATCTGACCCCAGGGGCAGGAGAGCTAGGCAGCGATGAAGAAACTTGTTAGCAGGGTTTTCCTGATGTCTTGCTTTCCTTGTCCTCCTGACCTCAGCCCCTAACCTTTACCAACCACAGCGTAAACCTTTTTTATTCATGGAGAGAGGCCAGACTTAGGGCTGGACTGAGCAGACATCTGTTACTGTCTCTCCTAAATACCCATCCTATACGATAGGATGGTCGCCATCCTATACGATGACTCCTGAAGGACAATGCCTAAACACTCACCTTGAATGCAGGCCAGGAACCCCACACCACCCCAGGAGCAGCCATCTGTCCCCCATGTCAGGAGCCTGAAAGCACACTGTGATTCAAACAGTTGATGTTTAGTCATTAAAACATGACCAAAAAGTAACTGTAAGATATAAGGAAATTCTGGAATTCACTATAGGGTAGAAGGAGAGCACCCAAAGTAGACAGACTCCACAGAGGACCCTGCCCCAAGGCTGGGATGCCAAGACCACTGGACAAGTTACTGTTGCTCCTGCCACATGGTTTCTTGGGAAACCATCACTGGTTTCCTGGGAACAGAGTTGATTTGCAAAGTCACGGAGAATGCAGAAAGCCCCTGGGGCAGGGACAGGTTCAGGCATGTGCAGAGGGCCTGGGATACCTTACTAGGCAGGAGGTCTGAAGTATGGTGTCCATGTGGATGGGTCACCAGTGGGTGACTACCTGGCTGGGCTGGAGCTACAAGGTTGCAGTGCACTGGTGGGTGTCCTCACACCCATGCCGCTGAGCAACCATACAGCCTGGCAACAGGATATGAGCCCCTTCCTCCTACAAAGCCCTTTATTGGGGACCTGTAGGTCTGTGTTGTTCAGTGCAAAGAAGAAAGCTCAAGGGAACTCTGCCCATGATCACACTGTGGATATTGAGTGAATGTGGACCTGAGATATAACATATACAGCATTAGCTGGGACGACTCACAGGGCTATTGGGTAGTGAGTGTTCCCCAGAGTTCCCCACCAACACTGAACTTCAGTTGCTCACAGCCCAAGCTTGCACTGGTTATGGGCTTCCTTTGTTTTATTGTCTCATGTCTCCATTCCCTTGTATTTGTTTCCTGGGGCTACTTACACACACATTCTTGTGTCTTCATGTGCTTCTAGGGAAACATTCTTGGCAGACAAATCAAGCAGGCAGTTCAAGGATGAGGAATGTGTTGCAGGTTTTTACTATGGCCAGTGTGTGTTTTTACTGTGACAAGTATAAAGCAAATTAAAGAGATCCACGTTGGGATTGAGGAATTGGTAACTGTACTGTAGAGAAAAATTCTGTAAGCTTCAGTTAGGTCACTGGCAGCATGCAAATCTAACTCAAGGGGTTGTTGAGAAGTTTAAATGAAATTATAAATGGAAAAGGAGATTATCATGAGCACAAGCAAACCTTTACCCATGATCAGACTCCCATTGGACCAATGCCAAGAGGCACATCTTTATCTGTAAACAGAAAGAACTAGGACACCAAAGTTTTTGACTAAAACAGTCTTGGTGTCATAGCTTTGGAATAGCAGTACTGTTGGCAGAAAGTGAGAGAAAACCAACTCAAACTAGATTAAACAAAACAGAATTTATGGGCTCACAATACTGAAAAGCCCAGGGGTGATGGCTTCAGGCATACATGAGTCAAGGTGCTTGGAAATATGTTCACTGTGTATTACTTCTCTCCACTGTGTTGGCTTCATTTTAAGCTCATGCTTTCCCTCCATGGGGTTCGACCAGCTCTAATATTCCGTTTTAAAAGCTACAATCCTAGTGGAAGGTGTGAGCTTCTGCTTCAGTGAATACAACAAACACCCATAGAGTGTGTCACTAGTGCATTTGCTGAGTTGTGTGATGCAGTCATGGCAGAGTAAGTCAATGTGGTCAGGGAGACAAGTGTTTTTCATGGTCAAGCCAGACTCACAGGTCTCCTGGGCACACAGCAGGAGACTTTCCTAGAAAGATCATTCCTTAGAGAAAATCCTCCATGTTGTTGCCAGTAAAGAGAATACCTTCTGGGAAAACCAAGGATACATGCTCAAGGTTTAGTGGTATGGACACCTTTGTAAAGTGGAGTGATCACAGTGAATAGCATGGAACACTGCATACCTATTGGAAATACTAATTCCAGGTGACATTGATATTTCCTCACTATATCATATGAAGTGTTTTCCTGTCTTTCATTTGGTTTGAATGGAAAGCTCCATGGTGTTCCTATTATTTCTTCCTGAGCTGCATCTTTGCTGTTGTGTGCGTTTTTGTGTGTAGGTTATAGTTTTTGTTATCTTTAGTTTCTTCAAAAAAAATCAGGTATTTCTGTTAATCTATTTTTTAAAACTTTCAACATCCCCCAAAGCCTTGGAAGATTCTTAGAGTCTTGACAAGAAAGGTTGTCCAGGTTTTCAATAGTCTTACAGTGTTTCAAAGAAATAGCACCTCATTATATTTAAAAAGAGAGAAAATGGCCATTGATCATATATAATGTGGAAAATACAATGTCTTAAATCTCAATAGTAAAGCAGCAAATAGCTCTAAGAATGGACAAAATATTTGAACTGACCCACCACAAAGTTAGAGGTACAAAGAGCCCTATAAGCAAATAAAAATTCCCACCATCATGAATTATCAGCAAAATGCAAATTAAAACTCAACAAGATTTCATTACATATCTCCTTGAACAACTAATGTGAAAGCTACTTCTCCAAAGAAAATATCCAATGGCCTACGTGTATATGAAAAAATGTTTAGTGTCACTCATCATTAGGGAAATGCAAATCAAAAAGCATCATGAGGTATCATCTCATACCTGCCAGGATGGCTAGTATCACAATCCAAAAGTAAGTGTGGATGAGAAGGAACGATGGAGCCCATGAACACTGTTGGAAATAGACAATGGTGTAGACACTGTGGAAGACAGAATAGAGGTTCATCAAAAAATTAAACATAGAACTACCTTAAGGCCAGGAACCCCACACCACCCCAGGAGCAGCCATCTGTCCCCCATGTCAGTCCAGGTCCAATCAGGAGCCTGAAAGCACACTGGGGCGCCTGGGTGGCTCAGTTGGTTAAGCGACTGCCTTCGGCTCAGGTCATGATCCCGGAGACCCGGGATCGAGCCCCGCATCAGGCTCCCTGCTCGGCGGGAAGCCTGCTTCTCCCTTTCTCACTCCCCCTGCTTGTGTTCCCTCTCTGGCTGTGTTTCTCTCTGTCAAATAAATAAAGTAAATCTTTAAAAAAAAAAAAGACCCAGCAATCCCACTTCCAGGTATTTTTCCAAAAGAATGGAAGAAGAAAATGTGTATCCTGCATTCAATGGAGTACTATCAGGGACAGAAGGACATGCTGTAACATGTGACAGTATGAATGAATGGTGAAGACATTAGTGGAAGGGAAATAATCTAGTCCTAGAAGAATAAATATGCGGAACTGAAAATGGTGCAGTTCATAAAATTAAAGAGTGAAACGATTGTCAAGGCTGGGGAGAGGAGAAATTGAGGAGTTACTAATCAAGAGGCATAAAGTTTCAGGGAAGTAAGGCAAAAACACCAGAGATCTGCTGTAGGACATTGTATGTACAGATGACAACAATGTATTGTATGCGGACGTTTAAGGGGGTAAATCTCATGGCAAGTATATATATAATATATATAATATTATAATAATATTTATATATAATATATAATAATATATAATATATAATAATATTTATATATAATAAAATATAAAATAATATATAATATATATTAATATATACATGGCAAGTATATATAATATATAATAATATTTATATATAATAAAATATAAAATAATATATAAAAGAAAATATAAAAGAAAATAAAATAGAATAATAAAATAAAAAGGTGAAAATACCACATTTTTTATTTTAGCTGTTTCCCTTAGCTGTTCATCCATGATGGACAAGGAATCCCTGGAAATCTCATAAATGTTGGTGGGGGCATAAATGTTGGTAAGTTCTGGTGGTTTCTTCTAAATTTATACCTATATTATAACCTAGCAATTCTACTGTCAAATGTTTATAAGAAATAAAATCATCAGAGATGCTTGATGGCTCAGTCTGTGAAACATTTGCCTTTGGCTCACATCCTGATCCTGGGGTCCTGGGATTGAGTTCCACATTGGACTCACTGCTCACTGGGAACCCTGCTTCTCCCTCTCCCTCTGCTTCTCCCCCTGCTTGTGTGCACTCTCTCTCTGACAAATAAATAAAATCTTAAAAAAAAAGAAATGAAAACATCTGTCCAAACAGACTTGTCCAAAATATTCACAGCAGCTATCTGGGGAGACGGCGATATTCTTCACCCTGATCGAGTAGGAGCTCCATTATAAGTACACTTTGTCAAAACTCACTGATAATATACTTTAGTTTTTGCATGCCATGGTTTCTAAATTTCCTCAGAGAAATTCCATAACTAATAAAAAATACTGAAGTGTAGTTAATGATATGCATGTTAAAGTTTTCAGGGGCAAAGCATACTAATGAGTGAGTTACACTGACATACGTTTAGAATGAGGTAGAATATTGGATAAGGGGGTAAATGGTGTGTAGCTATCATATTAAAGCAAAACCATGCATTTATTAATTAGAGAATATAGGTGCTGGGTGTCTGGGTGTTCAGTGTCTGACTGTCTCATTTTTTTTGTATGTTTGAAGATTTTTATGACAAAATGCTTGAAAAAATAATCCATTTAAACTGAATACTGTCTCCACCCCAGAACCAGTTACACAAAGATAAATTCACAGGTGATGATTTGTTTTGATTACAGTTATTTCCATAGACACCAGGTGATAATAACTGCATGGAAATATTTTTTTCCAAATCGTATTTGAATGTTTTTATTGCTATGAGGCATTTCTCACTTCTTCAATTGTTATATCAAGATTTTTCCCAAACATCAAACAGCTACTGCAATTTAAAAGTTCTTCCTTGTATTTTGAAGTACTTTTAGACTCAAAGAAAAAAAGTGTCCAAGATAGCAGTGTGTAGGAAATCAGCTTCCCCTAAATGTTAAAATTTTAATGCAGTACAATAATTAAAACCAGGACATTGACATCATAACAGTATTGTCAACTAAACTGTAGATCTTATTTAGATTTCTCCAGCTTTTAAATTCCATTATTTTCCTCCAATTTGGTATATAGTTCCATGAATTTAACCATGTGTATGCATATGTATTAAGTACTAACACAGTCAGGGCACAGAACAGGTCCATCACCCCTAAAAATACCCCCTACACTGCCCACCATAAATATTAGTGGGAGTGTTAAGGCAACCTGGCCACCCTCTACTTAATCTCTACACCCTGGGGACCACTAATCAGTTTGTCATGACTATAATTTTGTCATTTTGAGACTT
Organism: Spilogale gracilis; assembly: GCA_004023965.1. Taxonomy (NCBI): domain Eukaryota; kingdom Metazoa; phylum Chordata; class Mammalia; order Carnivora; family Mephitidae; genus Spilogale; species Spilogale gracilis. Next base: position 186,816 of record PITA01000936.1, read on the forward strand.
GTATATCCACACTGTCCTTCAGATCTGTCAAATTTTGCATGTGTATCAACATTTCATTGTCTTTCGTTTTATTTTATAAAAATTATAAAGGACACTCCAACTAGAATTAGAGTCAGGAAGGCCTGTGGGAGGAGCCTCAACTTTTGATCTCCCAGCTGGACAGGAGGATGGAAGTGTTCCTTGTTGCTTGGTAACAAGCCCAGCCAGTGGGAAGCACCACAGCCCAGCCAGTGAGAAGCCCCTGACACCTGAACTCTTTACTTTCCTCCAAAGATCTCTCTTGTTTCCTTTGCTAATGACTTCATCACCCCACCCTCCTGTATACAAAGGCCTTCTACTTTATGCAACTCCTCAAAATATCTCTCTGCTTGCTGGAGGAGATGCTGCCTGAATCAAGAACCATTTGATAAAGCCATCTAGATCTTCCAAACCTGAATCTTGAATTTTCAGCTGAATTTTGGGTTTTAACAGATTGGTGGCAGCAGTGGGATCAAAGTGAGCTTTTGCAGGCACGCGGGCATGATGAGAAATGCAGTTCTGGTTCCTGCTGAAGCTCAGAGCTGCCTGTCTCGCCATTACTGAGGGTCACTGCTGAGTCCCTCTGGATTGGACTCTGCTCTGTTTTGAGTGTGAGTTTCTGTCTAGTTGGCTTTCCTCTACCAAGCAGGTGCTGCAGCTTGAGCTGGTGGGGGATTCTGCTCAGAGCCAATGGAGCTGAGCCCCTCACCTTTTGGATCATGATTCCTGGGGCACAGAATCCCGGCTCCTAGCTCTGACCCTGGGCTCCACCATCAGAACTACTAATAGTTTAGGGGCAGTTTAACTGACAGTTTGTTTGGACTCTGTCCACAGTCTCCATTCCTTGGGTCTGGCAAGTTCAGTCCTTTCCCCACCCCCACCCCCAGATTATTAGAGTGGCTCCAGGAAATGCAAAGTCCTTCTAGAAGAAATGGGGTCCTTTACATCCAGGAAGTTGAGTACACTTCCCTCAGGCACACCTGTTTATTTTATGTTTAACACCTCTATCCCGAAACTGTCGATATTTAACAAGATGGCAAGATTTCCCTAAAAATAACCCAGAATTGCAATGACCATTATGGGGAACATTCAAATTAGACACGATGGCTCATTTAAGAAATATGCTAGAGAGCGGGGGATCCCAAATTGGACAGAAGGAAGGGGATGGCTACTCTAATTGGCATGCAGAAGCTTACAGAAGGCTAACGAAAAATTAAAGGCACAAAATGTACCTAAAACAAAAAGACTATAAGAGGGACAAGAGCCTTTCAGCTGTCCTTTGCCCACTGGTCTAAGAATAGTTATAGAGAATTTCCTATATCAAAGAAGGAGGCCCAGGAGTGTTTTTGAAGAACTCAGGGTCATTGTCAGGGCTTCTAACCCTAGGCTGCCAGATCTTTATTAGCTTGGACACAAGGCAGTAGAACGTGGGGAAAACCTGTGCAGAAAGCAAAATGACAAAACCCCCAAAATAATCCTCAAGATCCTCGACCTGGAAGGGCTTAAAAATTGCAACTGACCTTTAACAAGCCATTCCTTGGGGCTCCCTCATACTGATTGGTCTACTATTCGAATAGACCAACAAAAGAAAGATGAACCTGTGGCAGACTTCAGAGCCCATTTGGAAGCTCTCTTTTCACAGCGTTCAGGTTCCACACAATATATAAGGTCACCTAGCCTGCTCCGGCTGCCCACTTTGTAAATGGATTAGCTCCTGAGATGAGTAGATGGGACAAAAGGCAGAAAATAGGATGGGAGGCCACAGCCTGATTAAATCTGTGTCTACAGCTGAGCATTTTGAAAAGATCTTGGGGCAAGACTCCAAACACACGTCCACCCAGCTGACAGCTTTATAGTTCCCACAGCTCTGGGCCAGCGACCCAAAATAACATCCAGGCCTTCCATGCCGCACACCCTACGGGGTCCGTCTTCAAAGAAACGCTGGTCCAAAGATCAATGTCGCAGCTCTACTCAACTGGGACACTGGAAAAGAAGTTGCCCTCAAAGGTCCTATGTGGGTTCTTCTTGAGTGTCCTTGTATCTACCTCCCATGACCCATGTGGGTCCCTCCCATGGCTGGAAGGGCTCCAAGGAGGTTTCTGCCAAATTATTACCAGTAATTGCCCTAAACATCCAAGTAGAAGCTAAAATTAATATTAATGGGAAACCTGACCATACTCTAGTTGATATTGGAGCTACATTTTCTACTCAGAACTGCACCCTCATAGAACAATACATCTCTCAGAGTGAAAAATTTCCATGCTAGGGGCATCAAATGAAATCAACAGATAATTTTTATCTCAATCAGTATAATAACTCTGGGATTCTTTACTGAAAAGCATCCCCTTTTGTTGTGTGATATAACTCTAGTCAATCTGTTTGGCAGAGAGCTCCTTTCTAAATGAAAAGAGCTAATCTCTTTTCTTCCAGGGGACACCTCAACCATATAATTTCCTGAACCTGACCTTTTATATTCCTTATAGTTTGTTCTAGACATAGAATAGAAAGAAGTTCAACAAAAGTCCCCTAACTTCATCAAGGTGCCTGACAATCGGGGGGATATCTCTAATACTGACTTTTAGAGAAGTGCAGAGCCTATAAAAATTTAGTGGACATAGGTAAGTGTCACCCTTTGTCCCTTCAAATATGCATGCCCACAGTGCAAGGCTGCATCTTCCATGGGCTAACCTCTGCCCGTACCGACCCCTGGAACAGGCCAATCTTGCAGGTCTGGGTGGCGATCTGTCCAGGATTGAGAACCACTAACAAGGAACCACTAATAAGACAGTTGTTCCCCATTTTTCGGTTCTAAAACTGGGCACCTTCAGTCACATGTTCCTCCTGACCCGCAGTCACTGTTTGGGACCTATGTTCAACGTCTCCAGCATCCCTATATAACCCAACAGCTAATCTCTGTTTGCTTGACTTGAATAATCAACAGTGTATCAGATTGTCATGCCTTGGGGTTCATTTCTTAAGTGCTTCACGAAGAGTAAACACCTCCCATTCCCTGGGAAATCAACCCTCTCTAGTGTGTGGATGACCTCTTGCTGTACTCAGTTACTTTAGAGGCATCCATAAAATATTCTGTTTACTTGCTGCAATCAATTGCTGAAGAAGGACATGAAGTCTCTAAGGAAAATTATTGTTATTTCCAGACATTGTCCAGTAGCTGGGTCATAGTTTAAACACTGAAGGAATCCAGCTATTTCCAAAAAGAATTAGGCTAGTCCAAGAATTCCTTGAGCCCACAACTAAGCCCTAGGCTCATGGATTCCCAGGCCTGGCTGGATATGGTAGACTATGGGTTCCTAATTTTCCTCCATGAACTTCCTGAAATTTCAGTTCCCAAGCCCTTTCCTTGGGAAGACAAACATCAATAAACAAGAATAAAACAAGCGCTACAAGAGCCACCTGCTTCAGGGCCATCTGATTATTCAACTATGGTTGTGCATGAAAGAGATAGCAGGAGCGCTTGCTCAGTCGGGGCCGTGGACATCGGCGACTGCCTGTTCCTGCACCCAGCCGAGCTCTGTGGCTCCTACCCGCCCCAGCTGCCCTGAAGCTACGGCCACAGCTGCAGAGATGGTGGAAGCCTCAGTAGATTTGTCCCTTGGAAATGATATTTATTCATAAATTTTGCACTCTGTCTGAAGCCTTAACTCTGAATCGATTTGGCATTTCTCTGCAAGCAGACCAGCTTCCTATGCGATCCATCCACTTCCCCCCTGCCAGTCTGCATCTTAAATGTTGCAATGTTCTCAGTCCTGCTATGTTACTACCCCCACCTGAGGAAGGTGAGCCCCACGACTGTGCGGTAATAATGCCCCATTTCATGACACCGTGTCCTGGTTTACGAGTGCCCCTTTGACTCATCCTGATCTAATTCTGTTTGTTGATGGATCATACTGTAAAAATGCAGAGGGGAATTTCCAAGCTGGTAGTGCTGTTATTATAACCAATACGAGCTACTTCAGAAGGGAAATTTCCCAAAAGCTAGATCAGCCCAACAAGAGGAGCTTCAGGCTCTTCCAGAACATGCCAGTTATCAGGACAAATTATTAACATTTTCTGACAGCCAGCATGCCTTTGGGATCATCCATGATTTGGGGGTTATGGAAACAAGGGGTTTTCTTGCATCCTCTCTGACCCCAATCAAAAATGTACTGAAGTAAACAATCTTCTTACTGCTATTCCCTTAACTTCTGAAGTCTCTGTCATCAAAATTGAGGATCACACTAAAAAGACAACCTGAGAATCAGGGATCCACCCTGGCTGACCTTGACGCAAAGGCAGCAGTGAGGGAATCTATAAACCTGTGGCAGCTGTGGATGAAGTCAGTTTACTTCTGTCCCCTCAAGGCCAGACTTTTGTCATCCTGATGTCCCTGCAATATGACAGCAGTCTGCTACTGAATCAGAGAAACTAAGGCAGTGCAGGGGGGGAGGGGAACAATGGCTGTAAATTAAGTGAGTAATTGAGCTCTGGGAAACTCACAATGACCACTTGGTTCTTCCTGGCTCTCTGACAAACCTGAATTTTTGTTTTTTACATTCCCATACTCACCACGGTGCAGCTAAGATGTCTCAAATGATGAATAGACATTGTGGGGAGGCTTTTACAAAATTGCAAAAACAGTCTACTAGCATTGTCTGAGTTGTCAGGTCCATAATTCTGGAAAAACTGTGTTTGTCTTCAGAGCCGTCAGACCTTCCTTTTCTGGACACTTTGAGGACCTCCAGATGGGCTTCATTTAGTTGCCACTTATCATAGGTTATTTATATCTTACTATGGGAGGTGTGTCTTCTAGAAGGGTTGAAGCCTTTCTGTGTTGCAAGGCCAATACCCTCAAGGTGGCAAAGAAATAGTTGGAGAATGCGTTGTTTGCTTGGGGTTAATCTTCCACGATCTCCAGTGATTGGGATGCCCATTTCACTGGGCAATCATTCAAGCCTTAATGAAAACCTTGCAAACTTCCTGGAATTATCCCTGTCCCTGTCACCCTCAATCATCAAGCAAGGTCAAGAGAACTAATGGAATCCTCAAACTTTGGATTTCTAAACTTGCCAAAGTGACTGGACTTTCCTGTCTTAAATTACTGCCTTTGGTTTTGCTGACTGTTTGCAGTACTCCCTTTGGGAAACATAAACTCACTCCACACGAGAAATTCATGACCAATGCAGACCAATGTCTCTTGGTATACAACCTTCCACTGATCCCTTGCCTCATGCCAGTATGACCACCTACTTTTAAGTCCTTAATATCTTATGCTCAAGCCTATCATCAACAGGTTAAAGAAGCTTCCCCAGGTCCCATTGCAAAGGATCCTGTTGATCATAGTCTGGGTCTGGGGGCTGGGTGCCCTAAGAATGTCATCAGAGGAGACAATCTTTGAAACCCATCGAAAGGGACCTTCCAAGTGCTCCTGACACTGACATCATTGCATCATTGCAAAACTAAAAGATATTGAGCCTTGGATGCACATGGCCCAGCTAAAGAAGATCCCAGCTGACACCTGGTCCTGTGCAGGCTCTGAAGACCTCTGAATCCAACTGATGTGGAAGAAAAGTAGCTAACATTAGGGTCAACTGCTTCCACCAAAGATCACAGAACAAGACTTCATACTTCAGCTGACATGAAACCCTCCCTTCTTTCTTCCCTTCACTCTGACATTTGCCTGGGAGGAGAATGCCATCTCTTCTCCGCCCACATTCCCATGGTTATCTAGATTAGATTTGTCCCTGCTCCCTAAGAAACCTCTCCAGCAACATCTGTTTTTGCAAGGCATGTAGGGTAACTCCGTGTCAGGGTAGGGAAGTCCCTTCACATGCATTAAAAATCTGACTACTCCCCTGGCTTAAATGAATAAATGCAATAGTCCCTAGAGAGGACCTGCCTCATAAGGTGAGGCTAGCTCAGCACTTCGAGATGGTCTCCATGCTTATGACTTTGACAAAAATAAAGACTTTGGATAAGAAATGCCTGAGTTTCCTTCTTTTTACCTTTCTTTGTTACTCTTCTGTGACCTTCAGGAGTTTCTGGTTCATGCACTTTCCCTCCAACATGGGACATGACACTCAGGAATGTCCTTCATGGAGCCTTGGGACAGAGGATCTTGAATTCAGAAAGCTTCACTCCTGATCAGTGATGCTTTCAGAGGAATCTCTTGATCAAAAAGGGGAAATGTGAATGAACATTAATAAAGGGTACCTCAAATAAAATTGGAGTTGGAACCCCAGCAGGGGAGGCTCTCACACCCTACCACTCCTCCTCAGTATCCCAAACAGAAAGAGAGGCATCTTGCTTTTCCAGAAGAGAAGCATCACTACTCTCCTACCCTGGTAGGAGGAAGATTCTCCTCTGACCCCCCACGCAAGCCCAGCCAATGGAAACGGTGCAGCTCAGCCAATGAGAACACATAATCACCCTCACCTCTCACTTTGCTCCAGTGAACTTCCATTTTTCCTTTGCTAATAACAAAGAAATCCCCTTTTTTTCCCCTATAAAAGCTTTCCACTTGGTCTAACTCCTCAGAGTATCTCTCTGCTTGCTAGATGACAATCTGATTGGCGAATTGCGTGATAAAGCCAATTAGATCTTCAAATTTATTCAGCTGAATTTTGTTTCACAGTTTATCCCATTGTATGATATACAGCATGAATAATATGTTTCACCCTGTTGGAGGACATTTGGGTTGTTTCTGGTTTGAGCTATTATGAATCAAACTACGGTAAATATTCACATACAGGTTTTTATGTAAGTGTAAGTGTTCCTCAGGGCAAATACCTTGGTGTCGGCTATGGTTCAAGATTTTTATGGTAAGTGTAGGCTTGACTTTGATGAAATTGCCAAAGAGTTCTGCACAGTGGTTGTTCAATTTTATATTCCCACCAGCATTTTATGAAAGATCCAGTTGATCCATATTCTCTATGGTATTTGAAAGCATCAGATGTTTTAATCTTCTGATAGAAGAGTAGCCATTCTGATAGAAGTACCTCACGGTAGTTTCAGTTTGCATTTCTGTAATAGCTGATGATGGTGAGCAGACCTTTCATTTAGCTTATTTCTGATCCATATATCCTCTTTAGTGAGGTGTCTGTTCAAGGTGTTCATCTATTTCCTTCTTCCCTCCCTCCTTCCCTCCCTTTTTCTCCCTCCATTCCTCCCTTCCCTCCTTTCCTTCCTCCCTCCCTCTCTCCCTCCCTTCTTTCCTTCCTCCCTCCCCCATCCCCTCCTCCCCTCCTCCCTCTCTCCCTTCCCTCCTTCCTTCCTTCCTTCCTCTCTCTCTATCTCTCTCTCTATCTCTCTCTCTCTCTCTCTGCTTTTGTCCAGTTTCTAACTGGATTAGTTTTATTATAGTTGAGTTCAGAAGGCTTTTTATCTCTCTCTGTATATCATTGTTTATATATTCTAGATACCCACATTTTGATAGGTTTTTAAAATATTTTCTTCTAGCTTGTGCCTCTTTTTCTTCATTCTTTTGGCAATGTCTGTCACAAAGAGAATATTTTTAGTTTTAATAAAGTCCAATTTATCACCTTTTCTTTTCTACTGTGTATGGTGCTTTGGTGTCAAGTCTTGTTTTTATTTTTTTTATTTTTTTTTTTATTTGACAGAGAGAAACACAACTGAGAGAGGGAACACAAGCAGGGGGAGTGAGAGAGGGAGAAGCAGGCCTCCCACCTAGCAGGGAGCCCGATGTGGGGCTTGATCCCGGGTCTCCAGGATCATGACCTGAGCCGAAGGCAGTCGCTTAACCAACTGAGCCACCCAGGCGCTGCCTTTGGTGTCAAGTCTTAAAACTCTTCCTCTGAACTTAAGTGGTAAAGATTTGTTCCTCTGTTTTCTTTCAAGATTTTAATTTTATTTTTATTTTTTTAAAGATTTATTTGTTTATTTTAGAGAGAGAGAGCACACACACATGTGTGTGTGCAAGTGGCAGGGAAGGGGCAGAGGGAGAGGGAGAGAGAGACTCTCAAGCAGACTCTGCGTTAAGCATGGTGCCTGACCCGGGACTGGAACTCATGACCCTGAGATCATGATCTGAGCTAAAACTAAGTCTGATGCTCAGTAGACTGAGTCACCCAGAGGCCCCTTTCCTGAGATTTTTATAGTTTTACACTTTATCCATAGTTCTATGATTCATTCTCAATTAATTTGTATATAAAGTATAATGTTTAGGTTGAGATTTGAAATGTTTTATCTTTCATTTTCTGAAATTTGATAACAGAGTATCTGAGCTTGGATCTCTTTAGGTTTATCTTATTTAAGATTCACTCAACTTCTTGAATTTTTAGGTTGCTGTCTTTTGCCAAACTTGGGAAGGTTTTAGATACTAAATGCATATTTCAGCATTGCCCTCATTTTTTTCCTCATGAGATGTCAGATCATTTGTGTGATTGTCCCACATGCCTTTAGGTGCAGTCCAATTTCCAACCTATTTTTCTGTTTTTTAGGTTAGATTATCTTTACTCATCTATTGTCATTCTCTCTTCTGTCACCTTTATTTATGTGTTGTGCTGATCTGGGAAATTTTTACTTTACGTCATGCAATTTTTTATTTTTAACATTTCTGATGGGCTCTTCTTGTTTTAGTTTTCACTCTTTTTTAAAGATTTTATTTATTTATTTATTTACTTACTTACTTATTTTAGAGAAAGGGAGAGAAACATGTGTGGGGGGAGAGATAGGGGGACAGACTCTTGAAACAGACTCCACACCCAGTGTAGAGCTTGATGTGGGGACTTGATCTCAAAACCTTGAGATCATGACCTGAGCCAAATCAAGAGTTGGACACTTAACCAAGTGAGCCACCCAGGCTCCCTTACTTTTCTTGTTTTATTTTCCATGGCTTTGTTAATTCTTCTTTTGTTTCAAGAGTGTTCACCATTTCTTGTTGGAGCATTTGGGTGAAAGGTACTGTAAAGTCCTTATCAGATAGTTCTGTGTTATCTTGGGGTGGGCAGCTATAGATTTATTTTCAAAATGGAATCATTCCTGATATACCAAGTAATTTTGGACTATTTCCTGGATATTTTGAGTATTATGATGTCAGATTCTGGGTCCTATTTAAATCTTTTCTTTATCAAGAACTTCACCCATGTGGGTTTAGCACATACATCTGGGCCCACTTTCCCAAGCTGTGTTTGAATGTCAATTTAATTTTCTGCCATATTGTTTATTCTGTTATACCCACTTATGTGTTTCTAAAGACTAATAATAAATCTGGACTCTGTTCTACACTGTGGTTCAGTTCTTTTAGCTTTCAGTGTGTTGACTTGGTGTGTTCAAGGGGGACTTCATCCAGAAATTTAAGGAATTCCTTTTTCTGGCTCTCCTTTTTGTCATCCCTTCCTCTTCACTTGGGTGCAAAAAGGACACTGATACATTACAGGCTTTGTTTAATGCAGAACAGGGATATCAGACAACATTCCCACCACAATGTCTCTGGCTTCAGTGTAGGCGGGGAGCAATAGGGGGCCACCTCCATTTACCTCTGCTAAGAGCAGGATGGAGATAATTACTTGTCTTTAATTGCTGAGTCAGTAGGGTGGGGGGTAGCTCTTCTTGCGTGTTGCTCCTCTGGAATGCGGTAGGTGTCTTCAAAATGCTTCCATCCTGCAGGTTGCCTTCTTCCTGATTCTCTGACAAGAATGGGCTTTTGGGGGGCTTTTTTCCCCTCTATGTTTCTTGGCGGGTTTGGGTTGTGGACTACTGTAGAACCCAGACCAGGATATATGTGTGGCAACACGCACACACACAAACAAACAAACAAACAGGAACATACACACAATCAAAGAACCTCAGGGAACTCACTAACAGCTGTTTCTTGATTCCTGAAATCCCTCTGTGTCCTCTTCTCCATCTTTCATAGTCTTATCAGAGTGACTTTGCCTGCTTTGTCCAGGATTCCGAGCTATAACTAGTGTGAGAGGTAGGGTAAAGAGTCTTTATTGTGTCTCAGCCAAACCTGGGAACAGTGAGTTCTGCTTTAAATCTAAATTACAGTGATAAAAACCAGATATAAGGTAGGCAAACTTGTATCTGCCCCAAAATATTATCGCATAGATAGTTCCAATCGCCTGGGATTTGTCATGGCTTAGGGTTAATTTCCTTTAACCGTGAACCTGGAGGTAAGTTGCTCCACCGGAACGCTTAGTGTGGGAGATGAACTACCGTCATCTACTATCACCACCACCAACAATAACACGAGAAGAACTCTGTCACCCCATGAACTACATACGCTTTCCTGGCCTGCCATCTCTTTCCACTGCTCCTTTTCATACTCAGAGATAAAGGAGATCTTCTGCTGTCATGCTTTAAAAGAATAATCATTCTTCAGCAGCCTCCAATTTGTACTGGATTTCCTTTTGGTGAAGGGGAGACTTGCCATGTATTTCTGCTGCAACCATCACCTTCCGGCTGCTGGAACTTACCAAATGATGAATGGGATCTTCAAAATTGACTTTACATCTCACTCGATACTTTTCAGTGCTGTATTGATTAGCAACGGTATAACATATTTAGATCATCAGGGAAAATTCTACCAGATGCCTATGCTGTAGAACCTCTTCTATTAAGTTTCCAGAAGGTAGCTTTCTGACCTGTAATGGAATCCCTTCTTATTTATCACATGGATACTTGTGGTTCTGTACTATCGATTTGCCATAGGTATTTAGCAGTCACTCTTCAGAGCACATGTATTTGGAAGGTCAAGGGCATTGGATTCAGAAAAATCCAAGTTCAAGCTATATTTAGTAATTGATAGGTACCTGACAAGTCTAAACTCTCTACATTTCTGAGTCCCAAGTTTATTATCTGTGAGGATTAAGGAAAATTAATCTATAGAAATTAGGAGAGGCATATACCCATTTATAAAAAAGCTAATTGTTTCCAATCTTGGCCCACATGGAGATTCTTGTTAGAAAGATAGAGAGGGAGAGCGAGTGCCCTGAGGTATTATGTTTGCCTGAGAGCCATAATTAGCTACCACTGCCACAAAAGCGCATTTTTCTCACTCTGTGGGTATTTTATTTCTCTTTTGGATCCAAGCGTGAGGTTTCACATTAATGTATATTGAATTCTATCCCACTAGGTTAATCCTATTACTTAAGCCTTTGAAGAACTTCCCAAATCGTCATATGAGTGGGGCTTTACGTGCCTTGTAAACGTCACAGCAACTAATGAGCCAATAATGTTCTTCTCTTCGTGTGTCCCAAATGATGATGCAAATGTCAAACAAGCTCACAGATATGGGTGAGTCCTAAGCTCTGTCCACCCTCATGCCAGCTGAGAGACTGCTGTCATTATTTTGTACTCTAATCTCACATACAGCAATCTGGATCCAAGCAATTTGCAGTCTTTACCAATATATCTCTTTCTAATGATAAATGATAGTTATGTACCAGTAAATTTAGTGCTAGTTTTTAGTTACTATAAAAGAATAGTGGTCCCCAAAAATGTCCACGTCCTAATCTCTGGAACCCAGGAATATGGTTTATCATCTGGCAGAGGGAACGCTGCAGATGTGATTAAGACTCTTGAAATGGAGAGATCATCTTGAATCTCTGGGTGGGTCAAAGGTTCTTACAAGTGAAAGAGGGAGGAAGAGAGGGATTTGAAGAGGCTGCATGGCTTTCTTGGGAGATGCAAGGAAGTGCCATGAGCTAAGGAACACAGACAGGACATCTAGAGGGACATCGAGAAGTGGGAAGAGCCAAGGAGAGTGATTCTCTCCTGGGACCACCCAGAAGCAGCATCTTCATGTTCGCCCAGCACACTGTATTTCACATTTCTGACTTCTGACTCCTGGGACTGTAAGAGAATAGATTTGTATTATGCGATATTTGTATGCTGGGAACACGTGTTTAGGCCAGACGAGAAACTACCGTATTACTGATAGAAAATGTTCACTGCCTCATGATCTCATTTTGTTGCAGTCGCAATTCTCCCGAGTTGTTGGGGCGCTCTGGGCCAGGGGCTTTCATTAGGTTATTTCATTTACCTTTCACACAAAAAAACGGAAGTCTGAATAACTACCCCAACTGTAAAGAAGAAGAAGAAAAGTTTCAGAAAGTCAGAGAATCGCGGATCCTTGTGAAGTCAGCGGGACCCTCAGCCCTGTTGGGTGTTGTCCACACCCCTGAACCTCGGTTTGCAGAGAGGTATCACAGAAAACCCTACAGAGTTGCTTGTCCCATTCCAGGAGGGTCCCAATGCATCACTCTGCCGCAAAGAATTTGAACGCTGCGTCACATTATAAAACAAAAAGATTTCTTCACTATGAGAAGAAAACATGATGTGATGCAAAATCACCAAATGAAGAAAAAGAAAGTTCAAGTTAGGACCACCCACCTAATGTTTTTAAAGCACGGACTCTAACTGCTTTTTCGTTATGAAGTGGTGACACTCTAATCGCCCTATAGATTTCATGCAGGGGTGCTATGGCATTTGAGAGATAAAAAGCATGTGGAATGGTTTTATTTTATAAGATACTTTACATGTTTATCTCATTATTATTATAATTTAAGGAATTACAAGAATCACTTTAATTGCCTGTATGCACAGTGATTTCTAGGGGTGGGATGCTCACGAATATTACAGAGCAATGATAGAGATGGCAATATTTGTGTATCCTAATTATCTGTATTGAAAAATTAATGCTACTTTGGAATTAATGAAATAGTGGGTGGGCCAATTAAGGTGAGTGTTAAATTCATCTAACCAGCATTGTCTGTGCACCGATTTCTCCCCAGTGCACACAGGCGATTTCACCGGAATAGTTACATATATTAAACAGAAAATTTATAGCTTCCTCTGCTATTTTTTTGCGAAAATTGGTAGGAGAGAGTTCACCTAATTACACTGATTATGCTTTTCTCAACTTCCAATTGCAATGCATCACATGGTCATTCTCTTTCCAAGTGCTGGGGAAACTGACTTGGAATTTCAGCAGGAAGAGTCTTCTCGTGTTTTCTTTTTTAAATAAGAAGAAAGCATGATTTTTTTTTTTTTTTTTGGACCCTGTAACTAATGTCCTTAAACAGTGGCAATATTCTCCTGGGAGGAAATGAATGTTCTGCCCTTTGTGGTTCGGAATCCTTCTTGAGCAACTGTCGCAGCCTGGATGTATGTGTGGCCCGAGGGGCTGCAGGGACACCTGGGTCAGGCTGGCTCCTGGGGGGGGTATGTCCGCCTTCAAGCCAACCTCACCAGAAGGACAGGAGGGACAGAAACGGGAGGGAAGCTGCCCCTGGCAAAACCTGAAATAATTCTACTAACGAAACAGTCATAGAATTGTTAGGGCAGGAAATAGTAGGAAAGGCAGGAACACGGAGATTATTTATTTTAAAAAAGAAGAGTTTAGAACCACTTGAAGATGGACCAGAGATGTTACCAAGAATGTAATGAGAGTGAAGGACATCCCTGGGGAGTCAGACCCATTTGGATTGAAATCTTGGCTGCCCCTTTGGCGCCGGTGGGACCTTGAACTGTTCATCACCTGAGAGATGACGGTCATGCTGGCTGCCTCAGCATAGCTGGAGGGACTGGCACAGGGGTGGGGGTGGCGAGTGCCTGTGCCGGGCCTCGTGTGGACTGTGGTGGCTGCTGCTACCGTCATAGAGGTCACCATGAAACTGACATTAGAACGAGCAGCTGTCTCCAGTTAGTTCTTCAAACTGGAAACAGAACTGATCTCCCGAGGGTTGGCTTTGGGGCAAATGGACGTTATTTTCTATTTCCCGAAACAGAGGGAATCTATCACAGTGCGGGCTGCCTACCTAAAGCCCCTGTATGGCCTTGAACCACACCAGGTGCCCAGCCAGGGAAGCTGAGGAACTGGGACCTTCCGGGTTCAGACTTCTCTCAGCCTGCCACCAGCATCGCCTCCACTCTTGTTCATTTTGGGGGTCAAAGCAAAGGATGTACATGTGGGCAGAAGAACTCCGAAGGATGACCGAGAATCAATTATTCAAACGAGCATCTGACACATTAATGGGCTCTTCAGCACTAAAAATCCAACTTAAATACCGAGCATGTACTATATGCCAGACCCCAGGTTAGCACAGAGTAAATGGAGAATGCATGTGGTGTGGCCAGACTCACCACTATCCGTCTGTCACCAAGTGCAGGTCTGCAAGATGCCTCATTCATGGACCATAAGACACACAAGCTGTCCCATCTGCTAGAATCTGAGCGTCTGGGTATCGTTCGTGCAGCCAATGGAAATCAACAGATATCTAAGCGGACCTCCTCTCACCACACTGGTACCCCCTGGGGAAGTGCTCTTCCTGGACATTTGGGATTTTGTTTATTTATTATTATTATTATTATTATTTTTAAAGATTTTATTTATTTGACAGAGAGAAACACAGAGGGAACACAAGCAGGGGGAGTGAGAGAGGGAGAAGCAGGCCCCCTGCTCGATCTCGGGTCTCCGGGATCATGACCTGAGCCGAAGGCAGTCGCTTAACCAACTGAGCCACCCAGGAGCCCCATACATTTGGAATTTTAAAGAAACACAAACATAAATTTTTGTCCTCTTTGTTACAGCTGCGGGAAAGAGCTTCTCTTTCAGATTGTTGGTTTCTGTTTTATTTAGCCTGAAAAGCTTCTCTTTTTTTTTTTTTTTTCTGCACACTGGGTGATTTTGATATTATGGGCATTTCTGTAATAATTGTATTTATATTTTTGCTTTCACCGTGGTTTTTAACTCATATTAAGCAATCTTTCAACATAGTATCATCCATACTTTTACATATGAACTTTTGGCAACACTTAAAATATAGCTATGGGGAGAGTCCTGCTCGACTGATATGAAAGAAGTAAGGAGGAGGTGTCCCTTCCCCCAAGAAGGGCAGATGGGCGATGGTTCTGGTTCTGATTAATTCCGTACCTCGGTAAGACTTCTGTTTCCCGTCTGCTTGTTTTATCCTCCGCATGCTGGCTTTTGTTTTTGGTTTCTGTTCATGGGAGTGGGATGACTTCAGCAGGTGTCCCCATCACATGAAGGTGTAATCGCTTTACAGGAAAGAAGAGGAGTCTGCCCATTGCCTTCTCCTGTCTCTGGGAAAATTGTATCAGGTGCCTTTTCTTAATCCAATAGCCAGCAGAAGGAAAGGGGCTTACCGAGGCTGGACTCCATTTTTCAGAGATGATTTCTTACAACTGGAAGTCTGTTTCCTTTGAGCATGAACTGGTGAAAGATACATGAAATGAATAGAATTCTCTTTGCAAAGAAAGATGATGGATTACTGGTAAGTATGCATCCAATGTGTGTAACAGTTCATCTGTGCTTTATATTTCTCTCTTGATGCAATATTCTCAGCTCTCCACTCTACTCCATTGTATACAATGCGTCAACTCCTTTTTTTCCCAAAACAAAGGGGAGGCATAATCCAACAGACAGATAACAGATATTAAGTCAGTCCCTTTATGAATGTATCAAATCCAATACTTGGGCATGGTGGTACAGATTTTTTTTTATTTTTAAAAAACTTTTATTTAAATTCATTTTAGTTAAAATCTAGTGTATTATTAGCTTCAAGTGTAGAATTTGCTGATTCATCAATTGCATATAACTCTCAGTGCTCATCACATCACTTGCCCCCCATAATGCACAGTTGCCCCTTTCCCCACCCACCTCTCCTCCAACAACCCTCAGTTTGTTTCTTAGAGTTCAGTGTCTTTTATGGTTTGCCTCCCTTCCCCTATGTTCATTGGTTTTGTTTCTTAAACTCCACATGTAAGTGAAATCATAGGGTATTTACAGATCTTTAAAAAGAAAAGCAGGAAGAGTACGCAGTTGGGGCTCAGAGAGGTGACATCAGCAGACTATGCCGACTGGCCCGATGCAGAACCCCAGAGCAACGGAGGAGGCGGTCATCACCAGGAGCCTCACAGAAGACCCTGAAGGGTCAGCTTCCCGTCACTGTGCGGGACCCTGGGTGAAGGAAGTGTTCATGAGTTTAGATGCAAGCACACTGCGTTGCAGGTATTCTGATGAAGAAGTCCAAGAGGCAATTGTATATGAGGGTGGGAATGCCTTGAAGTTCAGGAAATGTACCTTAATAACTGTCATCTGCTGGCTCATTCCAGTCCTACTGACAGGTGCACATTTGCTCCATGGAGGCACTGAGGCTGCCCTGTGTGTGCTCTTCCCAGCAGAAGACAGTTCACAAGGGACCGAGGCATCTTAGGAGGGCTGTCATGTGCTCAGAGCTCCAGCCAGGGCTCAAGGTGACAATTCTCTGCCTACAGAGACGTCAGTTGTGGAAGGCAGATGCTCTGGAGCAGTGTGGGTGCTGTGCGGGTGGGGTCTACTGCTTCTTGGGGGAAACGCGTGACTGCCCAGGTCGTATAAATTATCCGACTATTACTCATTTGGCCATTTCTTTCTTCCTTTATCCATCAATGGATGCTGAATGAGCACAACTGTTTTACAAACTGCATGTGATGTGGAAACGCAAAGACACACTTGGAAATATGGGAGATGCACACAAAGGCTCGTGTGTTAGTGCCGGGGTGCCTGGGACAGCTTGGCTCTGAGTCTTACTTGTCACCTCTTTGTCCTCTAGACCCCTGTCCCCTCACAGCTGGCTGTGTGTGCTCGATATGATGGTAGAGAATTAGTTCCTCTTGTGTTGGGAGTATGTAGGGAAACAGAAGAGGAAGATGATGCTCAGCATTTGCTCTCCTGTCACCGCGAGCCAGACCACGATTTATGTGTTTTCACATAATCCTTGCAACATCCGTGCGGGCCGATGGGAAGATGTTCGCCCGGTACTGGATTGATTGGAT
The DNA here is from genome assembly GCA_004023965.1 of Spilogale gracilis. Classification (NCBI taxonomy): domain Eukaryota; kingdom Metazoa; phylum Chordata; class Mammalia; order Carnivora; family Mephitidae; genus Spilogale; species Spilogale gracilis. The sequence continues at coordinate 203,634 of PITA01000936.1, forward strand.
AATCAGGGCTCAGGGAGGTTAAGTACCTGGTTCAAGCTGGCATTTACTAAAGGCAAGTCTATTCATTTTACATATAATATAGTTTTATATACCATAATATACTATACCATGCAAAAATATTGATACTATATTATATACATATCACATTGTATAATAAAATAAATATTGTATAATATATGATATAATGCAACATAAGATAAATTCCAGTTCCTGCAATAAGTCCATTGGGTCTGTGTAAAGACACTGGGTTTAATTTCCAGGAGAAAATAGGTTGAAAGTAACATGAGAGATGCTGGAGGAAAGAAGAGAATATTCCAAGAAGCACAGGAAGATTTTAAGTGGAACTTGAGGCCGGGAAGGCCACGCTGTGCTTCTCATCTCAGTGGCGGAGATCGTGGGGGAGGAAGAAATTGGAACAATGGGGGCAGAAGTGGGAGAAATGTTGCCAGGGAGGATTACACAGCTGGGGGAAGGGGGGCATTGTGGAAGCGAGTTGCCCAGAAGGAAACTCCCACAGATGCTGCAGCCCTTACCTGCGCAGTCTCCTGCCCGATTTCCAGAAACGCTAAGCAATTTGACAAAATGAGAGCCTTCGAGTCTCTGGCATCAGATTGAATTTTCTCAAAGGTTATATTAGAATCGCTGAGAGCTGGTTTCAGCAAATGTCACGATGGGCTTGTCAAGTTTTGCTCAAGTTCCCTCAAACCGGTGACTGGCCAGCAGATCGGCAAGTTATGAATGAGCTGACCATGGAGAGGCCCCCCAGCTGGCCTCAGGCCCTCACTCCTGCGATCCCGGGGCACCAGGAAGGCCCAGATCTCGAGACTCAGCTTGATTCTTTTGTTTTGTTTTGTTGTTTTTTAAAAGATTTTATTTATCTCAACTTGATTCTTCGCGGCTCAGAGAGGGTTAGCCATTCCAGCGCCTCTGCGGGTCAGGCAGACACCCCTTCCAACACGGGTCTACATGTCCTGGACACCACCACACAAGGGAGCCCAGGTATGGGACCCACGGGATCGCGGATCTGGGGCTGCCTGTCGCACGCCTCTGCCCATGGAGTGGCCTGGACATGGCCCTGGGGCCCATCAGGCTCCCCTGAGTGGGGAACAGATAGGAACTCCCCGCCCACACTCAGGCGTTTCTGTCTGCACCGTCCATCTCTGATTCCCTTCTGTAACCAAGGCATCTTGGCAGAAAAAGCACATCTGTCTTTCTCCTATCACGGATTTGAGGTGCCCCTCTTCCCGTAGAAGTGGGCCCCCACTCCCAGTCATGAGCTGTGTCAGTTTCCGTCCTTCATCCCCGCTTCTTCATACATTCTTTCCCTCAGTCGCTAACACGCTCAGCGCTCCTCCAGCCAAGAAATCTGCAAGTCCCAGTGACCTGTGTTTCTTAGGCTCCACTCCCCCAAATCACCTAAAGAGCAGCCCATGTTTCTGGTGTTGAATCTCGATTTCATCCCTACCAGTTTCCACTCTATAGCGTACGTGTCCTCGGCCCTCACACAGAACAGGCTGCTTCTCCGCTCCCTCCCTCTGGACCATTGGGCCGGAAAAGAACATGCTTCTGAAATGTCCTGGGTCCTGGCTAAGGCATCACGTCTTGAGTCTGGGTTGGGCACTTTGGGTCCCCTAGTTTCTCACTGTGTGATTTCAGATGCGTTAGTTAGGTTTTGTAAGTCTCGGTTTTCTGATCTGTACAATAGAAATATACTAATCCTTCAAAACACTTTTGTGAGGATTCACCCTGAGGTCTCTAGGGCTCTTAGTATTCACCACGAGCAAATGTCCCCTCCCCAGCTGCTTCCCAGAATCTGCACGCAAGACACTGAGAATAAGCCCCAGTTCTGTGGCCCCCCATCTCCGTGGAACAAGCCCCCAAACACCTGTTTGAGCAGCATGTTTATAGCCTTCCTTCTGTCCACCCCGTCTGATTTCCTAGCACAGGATGTCTTGTCTTACCTCTAGAATGATGCTTTCAGTCTCTGCCTCCCCACCACATGCTCCCTTGAATTATTTTCCACCTTGTGGCTTTCGTCACCTTGCTTCTCTGTGCAACTACCGTGGAAAACTCCCCTGGGCTACACAAACTCACCAGCTTGTAATATCCCATAGCTTGATAGATTTTAATTTCACAGTGTCCACCCTGACACCATGCCTGGACTTCTGCTGCGAGGACTATTGTCCATGCACAGAGCAGCTCCCCGCCCTCCCTTCTGCTCCCTGATGCACCTTCTCTGATTCAGGTCCTGCTCTCTGAAAAGCCCTCCCTCCTGCCCTAGCCCATCTCTGTCCTCAGAGATCTGCCAAGTCCCAAGCACTCGGTCTGCTCTTCCAAGAAATTGTCTGGAAAGGAATGGGAGTAGCCTCTTTTCTGCCCCTCAAGCAGCCGTATTACAAGGGCTTCATCCCAGGTATTAACACATTAGGTCTCTGCTTTTGTTCCTTAAAATCGGAGACAACCTTTCTTTAAACTTCAATCCCGCTGCCATGCCATAATGTATTAAGATTTCCACTGATGCTTATTTGATTGAGTTTTCAACTTGTGAGAAAACAGAAGCCAATGTATCACAAAAGGGAACATGAAAGCCAATGAGTCACATTTGTATGATGAATGTGGATTCATTTGTTTACTTAATAAATGAGGATTGAGAACAGATCATGTGACGTGTGCTCACTGTTCAAAGAAAAATGGGTTTTGCTCCTCGTGCTGGAGAGTGTCCCCATCTTTAGATGAGTGTTTCTGCACTATAGGCATGCCTCGGGAGCCCCGAGAGGGCTAGTTAAAAACTCATTTCTGTAACACAATGTGGAGAAAAAGGAACTCTCGTGTCCTATTGGTGGGAATGCAAACTGGTGCAGCCACTGTGGGAAACAGTATGGAGGGTCCTGAGAAAATTAAAAATAGAACGACCCTACGACCCACCAATTGCACTACACAAAAACGATAACTTAAAGGGATACATGCACCCTGAAATTTATCTCAGCAACATGTAAAACAGCCAAGATGTGGAAGCAACCCCACTATCCATGATGTATGAATACAAAAGGCTTCCAGTTATGGAGTGAGCAAGTGGTGGGGAATATAGTCAGGCAGGTCGTAAGAGCACTGGATATTGGCAGATGGGAGCTTTGCTTGTGCGAACCACAGCACAACCTTGGGCTAATGCAATGTGTATCAGTTACACTTCTCTGTCTCTCCCTCTAAGCTTAAGAAATGTTCTGATTCAGTAGACCTGAGATAAGGCTCAAGAATTTGCATTTCTACAAGTTTCCAGGTGACGCCGATACTGTTGGACTTTGCAACACAGGCGACTGGCCACCTAGCCCAGGACTACTCGTTCAGGTGGGGTCATTACATTGCCTGAATCTCCTTTTCTCACAAAAGGTGATTATTGGACTGAATAATGACTTACCCAGATGTGACATTTTATATGTGTCTGTGAGTAGCCCACTTATTTTTGAGAGAGAGAGTAACAGAGAGAGAGAGAGAGAGAGAGAGAGAGAGAGAGCGAATTTGGGGAGGGACACAGGGAAATAGAGAATCTTAAGCAGGCTCCATGCCCAGTGCAGAGCCAGACTGATCCCACTACCCCAGGATCATGACCACAACCCCAAGACCATGACCAAACTGAGTCGAACGCTCAACTGACTGAGCCACGTAGGCACCTCTGTGAGCAATCCATTTTCAATGAATAAATAAAATCTGGAGATTTCGGTTGAATCAGTGACATTTCTGCAATGCCTATGCATGAAGCAGAAACAAAGGAGCTATTTCCGTATACTGGGCTGCAGGGCGATTCCCAAGGATGACTTCGGGAAAATCTGGCTTGTGTTCCAAGGGCACAGGACAGCCACTGTGGCCTTGATTTTGAAGAAATCTTTTCAGGATCTGTCTCAGTTTTTGCATTTCTGTAGGCGTGGACCTGTAACAAGTCCTTCACAGGTTATGAGCCCTGGACTGTAATTTGAGCTACATCACCTAGAAAATAATCTCAAAAATATTTAAGATGGAGACTCAGAGTACAGACAGACTTCATGGTAAGACTCAGAAATGTAATTTAGGTATTAAAAGGATATGACTTTTTTATTATTATTTTTAATTGTTTTTTGCTGGATGAGGTCTTATTCATCTTGCTGGATCATCTGAGCATTTGCCCCAGAAGTAGGGCAAAGGTCGGGCAGGGACAGGTGTCCTGGGGCGGTGTTTCGCTCCTGCTAGCATGTCAACGTGTTATTATGTCATTTCTGTCTGGGAGTCTGGCCAAGAACTGAAGGAAAGTGAAAAGTATCTTTCCATCAGGCCAAATCATCTTTGTTTCCCATGACAGTAGAATGTGGCAGAGCCTTCTGTCTTCTCTCTTAAAGGACGCGAAGAAAGACAATTAATCCACACTTTGGAGACCCTGTACACATTTTTACACTGTAAGAGCTAAGCTAGGGTAGAGAAGCCCTGTCTAATTCATTCTCTCTCTCTCTCTCTCTCTGTCTCTCTCTCTCTGTCCCTCCCTTTTTATATTTAAACTGAGAGCTGAAGAAAAGCACAGCCACGGCGGTGGGCAAATTCTAAGGATACCTTCTATGTGTCAACATCCTCTCACCACAGAGCACGAGGATTATCTGTGGTTGAACAATTTGGATTTAAGGCTTGTAGCAAGGAGGGAGATCACCTACCATGGGGAATAACGGGGCCTCTTAAAAGGATGTTAGGAAGACCTTAGGAAGACTTAGTACTCAAGTTAGGTAATTTTTGGTAGGGTTAAAGAAAATAACACCTGCCATCAAACAGTGAGGGTTCTTTGTCTAAAGGAAAAACGTTTCCTTAGAAGGAACAAGTGGAGATTAAAGCTCTAGGAAGTAGAGAAGTGGCAGTCACTTTTCTCATCAGAGCCAGGATGGTGTCCACGATTTTGTCCATGTGTGAGGGGATGGTGACAGGTTCTTATACCTTTCTATGACATTCTCAGAGTGGCCTTGCCTGAGTTAATGTTCTGTAAAATGGTTTATGCTCAACAGGAGAACACCAGGGCTGGGGTCCCCCAGGAAAATCACTGGCTAATAGTGCCGGCTCCGCTCCCCCATGGCAGGGACCGCTCGCTCGTCGAACGTACTCATTTGCTCTCACTATAAGCGAATGCTTACTGGCAAGTTGTTTCCTGTCCTCAAAATTGATTTCCAGAATTGCAAACATACTCTACTATGCTAAAAACTTTTTTTCATTTTTCTTCAAAGCCAAATATAATTTCTCAGCTAACAAGACCCTGAGAATTCATCTAGCAATCTAAGCCTGTATCAGTCAGGGTTTTCCAGAGAAGTGGAACCTATAGGCCAGATTCTTTTGGGACTCACGGGCCCAAGGGGCAGTGCTGTTTATGGGGCAGAAAGACTACAGATGGGCCTGGTCTGCTTAGAACCCACATTTCACTTTTCCTAGATCTGCCAGATTAAAAAACAAAACAAAGCGGTCAGGCTCTGTTCTTAGGGGGTAGGTATATCTTGAGAAGTTCAGGAGATGGCTTTGCACACGCAGCCTTCCACCTCTGGGCCAAAAGATTTTAAACACTAGGTTCATTGGACACTCAAGTGTTAGGGGTTGACCTAAGCCCAACGCTGAGCTGCAGTCAGAGGAAGAAGCCCCAAAGGGAAGCTGACGAGGGCGATGGGGAGGCTGACCCACCTGTAACAGAGTCCAGGGAAACAGGGACTCTGAGTTTTAATCTGGCTTCAAATTCTACAAGCTCTGTCCCTCTCAGAAAACATTGAGTGTCTTTTTAACGGACCTGAATTTAATCTGCTTCCTTTAGGAACAGAGGGGTTCAGCCAATACTTTCTGCTCCAGGAAGGAAGACAAGTTCCTCACGTTATCTATGTTTTGTTTGTGTTTCACTCTGAGTGCACAGTATTTTGTAGGATAGTTCAGTCTCTGGACTTTGTAAAAAGACCATGTCTCTAGCTGTGTTACGGAACTGGCTGCAGCAGGGAGGGATTCGCCAGTATTCTGCTCAGGAGTCTGACATTGAACCTGCCTTCATTCCCTTTTTCTTCTTATTTACACCTCTGAGCTGGAGCCAATCCCAGGGAGCCAGCTGAGGGACTGGGAAGTTTGCTGTGGGAGTGGGGGATGGGCGGAGTCTGACATGGGGTTTTCGTGTTCATTGTTTGCCGAGCGAGGCCCTGTGCCAGAGATGGAACATGACCTAACCTAGGACGGAAGACGGGCAGGGTGGGCAATCCTCAGGGAGACACCCACCTATTCAGCAATTACTTCCCATTCCTGTGTACTTGACCTGGGGGGGTTGGAAATTCATGATAGATTAAAAAAAAAAAAAATTCTCCATCAGGGGTCATGGTCAGTTTCATTATCATGATGTCTGAGACTGGCCTGGTCTTTTTTGGGGGGGAAGGACTCTCATGCCACTGAATTGACAGAGGTTCCTATTTTAGGATCATTGATTTCAAATCTCAAGGGGAAAATGAGTAGCTCTTTGCAAAACGTCACCAAAGAGGACTCGGTCTGGGACTTGAGGAATTCATTGCGGTGCTTCATGATGGATGGGAAATTCAGCAATGCAATGAAGTCATCACCTCTAAAGCCTGGGGATGCTGGGGAAGGGAGGGTTGGATGCCCTCTCTGTGGACCAGCCACCACTGTGCTAGCATGGCAAGACAAAGGGCCCAGAGGGCTGGTGGAAGAAGCCAGCTCGGGTTCGTGCCCTTGGCCCTGTGTCCTCCTGCAGGGAGTGCAGCAACTTCATCTCACATCAACTGACAGCTTCTCCAGTCTCCCTTCCCCTTCCTGCATGGTAAGAAATGCACATGACGCCTCATGGACTTCTGGATCTACTCTGCATTGGACAGGAAGATTTCTTTACTTGAGTGGCATGCATGAATAGACAACTGGGTGGACAGAGGGTTGGATGGTGGAGGCCATTTGCACCTGCTCTGCCCTTGCCCATCTCACTTTCAGATCAGGCGACTCCTCTGCCTCCCTTGGTTGGCTCAGCCAAGGGAAGGCACTGACTCCCTCTGGCCCCACTGCAAGGTTCTAGCTGTGGCTGCTCCCCTCCTCCCAGCAGATCCTCCCTTCCCCACCTTCAGAAAAACGATGTCACGTTCTCCACCTGCTGTTTCAGGCCTCGGGGTTGTAGGGCATTCCTGGTGTGGCCTCAGCATTCAGCCCTGGGATGTTTCTGTGTTGTGATCTACGGCTGGACTTTTTAAAGTACCATTGCTCTATTATCTCCCATGGCTCTCATAAACACAGGTTATCCCCTCTGATGGGCATCTAGGCTCTTCATAGCCCTTGGCTACTGGAGTTGGAATAAGCAGCTGTGGGCAATCTTGTGCATGGTCCTCAGTGCATAGACATTTCTATTGGCTGTAAAACTGAGAATGAGGTTTAGAGATTATGGGGCGTGCCTGCTGTCACACTCAGGTGACACTGTTGAGGAATCTGCAGAGTCCCATGCCAGCAGATGTATGAGGACTGGCTTTGCTGCACGTGATCCCCACAGCTGGTCCCGTGGTTTCAGTTTGCATGCATCGAACTACTACAGGAGCAGAACACATTTTATGTAGTATTTATTTGGCTTTCGCCTACAGGGGAGTTCCGGACTCTTGCCTCATTTTACACTGCGTTTCCATCATTTTCTTGTGCATGGCCATGAGTATCTTTACTCAGTCTCACTCACTAGGAATCCTTTCTTGGTTACATGCATCATAAAAGAGCCATTGCTGTCTCTGTGGTGAAAGATCTAGCAATTGATCATTTCTATCCATTATAGGTACTTTCTTGTTTTTTTTGTTTGTTTGTTTGTTTTTTAAGATTGTATTTATTTCTTTGAGAGAGAGAGAGTGAGCATACAAGGGGGCAGGGAGTGCGACAAGCAGATGCCTGCTGAGCATAGAGCCCGACATGGGGCTCAATCTCAGGACCCTGAGATCATGACCTGAGCTGAAACCAAGACTCAGATGCTCAACCAGCTGAGGCCCCCAGGTGCCCTTCTTTCAACTCTTTTTTACCTAAGCTACTGTAGCATCTATAAATGACACACTTTTGTTTCTTTCTGTACAGTCTCTATCTCATCGGGGAACAGCCGCCCTTATTCCCCATATGTGAAGAAAGTTAGTATCTTACCATAAAGTATGATATTTATAGGTTTTTCGTGTAAAGTTTACTGAGGAAGGTGTGTTCAAAACTCCCAATATGATAGTGCATTTTCCTATTTCTCATTTTGGTTATGTCAATTTCTGCCTTCTACATTTTTTGGTTATGTGTTAAGTGCATACAAATTTAGCAAGATTTTATTTTTTAATTTTTAATTTTTAACTTAAATCCAATTAGCCAACTTATAGTACATCATTAGTTTTAGATATACTTAGCATTATTTTAAATTTCTGATAGCTTCATAGTTTTCATGGACAGAAGGGATAGCACTAACTCTGTATGTTCCTCATACAGTCTCCTCCATCCTGGGGCTGGTTATTTATGTGATACGTTGTTCATATGCTAATGTTTCATAAGTGTCTCTCAAAATAGCAGTTTGATGCTTAAAAGTCCACTTCTAAAATCATTGTCTTAAAAAAAAAGGAAATGAAATAAAACAAAATAAAATAGTAAGATAAAATAAAATAAAATCATGGTCTTTAGAGTGTTTGATGTATTCACTAATTGTAATCATTGATATTTTGGGGTTTAAATACATAATTTAGCCTTCTATTTGCCGGATCTCAGCTATTTTTATTCCCCCTTGTTTTTAAAGATTTTATTTATTTATTTATTTATTTATTTATTTATTTATTTATTTATTTTAGAGAGAGAGAGAGAGAGAGAGAGAGAGAGCGAGAGCGCACAAGTTGGGGGAAGGGCAGAGGGAGAGCAAGAAGCAGCTTCCCCGCTGAGCAGGGAGCCTGACTCTGAACTTGATCCCTGGACCCTGAGATCATGACCTGAGCCAAAGGCAGAGGTTTAAGTGACTGAGTCACCTAAGCACCCCTCTTGCGCCCTTCTTTCATACATTCTTTAGCATTGCTTGCTTTAATTTTTCTATTTTCCTCTGCATTAGTTTGGCTCTTCTCTACTCTGCTACTATTCCTTAATAATTACTCTTAGATCAAGTACGTACCATTTGCTCATTAGCACTTATGTTATTTGACATTTTAGCCCTTTTCCTGAAAGAGTTCATTGCATTCCTGCCTTACTTGTTGTGTATTTTAATTGTACATATTATATAATATGTTAAATGTAATCATATGTTATTATTTAATATCTTTTGCATAATAATAAGTGGGGCAAGAAATTATTGTCCTTGTTTTATAAGGAAGTGTTCATTTATATTTACGCAGATGTGGATTGTCTTACTGCGGTCTGTCTCCTGTATCTGAACTCTATCACTCAACATTTTCAATTTACATTTAGAATATCCTTCCGGGGCGCCTGGGTGGCTCAGTTGGTTAAGCGACTGCCTTCGGCTCAGGTCATGATCCTGGAGACCTGGGATCAAGCCCCGCATCGGGCTTCCTGCTCGGTGGGAAGCCTGCTTCTCCCTCTTTCAGTCCCTCTGCTTGTGTTCCCTCTCTGGCTGTGTTTCTCTCTGTCAAATAAATAAATAAAATCTTAAAAAAAATAAACTTAGAATATCCTTCCCTTTATGAATTGTTTTCCTGCAGATTTGGTGACAAGTTCTCTCATTTTATGACTGAAAATTTTTTACTTCCTCTTCCTTTTTTAAACCAATTTTCCCTTTCTATAATTTCATTGTTAGTGTGTAAGAATACAACTGATTTCTGTGCATTGATTTTGTATCATGGTGCATTACTGAATTTCTGTATGAGTTCTGGTAGTTTGGGGATGGAGTCTTTTGGGTTTTCCATATAAAGTATCATGTCATCTGCAAAGAAAGAGAGTTTGACTTGTTCTTTGCCAATTTGAATACCTCTTATTTCTTTTTGTTGTCTAATTGCTGTCGCTGGGACTTCTAACACTACGTTGAACAACAGTGGTGAGAGTGAACATTCTTGTCTTATTCCTGATCTGAATGGGAAGGCTGTAAGCTTTTCCCCATTGAGAATGATATTCTCTGTGGGTTTTTCATAGATGGATTTTATGAAGTTGAGTACCCAACTTTTGTATCAACGTGGACAGGACTGGAGATTATGCTAAGTGAAATAGGTGAAATAAGTCAAGCAAAGAAAGTAAATTATGATATGGCTTTACTTACTTGTGGAACATAAGGAATAACATGGAGGACACTCAGAGAAGGAAAGGAAGAGTGAATTGGGGGGAATCAGAGGGAGAAATGAACCATGAGAGACTGTGGACTCTGAGAAAGAAACTGAGGGGTTTGGAGGGGAGGGGGTGGAGGGATAGGTGAGCCTGGTGGTGGGTATTAAGGAGGGCACTATTGCATGGAATACTGGTGCATAAACAGTGAATCTTGGAACACTGAAAAAAATAAAACTAAATAAAAATAAAACAAAAATAAAACCAATTTTCACTAGGCATGGAATTCTAACCTGGTAATTACATTTTCTCAGTATTGAAAAGATAGCATTCCATTTTTTTTTCTTTGCAATTCCATTATTTTTGAGAAAATCTACTGTCAGATTAATTTTTACTTTTTTGTTTCTTACTACTTCTAAAATTTATGTTTGCCTTTGTTTTTCACTGCTTTTATGATGAACCTAGATTACCCTCACCACTGCCATACACATCCTTCATCACACTTTCTTAAATATTCTGGGGACTTTGACTTAATATAATTCATCAGTTTTAGAAAGTTCCTAGTTTTTATCTCTTCAAGTGTTGCTTTCATCCAATTCTTTCTTCTTCTCCTGGAATTCCAATTATTTGGTTCTGCTCATAGAGTTCTATAGCTTTATTACTTTCTTTTATGTATTTTTCCTAACTTTTGTCTTTCTAAGCTTCATTATGAATATTTTCTTTTGACTAATGATGTAGTTTGCTGATTTTCTCTTTGTGTGTATTTAACTCTTATTAAACTCATTCAATCTGTCTTCATTTTTTTATTAGTTCCATAAGTTTGATTTAGTGTTTTTAGATCATTTCTTGTCCTCTGCCAAAATTTTCAATCTATTCTTTGATCTCATTGAAAACTATAAAAATGATTATTTTAAAATATTTAGCTAATAACTCTTATTTATGATTTTCTATATGTGCCTGTCTATAGTCTTTCTTTTGAGTCTCATTGGAGCTTTTTGGTTATTTTTAACTGTGTTCCATAAATCGTGAATTTGAAAAATAATTTGTCAACCATGATTTCAAGCCTAGGAGGATGTTACCTTTTTTCAAAGAGAGTTTGTTTTGCTTTCACAAGGTGCCTGAAAAAATGGTGATATGGTGTCCCTGCAAGAACAGAGATCATTTGAAGCTAGTTTCTCACCCTGTGAGGATCTATCCCCTGTGAGTCCCACTCAGAGGGGAGGATAATTGCAGGGACATTCCACTGTGGATCTTCAACCATCCATGCTTTTCACCCCAGACGTTCATAGTGTGGGATCACCATAAGACTCTTTCCCTCTCAGGCTCCCCATTTGCACAGGGACAACCAACTCCAAACGTGGGGCTGAGAATCCTGGGCTGCTCCTTCTTCTGCACTTAGTCTTAAATGACTAATTAATATTCTAGTGCTTTCTGTAAAACTGTTGAGACTTGTTTTTGCCAGTAGTATTGAAAGTCCTCATCAGAGCAGCTGATCCAAATCTCCTGGTCTACCATTAAGAACACATCTACCATTATGTGTTTACTCATCTCCCTGACCCACTGAGTTTGTGGTCTGTCATGCGGACACCACATCTTACTCACCTTTACTTTACAAAAAAGCAGTGCCAAGAAACAAAGGACAAAGGAGAGAAAAGTCATCAGATGTTTTTCAGGAGGTTTATGGGACATTGTTCCTACAATAACTCAAAGTGAATTTGTAATTCTTTTCCTGGGTAATGCCAGAGGAGCTCTTCCCCCAAAACAGCTTCTACTTTACCTTATGGTGCAGAGCTGCAACTCTCTGCATGTCCTTCCTTTGAGGACCTCCTTGATCCTCACAGCTTGTTGTCATCAGCTGAGTGTCTCAGGTTTGAGAATTAGGTCCCATTCATAATTAGTCCTATAAAGAAGACGAATGTCTAAAACCTGAGAATACCTTTCATTTGCACATAATTCTGTACTTGGAAGATGTTAATAATATTTTTGCAAGCCTTTAAGAATAGAGTGAAGCGTGTCAAAATTATTGAGAAAATGGTCTCGCTTCACAGTCTGGGTGAGAAAATTAAATAGATGTCGTTTAATAGATCTCACTTCATAGGTGAAGAAAAAAAGCACCTGACTCCTTTTTCCATTAAAGTATCATAATTTTCCTCCTATTCGTTTAGCAGGTGTTAAACTTTTTTCTCATAGTAAGTCTTTTTAGATTTACTTCTTCTATTTTGTGGTGTCATTCCTCCTTCAAGACTCTGGAGTGTTCACAATACCCTGTGGCAAAGGCAGGTTCACTCGATAAGCAATAGCAGTTAAAAGTCTACAGTTTGAGTTGCTGAAATAAGGTTTGAATTTGTGTTTTAATCAATATGGAGGGTACAGGTAACATAGTTATATTTGCAACATCTCTGACTTAATCAGTGAGTTAAAATGGTTCTGCTCTTTTAAAACCATAATTCAGAAAACACCCTAAGGTCTTTAAAGATTCTAAGACATGAAGCTCATAAACTTTTCATTTTCTGGATTCAAGAGATGCCTCTAGCACACTTTGACTGATAGGTTTCTACATTTCAAGTACCCATTTGGTACCTAACTCACTCCCAGCCATCAGGCTCCCCTGCCATAACTCTGCCAGGAGTGAGCGAAAAAGTATGGTCTCAGAATGTTAGGGCCAGAGGAGGGAAGAATTTAACTGTTTCCTGCCATTGTCTCACCATCTGCTGAGAATCCAGGCTCACGCGAGGTGATGTGGTGACAAATGTGGGAACACGTGCCATCACTCGTTTGTTTAACAGGTGTGTATAAAATATATCTTCCCTGCCATGGAAAAGATGGAAACCTCTCTGAGCAGGTGACATCTGAGCTCAGGCTAAATGATAAACTAGGGGTAGCTATGGGAAAACTGGGAGCTGGAGACAAAACCTGGTTTCAGCACCGAGGACAGCAACTAGAGGAACACCAGGTGGCCCAAAAGCCATGAGGAAGAATGGCAGCTGAGGCAGGCCTGGGAAAAGAGGTTCCAAGAATGTTGGGAGCCGAGGAACTTTTCAAACCTGGGGTCCGCCTTGCATTTTAAAGGGTCCCTCTGTGGTGAGGAGGTTTTGCAGGAGGATGCAAGTGGGGTCACAGCAGTGGCCTGGGTGAGTGTCCACAATGGTTTGGGCTACACTGATCGGGGTGATGGGTGATTTCATGCATCATCTTGGCTGAACACGGGTACCCACGTATCTGGTCAGGTGTTATCCTGAATGTTTCTGGAAGGTGTTTTCTTTTTCAGAGGAGATTAACTTTTCAATCAATGGACTTTGAATCAAGCACATGAGTCTCATCCAATCAGGTGGAGAACTTAAGAGTAAAGGTTGAGGTCTTCCAGGAGAGGACTCTGCCTCCAGACTCAGGCTACAACATCAGCTCTTTCCGGGTCTGCAGCCTGCCACTCTGCCTACAGAGGTAGGCTTGGCTCCCACAGTCACACGAGCCAATTCTCTCTCTCTCTCTACACACACATACGCACACACACACACACACACACACACACACACACTACTAGTTCTATTTGCCTGGTTGATACAAATGGTTACAGTCACACAGAGAAATATGACATATTCAAGATATTTGGGGATTAGAATCACACATATTGTTTGGATATTGAAGGCAAGCTTGTTTCCCACGTTTGGGCATGAGTAGATGAGAAGTCAGTGACACCATCCCCCGTAACATTGTGACAGTGGCAGTGGGGTGGGTGTGGGGGTGGTTGGGGTGGGTGGCAGTTGTTTAACGGGAATGGGTGGGCATTGGTGAGGGCCAGCAGGGGCTGGCAGGGGTGTGGGTGGACGGGGATGCGTGGCAATTGTTGAGTGTCCCATGGGGGACGTTGGGGTTAGAGGAAGTGGAACAGAATTGTGTTGGAACATAGAGCTTGAAATGCCCATCATTCCCCACCGAAATGGAGGTATTGCACCACAAATGGTCGTATGGAGAGGCATCCCTGGGGCTTCGGGGAGCACATGGAATTTTACATCCAATCTCCTGGGTTCAGGTCTTGGCTTTGCCATTCCTACAATCTTAACAGATGACTTAGACCTGTTGATCCTGAATCTTTTTTGTACATTTGAGAGAAAAGTAACACCTCTGTCCAGAGTATATTTGAGATAACACTGCAAAAATGTGTATTTTTGCATAAAAAGATACAAAGGCCGGGTAAATGCCAGGGTTGTGTGCAGAAGAATGTTTGTTCTGATGGTGGTAAGAACAGAGTGGGAACATGTTGTTGGTTCATTAAATGCTAAAGTTTAAACATGGATTTTTCACATTTATAAATTTAAGCTAGTGCAGGGCCTCTAGCAAGCCGCTGTATGATGACTGGCCGACAGGCATTGTGCTGTTTCTGCTCTCCCTGGAACCCGGCCAGGTGAGAACCGCTGTACCCCAGCAGGACAGCAACCCCCCCATCGGGCTTCTCCAACCGCTGTGGTTATGGCCCCCTTTCCCCTGTTTTAGTCCTCAGCTGATGATGGATACACACGTTTAAAACCGAATAAAGATGAGACACTAGAAAGGAAGGTATTTCTTTTTGATTTTTTGATGTTTCTTTTTATTTTTATTTATCATATATTTATATATTATTTATATAAATTATATATATAATTTTTAAAAAGATTTTATTTATTTACTTGAGAGAGAGTGAGCAGGAGGGAGAAGGAGAGAGAAGCTCATGCCGACTCTACACTGAGCACAGACCCCAATGTGGGGCTCGATCTCATGACCCTGAGATCTTGACCTGAGCCAAAACCAAGAGTCAGATACTTACCTGACTGAGCCACCCAGGTGCCCCTATTTTTATTTTTTTAACACTAGAAACAATTTAAAAAAATAAATGAAATACTGTAAGCCCTAATGATTTATCATTCAATGCCTGTAATATTAGTCTGTGAAATTCCTATTAAAGCTCCCACGTGCTTGGTCTCCATGCTTACATTTTTGCAGGTATGGGCCCAGAACAAGTAATTTATCCACTGGGAGATTTGGGGCAGCATCCGCTAGGAAGCAACTCTCAGAATAATTTATGGTGTAGACCTGAGGAACAGACAGAATGGGTGCTCAGACAGGGCTCAGAGTTGTAGTTGAGTATGAGGGGTAGGCGACCCTATGTTTTGGCCCAGGGCTCGGGTCTGGAGAACTCAGGTCTCAGTGGTCTTGCTAGAGGATCAAAACCTTTGTCTGAGCAGTAGGGGGAGGGTGGGCAGGGGCAGGCGTCCTGTGTCCACATTTCACCTGCTGGCCTATCGCAGCTTGGCAAAGAACGGGAGGAAAGCAAATCATGTACGTCCCACAGGCCAACTTGGCAGAGCCCTCCAACTTTACTCTCTTGAAGGGACACGATTAAAGGCAGTTGGATCTGCACCTTGGAGACCTGGCTTTATGCTGTTAAGAGCCAAGCTTCCTGACCCCAAACAAGCATGGAGACTTGGTGGAGGCAAGAGGAGGGCTGTGGGCTGCCCACAGCCTAGCCCAGGGGCCGTGTAGAGTTGCGGGAGCAGGGGAGCGCATGCAGATCTGGGAGTAGAAAATTTACACCCCTATTTTTTTTTAAGATTTTATTTATTTGACAGAGAGAAACACAGCTAGAGAGGGAACACAAGCAGGGGGAGTGAGAGAGGGAGAAGCAGGGTTCCCGCCAAGCAGGGAGCCCGATGTGGGGCTCAATTCCGGGTCTCCAGGATCATGACCCCAGCCGAAGGCAATCGCTCAACCGACTGAGCCACCCAGGCGCCCCTACACCCCTATTTTCATGCTGACTTGGCTGGTTCTAAGGAAACGCATGTTTGACTAATGAAATTTTAATTATGAGAATCGCCCTCGTGAGATGCCAACACATCGTATCAGTTCTCTGGAAAGATGATTCTGCTTGCTTCTTTAAGAAAGGAAAAGATTAATGGCTGGAGCTCTCAGGACAGTCACAGACTTGAGAAGAAAGGTAGGGGACCGAGCTGGGCAGGACTGTCGCCCTGGCAAGTTGGGCAGGCCACCCCCGGGGACTCAGTGTCCAGTGGCCTAGTTTTCCCAAAGCCCTCCTTTCCCGAAATGGATCCGGGAGGAGGGTCTGCCACATGGCCTCACGAGGGGGATCAGGTATGAAATAAAGATGTCTGGCTTTCTGTTCTTTTAAATATTAAACAAAAAGCCGTTTTCAAGTGAATTGATCTCACAGTGCATAAACACGTTGTCCTTTAACTGTGTGGTTGATGGCAGGCTTCCCCTAAATGCAGTAACTATTTGCCAGGCGTCATGTCAAACTCAGAAAGGAGCCCGGGAGATTATTCTCTTATTTAAGTGCATTAAAATGCAGGCGTGGGGTTTAGAAATACAAATCATTTAGACAGACTCTTGGATTAACTCTGGCTTCAGTCCAAATGGTTCTAATGGAGTTTCTTTCGCGTAAATAAAATGTTATGATTCCAAGACAAAAATCTGGAAACATTCTGAAAACATTCGAGGGGTCCGACATGCGGAAGTCGAAAAACAGACGTTTCGAACAGACTTTGAATGAACAACAGGCAGGGATTTCTGGTGGCAGCAGCCTGAGTGGCAGAGTGAGCGTTCTCTTCCTGGTGTCCTTCTGAGGCATCTGGGGAGGGGGGAGGAATCAAAGATGGGGTGTCACTCTGGCTTATAGTTCTTGTAATCCCTTTAGTTCACTGCAGCTTCTCCAACATTTCTGGATGAATTTGATTCCCTCCAGTGTCTACCCAAGTGCCCTTTGTAAACAAGGTGTGGCAGACACCCGAAATTTATTCTTAACTAGCTACATCTGCAGAAAACAAGCAAAGCCCTGTAAGTACGGGGTGTGTGTGTGTGTGTGTGTGTGCGTGTGAATGGTCGAAATCAAATACTACTAGAAAATGTGAGGCTGCTTATGCTATAATCTATAAGATACCTTTTCTTGGTTCCCTAAAAAAATGATTTGTTTAAAAAAAAGGAAAAAAGAAAGAAAAGTAAAGCACATCATAGTTTGTATGTTTTTAGTTGTTTTCCCTAACTGGATTCAAATGTAGTAATGATTTCACATAACAATGCTTTGAGATTTAGATTCAATTTCGTGTTTCATTTTGTGGCATAATGCTCTATAAATATATGTCTTCGTGTGTTCCTTAAAATCATTTTAATGGTTCAGCACACTCTAATTTGCATAAAGACTGTAGGAGGGTTAAGGCTGTGTCTGGTTCTCATTCTTTCCTTGGATGTAAAGGTCAACTGCCGCTTTCCTCTTATATTTCTGTTCTGGGACCCTAACTGAACATGGAGCCCTGATCCGGAGTCCTCCTGCTTGTCCCATAGGGCAGGCATGGAGCCCTGATCTGATAGAGTAGGCATGGAGCCCTGATCTGATAGAGTAGGCATGGAGCCCTGATCCGATAGAGTAGGCAGGGAGCCCTGATCCGGAGTCCTGCTTGTCCCATAGAGCAGGCATGAAGCCCTGATCCGATAGAGTAGGCATGGAGCCCTGATCCCATAGAGTAGGCAGGGAGCCCTGATCCGGAGTCATGCTTGTCCCATAGAGCAGGCAGGGAAAGACCCATATCACTCAATGTCTCTTAGAGGTCCTGTCTGCAGGTGGCTCAGGTAACTACCCATACTATTTCACTGCGCAGAGTGATTTGGGTGGCCACGCCCCCAAAGTCACGCCATCCCCACGGAGAAGAAGCAAGTCATCTGACCAATCATACAATCCTGCACAACCTCTAAGCTTTCCTGCTGCTTTGAGATAGAACCTATGGCGTGTTAAGGTAGCATCCGATGCTCAAATAAATTTCGTTTTTGCCATAATCTTTTGCAATCTGTCTTCTTTCCTTCTGTCTTCTTACCTTCCCCATATCTCAGCTTCCTTAGCTGCTAACTTTAGATAAACAGTGTCAACATTTCATCTTTAAAATCAAATGCCATTGGTGTATTGTGCCACACATTGCCACTTCATTAATAACACGAGTTACTGCAGGACTGGATACAATTCAGAACCACTATCGTTGCAGGACCTGTATTCCAGGTCTATGTACTTTATGGGTGGAAATACAGATACAAGTGAAACCAGATCTGCAGCATGGTTGGGTCAGGGTGCAAAGAGAATCCAAAAAGCAGATATCTGTGTTTCTCTGACATAGATACACCTAATTTCCTTCCTACATTTACTTCCTGCCTTCCTGCTCAGCAGCGAAAAGCAGCATCTGTGATTTGATAACCTGATTCTTTCGGTGAATCTTTCAAACATATCATGTTTAAGGTCATCTTTAGTCACTGGAACAAATGATACACTAGAGAGTATATAAAACTGACAACTGAACTAATATTTTCAGGGTTGCACTGGACTTTTCAAAATGTTATGTATCTGATGAATAGTCAAAGCTAAATTTCTTGGTAACTACATGTACCAAAAGATACTATTTATTTCTGTCTCTTAACAAAGCATCCTCCTCATTCCAATAAACAGAAATCCTCCCTTTGATCAGTAGTTTCGACAATATTGAGGCTAACAGTCAGGGCTGTGCACAATCTTTCCAATTCAAAATGTATCACTCACTAACATAGCACTTGCAAAATCACTTGAGGAAAATAGAGCTTTAAAAATGATATTGAAGATCTGACGTATTTAATTTATTACATCAATATTAAAGACAGTATAGTTCCAGATTTTTAAAAAAGATTTTATTTACTTATTTGACAGAGAGAGCAAGAGAGCACAATCAGGGGGAGCAGCAAAGGGAGAGGGAGAAGCAGACGCCCCCCCAAGCAAGGATTCCGTATGCGGGGTTTAATCCCAGGATCCTGAGATCATGACCTGAGCTAAAGGCAGACACTTAACCAACTGAATCACCCAGGTGCCCCATAATTCCAGTTTTTAAGAAAAAAGTCATTTCATAATCCCCTTCTGGTTTTTTTTTGATTTCTTCTCTTTTTTTCTGCAAATTTATACCCATAGTGAAATTCCATTTTGTCTTCTCCTTTGTTGCTTTATTTTTTCTTAAAGATTTTATTTCTTTATTTGTGAGAGAGATAGAGATAGAGAGAGAACAGGAGAGGGTCAAAGGGAGAAGGACCAGGAGACTCCCCACTGAACATGGAGGCCTGTGGGGGGAGGGTGGGGGAGGGAGGTTGGAGCTTGAACTCAGGACCCTGAGATCACAACCTGAGCAGAAGCCAAGAGTCCAAGAGTGGAAATCTTAGCCAACTGAGCCACCTAGGTGCCCCTTCTTTGGTTACTTTATACTAATAGAGTTATTTTCTCATGCTAATACATAGTTTTTAAAATCATTAACAACTACATTCTATGCTATCAGGCCAATAAACCACAATTCCCTTTGTATAATTATATAGTATCCTAGTTCTGGAAATTTAACTGATTTCCAATTTTTCATTAACACACAGTACCAAATAAAACAACTATTTTTATTTTTATAGATTTTTTTTTGCCTTGCTTTGCCTTTTTTTCTTTTTAAAATTTTTGGTAAAACACTGTTATTATATACCCCCAAGAGTGAGATTCCTGGCTCTGGACCCTTTCTTGGGCTTTTGAAATCTGTGCTGAACAGCTTTTCTGAGACAGATATTTCAATTTACAGACCCAAGTTACATGCTAAAAGATTTGTCATTAGGCCATTAACAATTACCATTATTAAGAATTTTGCTGCTTCAGTTTAATATTTTTGGGTTTAAACATTTTTTATTCTTTTTTCCAAAGATTTTATTTATTTATTTACTAGAAAGAGAAAGAGCGGGGGGAGGGGCAGAGGGAAAAGCAGACTCCCTGCTGAGCGCAGAGCCCCACACAGGGCTCAATTCCAGGACCCTGAGATTATGACCTGAGCTGAAATCAAGAGTCAGACACTCAATTGATTCAGCCACCTAGGTGCCCTATTATTTTTATATTCTTTTAGCTATTTTTAAAAGGATTTTATTTATTTATTTGACAGAGAGAGTGAGAGAGCACAAGCAGGGAGAGCAGCAGGCAAAGGCAGTGGGAGAAGCAGGCTCCCCACTGAGCAAGGAGCCTGATATAGGACTTGATCCCAAGATCCTGAGAGTATGACCTGAGCTGAAGGCAGATGCTTCACTGACTGAGCTCCCCAGGCAATCCCTTTTTGACTTTCTTTATAAACAGTACTTGAGACAGAATGATAACATGTATTGAACTGAGTAGCAGGCATCGGGCTAAGTGTTTTCCTTATTGCCATTCACATTTTGTGGAGTTTCAGGTGAATAGTCTGGCCTCCAAAGCACTGTGGGCCACTAGAAATCAAATCACAATTTGAGGATTTGAGGAATTAGCTAATTCCTGGGTTTTTATTTTGTTTTGTTTTGTTGTTTTGGTTTTGGTTTTTTGGTTTTTTTGTCCAAACATAAAAATTCATTGAATGACATAACACCAAGTCAATCATAGGAGCTCCACATCATTTAGAGACGCCCCAGCTCTCCAGTGAATCTATTTTGGACATCAGTATTCTTTTTAATGGTTGCTATTAAATGGACTGTGGGAACCTCTAGTTTCAGGTCCCACATGTAAACAGCTTAGTTGTTCCTGTTCTTACAGCAAGAAAAAAAGGGAACACACTGAAAATTGTCAATTTTTCTTGGGCTATTGGAGAAGTGAGGTACAAGGGCAAGCCATCTTCCCACAAAGCAGGAAGCCAGGCAAATTTAGAGAATCCCATCTATGATGGTCTTTGCAAGCAGGTGCTGAAGACCAGAATTGGCAGGAGCGCTTAAATTTTAGGATGTTTCTGACCTCTCACTAGAGGCAAAGTACAGCCTTCTAGGAGGCCCCACACTTGCCCTGTTTACCTCTGGGGACCCCCCCAAGCTCTCACAGTGAAGAGCCAAGGAAAACCCTCCTATTTCCAGTGGAAGGACCTGGGTAGGGATATAGAAACATTTCTGAATATTTCATAATAATGTTATTTCATAAGGAGGACCACACTTCTAGGGGAGGACTTCTCCTGGGCCTTATCTGACATGGGGGAAGAGAAATTTCCCAACTCCTGCTCCCACTAGCTTTCCTGTCTCGCCTAAGGCGGGCAAAAGAGGTGACATACATTTCTGATCACCACTGAGGAACACAGCTGCATGAAAGGCTGAGCTTTAATCACCAGGAAGGAGATGACACCTCATCAGCGGGCTCCAGGAGAATAACAGCAGTCAGGGCTGAGGGGGCTGCAAGGCACAGACCCTAATTCAGATGGAATTTTTAAGGAAACCCAGAAATCACAGATCTAAAAGGAATACTCAAGGAAATCGACTCCTCTCGTCAATTACAGCCTCAGCGAACATGAAACACAGCTCAGGTCATAGCCAGATTAAGGCAAACTTGACACCAAAGATCTGTCTACCTCACCTCTTATTTCCTGATACATCACATCTGGGTTTCTACGGAAAATTGCAAGGCATACTGGAAGACAAAACCCAATCTGAAGAGAGAAAGCAGCTGGACTCAGATCTGATGCAGAATCTGGAATCATCAGACAGAAAATTTAAATAACTTGGATTAATATGCACAGGACTTATATAGGGGGACTCATGAGCAAAACTCTGAGCAAAGAAATCAAAGAAGATCTAAATAAATGGAAAGAGAGTTTGTGTTCACAGATTAGAAAGTTCCATATTGATAGGATGTCAGTTCATCTAATGCTATCTAGAGATTTAATACCATCCCAATCAAAACTTCAGCAAACTATTATGTAGGTATTGACAAATTAATTCTAATGTCCCTATTGTGAAAACTCCTG
>PITA01000937.1:0-119167 GCA_004023965.1 Spilogale gracilis
GGGGCGCCTGGGTGGCTCAGTTGGTTAAGCAACTGCCTTCGGCTCAGGTCATGATCCCGGAGACCCGGGATCGAGTCCCATATCGGGCTCCCTGCTCGGCAGGAAGCCTGCTTCTCCCTCTCTCACTCCCCCTGCTTGTGTTCCCTCTCTAGCTGTGTTTCTCTCTGTCAAATAAATAAATAAAATTAAAAAAAAAAAAAAAAAAAAAAAAAAGAAAAAGCTCAAAGATGACACGACTGTAAGACCTTACCGCTATGGTAAGGCTGGTACTAGAACTTTGGCTCCCTTTCTAGGGCTTTTTTTTAATGTCTAGAAGGTGGGAAGACTTCACATGATTTCATACTCAAATTAGACTCACAGAGTCAAAAATAGGGGTCAGTCAAAAACAACTGGCACCATTTCTGACTGCCATATATAACAAACAGCTGAAGGCACATAGTTTTGGCTGAAGGCCATCCTAAAAATAGGATATAACATCTTGATTTAAAAAAAAAAAAACCAACTCCCAAATTTTCTTTCTGGTCCTTAGAAGTAGGTATTATACTTCCTTTGATTAGAAAAGCAACATCTTTTATTAAATGATTGCGTTTATCTGTTTGCCACTGAGCAACCAATGTTTTCTTTAGATAACCAGTCACCTTTACCTTCACATAGTTTAACCACCAAGGAGGACAAAAAGATCTTAATATGAAATGAACCGACTGCAGTGTTCTCCAACTGTGTGTCACCTGCTCCTCTCACTGCCGCCTGGAAAGACAGCGTCTCACCAGATTGCAAGCAGATTTAGAGCAAATGCCCAATTTTCAGCCCCACCTCTTAAAAGCAATGGAAGTGCTTACTGAAAGCACTTCACAATGTAAGTGCTTATTGAAATTAATAGATGTATCCCCTTTATAGGAGAAATAGTTTTAAGACAGCAAAATCAAATTGTATGATAATCTATTAAATTCTCCCAAATGTACTATCTCATTTCAATAATTAAGTCTTTAGGCCACAAGGAAGCTATACTCACTGAACCTCCACAAGCCCATCTGCAGAATTCTACCTTTTTTTATGGTTATACTAAATTTAAACTTTATAATGCATAAAGGGGAAGCAGAAAACATGGTGTTCAAGGAAACACACGATGCTATCATCCAAGTCCTGTTCAACTTCACAGATTACCAAGTCTAATATTTAAAGCTCACACAGAACAACAGTGAAATCCTCTCATTTTCAAATTCCCAAAAAGAAAGTTGTCAAAGCTTAGTTGTATTGTAATTATTACACTTTTACATACTGCTTTTATGATGACTAAGGTATTTTCAGATATTGATGCTAAACAGGACGTCTTCCTGTTAGGAAGAGACAAGATCTTCAGAGGAAAAATCAGGATTTAAATCTCAACTTGGTCACATTTTACTGTTATGTCACTTAATCTATCTGGCTTCATTTCATTATCTGTTAAATGAGGATAATACTAACTTAACAGTTACTGTAGAGAAAACATTCCCTACAGCATAAATAGCATAGTTCTGACACATAACAGTTGTTCAATAAATGAACAATTGTCCTTGTATTGTGTTGTTAATTTAAACAAGCCTCAGAAAATGGAAACACAACCTCTCTTCTTGAAAGATCAATAAAATATTTTAATTTTGTTATAATAGATCATAAAGTCAGGCTTATAGCTATGTTAGTCTTTGTTTACAATTATAACGCAAATGAACATAAACAGTAGGTGCCTACCTTCCAAACTTTCTTGCTCATCTGAAGTATAAGCATCCATCTGACTTTGTTCCCGTAGGAAACGAATAACAGCATAAACTAAGTGCTTGATAGATGACATTTTAAAAGCTTAAACAATTTTCCTTGAAAAGAAGAAGGAAAACAGTCATTAAAGTTATGCTAAAGAATTGGTCAGGAAGGTTATAAACAACAAGGGTATAAATTACATCAAAAGTAAAAAGCAAAAACAAAACCAGTATTGCCTTCATTCTTCTTTTTAAAGAGTCAGGAGAACACAAAATATTGTTATGGTAAGGTATTACATATTTTCACTTATATCCAGTAGTATTAGATTATGTTAAAACCTGCTAAAGTAAAATCTCTCTCAAAACATGTAGAACACAAGCTTAGACTCTCACTGAATATCTCATTGTATCTTAACAGTATGTATAGTACAGATACAGATTAGGACAGGGAATAGATACAGATATAGAAATTCCCAAAAGGCCTCAGTACTAAGTTGAGGGAGATTTCATACTGCTGACTCAGAAGCTGATGTACAATAAGCATCTTCCTATTTCATGAGATTTTTTTAAATGTATGTATAATTTACCCTGCACCAACTTTTGTAGGCTTAGACTGTTATTTGAGGAGGAAATACATTAATGAAAGGGTGTTTAACCATTGAATGTCATTCTTAATAAAAATGGCATTTCTATCTAATCAAGACATGTCAGAAAATCATTGCCTAAGTCGATGGGTACTACACACCGACCAGCGCTCTCTGCAGTAGCTGTGCTCTCGTGGACAAGCTGGAAGCTCTCGGTCATGTTCATTCACATGGAATACTATCGCATCCAAACAGGGGCGCCGGGCCAGCCGGCCTTAACGGCTTATTTCCACTAAATCGCATCATCCATCTGTTCCCCAGGTTCCCTAATCCAAAGCCAGGGTGTGGTACCCAGCGCCAAGATGTTTATTATTTCTGGGCTTATATTAAAGGTGAGCCCAGTCTTTAGGCCATGGGGTTGCAAGTGCTAAATAAGGCGCCAGGGCAGAAGGTGAAAAAAGAAGAGGGGAAACGAAGATATTCAACCTCCTCCAGGCTTCTCCCCCTTCTTCTCCCCAGAGCACATCGACCTCCTTCTCCCTCCCTTCAGTACCCAGGCCTCAATTTGGCCCAGACAGGTCTGCTGTGGGTGCGCGGCGCAGGCCCCAGCTGGAGCGGGGGGAGACGCACCCATCCCAGACAGAAGCCCCTTACCAAGCGAGAGGACAGGACACAGTGGCAACGGTCCCGGGGGCGTCCGTAAGCCGGCACGCCCGCCCCCTGGTCCTCCGGCTTCAGCCTGGCTCCCGATCGCAGCACTGCCCAGGGTCGCCCAAACTTCCCCAGCTCCCCGGTCGCCGCCGCCCCTCAGCCCACCAGGCTGCGCGCTGGGCTCCCGGCCCCTGGGTCTCGTCAGAACCGCCCCCCGGGCGGTGCAAGGCGCGCGGGGCGGGGCGCAAGTCGGGGGGCGGGGCCGAAGTGGGCGCCGGCGTGGGGCCGCCGCACGTGGGAGGGCGCGGACAGGGCTGGCCGCAGCCGCCGCAGCTGCTCCCTCCTCAGCTAGGCCACCTCTCGGCTCCCGGGCGCCCCGCCTCCCCCACCCCAAACCAGAGGACAGCGCGCCCGCCGCCGCCGCGTCTCGGCCCTCTCATGCTCTCCCAGTGTCTTTCGGCTGTGCGAGGCCTCCACAGGTAACTCCCGTGCGCGGATTAACCTTGACTGTGGGCCGGGTGTGGTCCCCTCCGTGCCGGGTGTCTATGCTCAGCCTTTCCGGAGCGTACCCCTCTGATGCCCCGGGATTTTCCATTCCCGTGGCCCGCATGCTCTACCCTGAGGGACACCTGGCGCGGGCACTTGGGGCCACCTTTCCTTCCTACGCTTCCTCGGAAGGGTATCCATTCCCCTTTGTTTGGGAGTGTCTCAGCTGCAGTCCGCGAGACTGGTCACAGGCCCAAAATGAATGCGGAAAGATTGTTCCGTAAGAAAATCATTTGACTTCTGTCCCGCATCCGGAACTGCAGACCTCTTATTAAAAGTGCCGGCAGCTGTAGACTTTGGAATAGCGATTCTAATTTGCCCCTCGCGCTTATCATTAGCATACAAATCGTTTAACAAACACGCGCGACGAAACCGTTATGGTTTTGCTGCATATCTCCGTCCGTGCTCTCTAATTTCCTTTTTATTTACCTTTTCCCCGTAAAACATTAGGCCCCTTGCTGGGACAAATTGACTTGGCCCAAAATGGAGGAAATTATTGCTTGGACACGGTTTGGGGCAGCTTCAGCTGCTGTTTTGGATTGCTTCCTAGCTCCCAAGCCACACCCCTCTGCCACAGACCAGTAGCAAGATGGTGAGAGAATTAAATTCGTTGCACGGATGCACTAGATGGAGTGGTTTAAGAAACAATGCCACTATCACCCCCATCCCCAAATCTATCCTTGAACTGTAAATCTTAATGAGGATCTAACAAAAAAAAAAAGAAAAGAAAAGAAAAGAAAATACGTGTTTCTTGCTAGATAGTTACAGAACTACTTTGGAAAATGTTCAGCATTTAAGCTTTTTGACAGTTTTCTATTGTATATGGCCACTTATCTGTGTGAAGCTTTGTGTTGCTCAGTCCCTGTAATTATGGTGCATCCAAGGGACAGTAGTAATTACGAAGAGTTAATGTGATGAGTTTTACCATATTTCACACTGTCCTTCTAGTCTGCAGGCTCCAAGTGATACAGTTTCAAATGTAACTATCCCAACAAATGAAGATACAGAATGCAGGTGTGAGAAGAGAATAAATTTTTATAAAACAGCGATTCTCAGACATTTTAGTCTCAGGACCCCTTTACCTTGAAAAAATTACTGAGAACCTAAGAGCTTCTGTTTATGTCAATTATAACTCTCCATATTTACCATATTAGAAATGAAAATTAGGGATTTTAAAGTATTTACGTAAAAAAACAATAATAAACTCATTACCTGCACAAATAATATTTTTAATGAAAAATAACTGATTTCCAAAACTCCCAAAAAATCAGGAAGAAAGTGGAATTGTGGTTTGGGTTCTTTTTTCTTCAGGTTTTTTTTTTTTTAATGGTTGTAAAATACACATAATGTAAAATTTGCCATTTTAATCATTTTTAAGTGCACAATCCAGTAATATTAAGAACATTCACATTAAGGACATTCACATTACCATTATCCATCTCCAGATCTTTTTCATCATCCCAAAGTGAAACTGTACCCATTAAAGAGGAACTCCTCATTATCTTCTTTCCCGTCGCTCGTAATCACTATTCTTCCTGTCTTTATGATTTTGACTGTATTAGGTACCTCGTACAAGTGGAATCATGGAGTATTTGTTCTTTTGTGACTGGCTTATTTGAGTTAGCGTGTTTTTAAGGTTCATCCATGTTATAACTTAGAACTTTCTTCCCTTTTAAGGCTGAATAATATTCCAGTGTATCAATATACCACATTTTGTCTGTTTATTTACCTGTCTGTGGTCATTTGGGTTGTTGCCATCTTTTGGCTGTATTGAATAATACTGCTATAATCATAGATGTGCACACATCTGTTTGAGTCTCTCTGTTCTTTGGCAAGCATACTTAGAATTAGTGGATCCATATGGTAATTCTGTGTTTAATTTTTCGAAGAACCACTATGTTTCCCATAGCACCTGTACCATTTTACATTCCTGTCAGCAGTGAACAGGAGTTCCATCTTCTCTATATCTTCTCCAGCATTTGATTTCTATTTTTGTTTTTTATAAAAACTATCCTAGGAGTGGCATTGTTTT
Organism: Spilogale gracilis; assembly: GCA_004023965.1. NCBI lineage: Eukaryota > Metazoa > Chordata > Mammalia > Carnivora > Mephitidae > Spilogale > Spilogale gracilis. Next base: position 5,547 of record PITA01000937.1, read on the forward strand.
ACACTTGTGCAAAACAAATGTGTAACTTAATAGAAAATAGCTGGATTCTTACATCTACTTCTGCATTTGGTATGTTACGCTTTTGGTTTAAGAAGATGAAGAAAATCCCACCTCTCACTTGAATGTAGTTGGAGAAATGGAGTATTTAACAGCTTTTTAAAAGTAATCATGGCTATCCCTTGATATCATACCAAAGCTTCACAAGTGGTAATTTTTTAAAGATGAGTTGCAATGCAGAATGTGAAACTGTCAATGTACTTTTCTTACTCTGTTGCATTAAAATCCATGTGTCTGTCTTGGATTTTAAAAGGATCTTTTACACATACATGATTTTCTAATATCAAACATTGGTTACTTAGAAAATAGCAATATACTGTGTTATGCAGATCTTCCTGATGTTGACATATTACATTATGCAGTATCACATCATATTCCTTTATATCATCGTCCACCCCATCATAAATGGCTTGAAGTATTAGGAAGCTGGCAAGCTTACAGTGGCAGATACAGTTTTTCAAAATTCTAATTTTCATTTGAAAGCTGAAATTTTATCATTTGTAACAAATACTATCAGTTTCTCCAAGTGACAGTCTCACTTTGTTACTTGTTGAGAGAACCTCTACTGAATACTTTTGTCTGATCAATCATGGTTTGTCTGTCACTTGTCTTTCCAAATACAAATAGTGTTCCATGAGAAAAGCAGCTATTTCAGCTCACAGTTTAATCAGTTGCACACGTGCTTTTGGTTTGGGCGACAAAATTATCTGGACAGCCCTTGTACTCAAGTATACAGCAGAAGTGCTTTATGCATACTTTGCCACACATATCATTCAGTGATTGAGATTTAATAAAATTAAACATCTTACTATTTAATCAAACTGAAATTGAAATTTTTACCATGAGTCAGTGGCAGTGAAGAATGTGATGACTGCTAAGACAGTTCGGTGCCACTGCCTTGACATGTTCTAAGGAGCCAACAATTTCGTCTACCACTGCTTCTTACCATCAGTACAAATGTCGACCAAGTGAAAAAAGTAAATACCATATCATTATCATGAAGTGCTTGTAATCTCACAGATGACTTGAAATGGTCTCAAGGACCCATCTTCATCTTCCCACCCCCCAGGATTGCAGAACACATCTTGAAAACCACTGATACATGTTACTCAGATTCTTTGTTTATGTGTGGAAGAAAATAAATATATAAAAAGCCATGCAATTATTATCTTGTTAGAAGGTAACCAACTAAAGGTATCAATTATTTTGTTAGTTAACAGCATAATATTACAGTCAATCAACATATGAAACAGTAGTAGTCATTAACTTATGGCACTTGTGAGTGCCTTAATCGCAGAATCTTTGTTTTGAACTGTGTCCTCCAAAAAAGCAATCAATACTAGACAACATGAAAGGCCCTGCGTGTTCTCTTGATGTAGTTTTTCCTGTTTCTTCCTCCACTTGGCAGTTCATTTTAGTGTTTTAAGAGTAACTGGGTCTTTATTTACTGACTTAGGATTTCTTTTGTGTTTTTCTGTTGGCAGAGCCGCTATATAACTTTCCCAAAGCCAGTTTGACAAGCCAGGATGATTGATGGGATCCTAGGCCAATTTCTCGGGAATAAGGGGACAGAGAATCTGAAAACTGGTTGTAGTTGCTGTTTAGATAATCTTTTGACCTTAAGTAAATCACTCAATATCTTGGATCTCTGTCAGGTTCCTTGTTTTATAAAGTGAAAAGAACTGGACTCAATGATACGTCAGATTTCTTTCAACTTTTGTTGCTATAGCAATTAAACCAGGTGAATTTCCCCGCCTTTCTCAGCCAGATTGCACAGATTATGAGCCAAGCAAGATCTAATGTCGACTGTAGAGTAAGGGATAGATGGCATTGTCAAAAAAACAAGTGAGAAAGATGACTCAACAGTATTTAGTCCAAATATGTATATAATGGCCCTAGTTTCCTCAATGAAAAAAAAACCAGAATGATGGTCTTAAAAATTCTGACAGCAATACATATTCACTGTAGGAAACTTAGAAAATATTCACAAGCAAAAGAAACAAAATCCACCCATCCAGGAGAACCAATTGTTAGCAGCTCCCAAAATCTTTTCTAGATATAGACGCTTTTTTTTTAATATAGGATTATACCACATTTTTGTAAGTTTTATGTACTGTAAACATCCTTCCATAATATAAACAGTTACAGTGTTGTCCATTTGGATGGAAATGTATGGTAATTAATCCCTACTTTTGGACATCACTTCCTGCTATGAGTAACTGTATTTAAATAAACGTTCTTGCTCTTAAGCCTTTTGCCAAATCCTTAATTATTTCATTAGTATTCGTTCTTAGCAGTGGAATTTATACACCAAAGGGCATGTACATCTTCCAAGCCTTTGGCATTTACTATCCTAGTTTTCTCCAAAACATTCCACTGAAATTGCACTCTTGCCAGTGGAATATATAAATGCTAGTTTCCTTTTTTTTTTTTTTTTTAAGATTTTATTTATTTGACAGAAACACAGCTAGAGAGAGAATACAAGCAGGGGGAGTGAGAGAGGGAGAAGCAGACTTCCTGCCAAAAAGAGAACCCTTTGCGGGGCTCCATGCGGGGCTCAGTACAGGGCTTGTTCGCAGGACTCCCAGATCATGACCTGAGCCGAAGGCAGACGCTTAATTAATGACTGATCCACCCAGGCACCCCTAAATGCTAATTTCCTATGCCATTACCAACACTGAATATCTTAATATTTTTAAACATCTTAATATTGTTTGAAATAAAAATTAATTTAACAATTAATAAATAAAATTAGATCTAATTTTAATTAACATTAATTTTTAATTATAGTTATTATTTTAATTACTATTAAATTAATAGTCAGTTAATATTGAAATATTTTATATTTTGGTTTAATATAAATTTAACTGTATCAACTTGTTAAGTGGAAAGTTTTCTTATTATAATTTGCATTTACTTGCTTTTTTTGAGAGTTTATTTGCTGAGTTTGGTGACCTGAAGACCAAAAAAGGTTTTTGTTTGTGGTATGAGAATTTATTCATATGGGAAGTCTTGGAAAGTCAGACAAATTAAATTATAGTCATTCATAAATTTAACAATATTTACATCTTAACCGGAATTAAATAAAATTTCAGTTGTCCCCCCCAAATCGGATAGATAGAAACCAGAATTTTAGGACAATGGTGCTAGAAAAAAACACCAATGAAGGAAAGGTTTTAAGTTAAAACTATCAAAGGCTGGACTCAGATTATTTGTAAAAATGGATTTTAAAAGTTGTAAAGGAAGATTTTTTGTTGTTCTTTACCCCTGGTTTTGGAGAGAAACATCCTGGTACATACTCAGATTTAATTATTATCACCACTTTGGTTAAGACAAAGCAGAGAGCTTCTGTGGAGAGAAGCACCTAGATTAAAGTATGAAGAACCAAGGAAATTGATGCTTATTGAATACATATGTATATGCCAAGTTCTGCATTAGAAGGCAGGTAGTAAATATGGTACTCTAGACTAGGCTAGGCTCTAGCAGTCCGGACCTGTCCCTGCCATTGGCCAACACTGTGATCTCAGGCAAAGTTACTTTAATTTCTCTGTGTCTGTTTCTTCATCAGTAAACTGAAATTAACTAGCTGATTTTTTCACTCACCAAGTATTTTTTGAGTGGCTCTTATGTGCCAAACATTATTCTAGTTTTAATGATATAGCAATGAACAAAGCAGCCAAAAATCTTTGTGTTCATGGAGCTTACATTCTAGTGGGAAAGACAACTAAGGAAAATACAGAGTATGTTAAATAGGGACATGTGCCAGGAGACAAAATGCAAAGCAGAAAAGAGGGATAGTCAGTATTGGTAAAAATGAAATTATAGAGTTGATAGGAGAGGGCTCAGTGAGAAGTTGATACTGTGCTGTGTTTGAGACAATTGAAGAAGCCCTTGTGACTAGAATAGAATACAGTTCAGACAGGTGAGCAGCATATGAGACAAGAGAGGGGAAAAATTGTGTTCATCTGTATTAGAAAAACAGTTCTCCCTTCTAGGAGTCCCTTTAGTACTCACACAGAACTCTTCACTTCTGACACTAAACAATTTCCAAATGTGTGTGGAGATTTTCCCCACAGCAAGTCATTCGCTGAATCACCAGCTGGGTGTTCTACATTTTAACTCAATTCTGATGCTACCTACCTGGAGATACAGTCAGATCCCACAGGTTAAGGGCTGGTCACAGAAGATTGCCCTCCACACTCCACATGCCAGTTGAAAGTCCATGTTGTTACCTGTGCTTCTGATCGATTGGCTCTTAATCTGAACTTCTAGCGACCCCCTCCTTGGGTTCGATTAATTTGCTAGACAGGCTCATAGAACTCAGGAAACATGTTTATCAGTTTATTAAAGGATATTATAAGGATATAGGTGAACAGCCAGATGAAGAGATACATACAGTGAGGTCTGGGAGGGTCCCGAGTGAAGTAGCTTCTGTCCCTGTGAAGTTCAGGTACATCACCCTCCTGGTACATGGGTATGTTCACCAAACTGAAAGCTCTCTAAACCCCATAATATAGAGATTTTTATAGAGTTTTTATGAGGTAGGTGTGTTCTATCATTAATTCCAATTTCAGCCCTTCTCCCTTCTCAAGAGAATGATTGGGGCTGAAAATTTCAGGCTGTAAATCATGGCTCGGTCTTCCTAGTAACCAGCTCTTATCCAGGGAGCCTACACAGAGTCACTTCATCAGAACAAAAAACACTCCTATCACCCACGAAACTGAAAGGTTTCAGGAGCCCTATGATGGGAACCAGGGTCAGAAACCAAATATTACAACAAAAGTTGATCCAGTGCTCTTATCACTTGGGAAGTAATAAGCATTTTAGGAGCTCAGGAACCAGAAACAAAGACCAGTATATATTTGCTATTATCTCACATCATCTTTTTAAGATGGGGAGCAAGTATTGAGTACTTTGAACATTACCCGACTATGTCCATTACTATTGCCACAATAATGCCACGTAACAAACTGAGTCTCCGCAGAGTATAATGACAGGTGTTTATGTTTTCTGACAAATGTTATATCTTTTTTAGAGATTTTACTTATTTATTTTTTTTTAAGTTTTTATTTATTTGACAGAGAGAAACACAGCCAGAGAGGGAGCACAAGCAGGGGGAGTGAGAGAGGGAGAAGCAGGCCCCCTGCCGAACAGGAAGCCCGATGTGGGACTCGATCCCGGAGGATCTCCGGGATCATGACCTGAGCCAAAGGCAGTCGCTTAACCAACTGAGCCACCCAGACGCCCCTATTTATTTTTTTTAAGAGAAAGAGAGCACACAAGCAGGGGGAGCAGCAGGGAGAGGAAGAAGCAGGCTCCCCGCTGAGCAGGGAGGCTGATGCAGGGTTCATTCCCAGGACCCTGGGATCATGACTTGAGCCAAAGGCAGACACTTAACCCACTGAACCACCCAGGCATCCCAAATACTATGTTTGTTGGACAGTTTTTCTGGTCGTGACTGGGATCATTCTGTACCTACAATCAGCCATGGGCTATGTAGGCAGTTCTACTAATCTTGGCTTAGGTGCCTCATATACTGGAGAATCTAGGATGGCAAAAACTGGGGCCACTTGGCTCTCTTTCACATTCTCTTGCATCCTCCAGGAGACTAGCTCTGACCTGTTCTCATGGCCCTGGCAAGGTTCCAGGTGAAATGTTTGTAGACCTCCTGAAGCTTAGGCTGGAATTGGAGCACCATCAACTCTGCCACATTCTGCTGGTGAAAGCAATTCCCAAGGCCAGTCCAGGTTCAAGAAATGGGTAGATTAATGTTGTATCTTGATGGGAGGAGCAACGAATTCAAATTGTAAGAAGTGGTAGATACATATAGGGGTGAGACAGAGGTCATAATAGTCTACCACATAGGCACATAAAAGCTCAATAAATACTGGCTATTATTTGCATGTTAGTGAATTGCCTAGTTGTATTTAGGAGGATTTCAAATTCTCAAATTCAGATCATTAATTTGTTTTTTGGGTTGTTTTTTTTTTTTAAGATTTTGTTTATTTAAGAGAGAGAGACAGCAAGAGAGAGCATGATGCATGGGAGAAGGGGAGAGAGAAGCAGACTCTCTGCAGAGCAGGGAGCCCAGGGTGGTACTCAATCCCAGGACCCTGGGATCATGACCTAAGCTGAAGGCAGACACTTAACCAACTGAGTCACCCAGGCACCCCTCAGATTGTTAATTTGTAATAGCCCTTCATAAACGTTGCAGGTTTTTTTGTCTTTGAATTTTGGAGTGGTTTGTTATTGCTTTTTTGCCCTACAAAAGTTTAAAGTTGTTCTGTAATCAAGTATATCAGTCTTTCCCTTGTTCTCATTCACCTAGTGTTCTCAAGTTTCCAAGCATAAGAGAAGATAAGCTCCCATGCTTAAAAGCTTACCAAGTTACTGTTTTATATTTGCTAACAAGGGTGAAGACACCTCTTGGTGGAAAAAACTGCTGAATTATATTACGCTGACAGAGACAGGAAGGATTTGTGGTCCTTTTTGCAGTCTATTACGTTGCTTTTGTAATACTCAGGGCAAAAAATGTGTCTTTAAATGTATAAGTGAAGATCCCAAATGTGAAACCCTGGCCCAGATGCAAAACCAGGGCCCAGGTACAACCTGGGACCACAAAGGCAAAACCAAAGCTTCAGGAGTAAAGCACAGCTTCCTGATTCAAACTGGGACCCAGAGAGAAACAAGCTCACAGGCACAAAACTCACAAGTAAAACCAGGCAACTCCAGCTGAGCCGCATGGGGACCCCCACCAGGGACACGGTTCCGGGGCAGGAACAGCACAGGACTCCGGACCTCTGAGCTCCCCAGCAGCACTCAGTCACTGCTCTGCCAGCAGACAGCACCCGCCACTGCCCTCTACCACCCCTCACCAACATTACTCAGAGGAGGAACACCCAACAGAAGAAAAACTCAGAGGCTGCAACACCTGTCATAGAACTACTGGATATGCACATAAACAATATGACAGAAATGGAATTCAGGGTAGCAGTCATCCAAGCTATGGCTAAGTTGGAAAAGGCCATTAGTGTCAAGGTAGAAGCTCTAAGGGCGGAAGTGAAAGCTGACCTGGTAGAGGTTGAAAATGTTATCAATGAGATCCAATCTAATCTAAATACTCTAACAGCTAGGGTAAGTGAAGCAGAAGATCGCATTAGTGATTTAGAAGACAGATTGAGAAGGAGAAGCGGGAGGGAGAAGTCTTGGAACAAACAGCTAAAATCCCATGAAAATAGAATTAGGGAAATAAATGATGCCATGAAACACTCCAATATCAGAATTATTGGAATCCCTGAGGGAGTTGAGAGAGAGAGAGAGAAGGCTAGAAGATGTAGTTGAACAAATCCTGCATGAAAATTTCCCTAATCTGGGGAATGAAACAAGTGTTTAAATCCTGGAGGCAAAGAGGACACCCCCCAAGATCAACGAGGCTAGAAAAACCTCCAAGCACATAATTGTGAAATTCACAAATCATAAATTCAAAGAATATGTTTTAAGGGCAGCTATGGGGAAGAGATTCCTTACGTACAGAGGAAGGACCATCAGAATAACATCAGACCTGTCCACAGAAACCTGGCAAGCCAGAAAGGGCTGGCAAGACATATCCAGGAAATTAAATGAAAAAAATATGCAGCCAAGGATAATGTACTCAGCAAGGTTGACTTTCAAACTAGCTCCAATAAAACGGCACAGAGTTGCAGACTGGATAAAATGACAGGACCCGTCCATATGCCATCTACAAGAGACACATTTGAATCTAAAGATATATCCAGACTGAACATGAGGGGATGGAGAACCATCTTTCATGCCAATGGACCTCAAAAGAAAGCTGGGATAGTGACTCATATCAGACAAATAATATTTTAATCTAAAGACTGTAGTCAGAGATACAGAAGGACACTACATCATTATCTTAAAGAGTCTGCACACCAAGAAGATCTAACAATTGTAAATATTTATGCCCCCAACATGGGAGCAGCCAACTACATAAGCCAATGTTAAGCAAAATAAAGAGTCATACTGATACAAAAATATTAATTGTAGGAAATCTTAACATGGCACTCTCAGCAATGGACAGATCATCTAAACAGAAAATCAACAAAGAAATAAGAGGTTTGAATGACACATTGGACCAGATGGATCTCATAGACATATTCAGAATATTCCACCCTAAAACAACAGAATACTCATTCTTCTCGAGTGCAAATGGAACTTTCTCCAGAATAGACCACATACTAGGTCACAAATCAGGGCTCAACCGATACCAGAAGATTGAGATTATTCCCTGCCTATTCTGTGGCCACAATGCTTTGAAACTGGAACTCAACCACAACAAAAGTTCAGAAGGAATTCAAACACTTGGAAGCTAAAGACTATCCTGCTCAAGAATGTTTAGATCCACCAGGAAATCCAAGAACTTAAACATTTCATAGAAACCAATGAGAATGACAGTATATCGATCCGAAACCTATGGGATACAGCAAAGGCACTCATAAGGGGGAAATACATAGCCATCCAAGTCTCACTCAAAAAAAATTGAAAAATCCCGAATACACCAACTCTTGTTACACTTTAAAAGTACTGGAAAATCAACAACAAATTAAGCCAACCCCACACACAAGACAGGAAATAATTAAGATTAAAGCAAAGATCAATGAATTAGAAACTAGAGATGTAGTAGACCACATCAAGGAAGCTAGAAGTAGGTTCTTTGAAAGAATTAATAAGATCAATAAACCATTGGCCAAACTAATCCAAAATAAAAGGGAGAGGATCTAAATTAATACAATTATGAATGAAAGGGAAGAAATCACGACTAACATCAAGGAAATAGAAACAATCATTAGAAATTACTATCAACAGTTATATGCCAATAAGTTAAACAACCTAGAAGAAATGGATGCATTCCTGGAAACCTTTAAACTTCCAAGACTGAAACAGGAAGAAACAACCTGAATAGACCAATACCTAGTAATGAGATTGAAGCAGTGATCAAAAACCTCCCAAAAAACAAGAGCCCAGGACCTGGAATATTCCCGGGGGAATTCTACCAAACATTCAAAGAAGAAATAATACCTATTCTCCTGAAGCTCTTTCAAAAAATAGAAACAGAAGGAAAACTTCCAGACTCTTTCTGTGAAGCCAGCATTACTTTAATCCCCATACCAGGGAAAGGCCCCATGAAAAAGGAGAATTTCAGACCAATATCCCTGATGAACATGGATGCCAAGATTCTTAACACGATCCTAGCTAATAGGATCCAACAGTACATTAAAAAGATTATCCACCAGGACCAGGTGGGATTGCAAGGGTAGTTCAGCATTCGCAAATCAATTAATGTGATAGAACAAATCAATAAGGGAGAGAGAAGAACCACATGGTCCTCTCAGTTGATGCAGAAAAAGCATTTGACAAAATACAGCATCCATTCCTGATTAAAACTTCCTAAAATATAGGGATAGAGGGAACATTTCTCAACTTCATAAAATCTATCTATGAAAAACCCACAGCAAATATCATTCTCATTGGGGGAAAACTGACAGCCTTCCCGTTGAGATCAGGAACAAGACAAGGATGCCCACTCCTGCCACTATTGTTCAACATATTGTTAGAAGTCCTAGCAAAAGGGGTGCCTGGGTCGCTTAGTTGGACAACTGCCTTCGGCTCAGGTCATGATCCTGGAAACCTGGGACCATGCCCTGCATCAGGCTCCCTACTCCACGGGAGGCCCGTTTCTCCCTCTCACTCCCCATGCTTGTATTCCCTCTCTAGCTGTGTTTCTCTCTGTCAAAAAAATAAAATAAAATAAAAAGTCCTAGCAACAGCAATCAGACAACAAAAAGAAATGAAAGGTATACAAGTTGGCAAAGAAGAAATCAAACTTTCTTTTTTTCACTGATGACACTTTATATGGAAAACCCAAAAGAATAGCTGGAGCTCATACAACAATTCAGTAATGTGGCAGGATACAAAATCAGTGCACAGAAATCAGTTGTGTCCTTATACACTAACGATGAAAATACAGAAAGGGAAATTAGAGAATCAATTCCATTTATTCTAGCACCAAAGACCATACGATACCAAGGAATAAACCTAACCCAAAGAAGTTAAGGATCTGTACTCGAGGAACTACAGAACACTCATAAAAGAAATTGAAGAAGACACAAAAAGATGGAAGAACATTCCATGCTCCTGGATCGGAAGAATACACATTGTTAAAATGTCTATACTGCCCATAGCAATCTGTACTTTCAGTGCCATCCTGATCAAAATTCCACCAAATTTTTCAAAGTGCTGGAACAAACAATCCTAAAATTTATAAACCAGAAAAGACCCTGAATTGCTAAGAAAATGTTGAAAAGAAAAATGAAACTGGGGTCATCATGTTGCCTGATCTCAAGCTTTATTACAAACCTGTGATCACCAAGACAGCATGGTATTGGCACAAAAACAGACACATAGACCAATGGAACAAAGTAGAGAGTCCAGATATGGACCCACAACTCTATGGTCAAATAATCTTCAACAAAGCCGGAAAAAATATCCAGTGGAAAAAAGACAGTCCCTTCAATAAATGGTGCTGGGAAAATTGGACAGCTACATATAGAAGGAAACTTGACCATTCTCTTACACCATACATGAAGATAAACTCAAAATGGATTAAAGATCTCAACATGAGGCAGGAATCTGTCAAAATCCCAGAGGAGAACATAGGCAGTAAGCTCTTTGACATTGGCCACAGCAACTTCTTTCAAGACACATCTCCAAAGGCAAAGGAAACAAGCGAAAATGAACTTTTGGGACTTCATCAAAATAAAAATCTTCTGCACAGCAAAGGAAACAGTCAACAAAACAAAGAGGCAACCCACGTAATGGGAGAAGATATTCGCAAATGACACTACAGACAAAGGGCTGAGATCCAAGATCTATAAAGAACTCAAACTCAACAACCAAAAAAATAAGATGATCATATCAAAAAATGAGCAGGAGACATGAAGAGGCACTTCTCCATAGATGACATACAAGTGGCTAACAGACACATGAAAAAATGTTCGTCATCATTAGCTATCAGGGAAATTCAAATCAAAACCACATTGAGATACCACCTAACACCAGTAAGAATGGCCAAGATTAACAGGACAGGACACAAGTGTTGGAGAGGCTGCGGAGAAAGGGGAACCCTCTTACACTGTTGGTGGGAATGCAGGTTGGTGCAGCCACTTGGAAAACAGTGTGGAGATTCCTTAAAAAATTAAAAATAGAGCTACCCTATGACCCTGAAGTTGCACTACTGGGTATTTGCCCTAAAGATACAGATGTAGTGAAAAGAAGGGCCATATGTACCCCAATGTTCATAGCAGCAATGGCCACAGTCACCAAACTATGGAAAGAGCCAAGATACCCTTCAATAGATGAATGGATAAAGAAGATATGGTCCATATATACAATGGAATACTACGCCTCCATCAGAAAGGATGATTACCCAACTTTTGTAGCAGTGTGGACTGGTTTGGAGGAGATTATGCTGAGTGGAATAAGCCAAGCAGCAAAAGTCAAATATCATATGGTTTCACTTACTTGTAGAGCATAACGAATAATAGGGAGGAGAGTAGAAGGAAAGGAAATGTGAGCTGGCGTAAATCAAGGAGGGAGATGAAACGAGAGATTTTGGACTCAGAAACAATCTGAGGGTCATGGAAGGGAGAGGGTTTGGGAGATGGGTGAGCCTGGTGGTGGATATTGAGGGCACGTATTGCATGGAGCACTGGGTGTCAGGCATAGACAATGAATCTCTGAACACTGAAAAAATAAAATAATGGAATAAAAATATTTTAAAAGCACTAAATATATTAGCAAAGGAGGAAGATTTGAGTTTTTACATCAAGAAGCTAGAAAAGAAACAGCAAAGTAAACCCAAAGAAAATAGAAAGAAGGCAATAATATAAAGCAATAGTCAATGATACAGAAAATACATATACGGTAGGGAAATCCAACAGAGCCAAAGTTTGTTGCTTAACAATATAATGAAATTGGTCAACTTTATTTAGCAAGAAAAATGAGAGGAAACACATCAATAGAAGGAGTAAAATAGGGACCATCACTACAGATTATGCATGTGTTACAAAGATGAGAGTATTTGTGAAGAAGTGTTTGCCAAAATATTTGAAAACTTGGATAAGTGGAAAAATTCATTGAGAAATATAACATTTAAGTAGATACCAGAAGAAACAGAAAATTCTGTATTTATTAAAGCAACTGTCTTTGTATTGAAACACTTTTTCACAAAGAAAATCTAGACCCACATAGCTTCAGCAATGAAATCATCCAAATACCTAAGGAGTAATCAATCAAACATAAACATTTCCAAAGAATAAGAAAATAGTTGACACCTCCCACCTAGTTTTATGAGACCACCAAACCCTCATTCCAAAAATTCAGGAGGATACTATAAGGGGAAACCAGTGGGTTCTTGTAAGCTTGAAAAAATTAGAAACTCAGTCAATGAAATTAACCCAATCAATGTAACAAAGGAGAAAAATCATGCGATTATTTTACTAAATTCAAAAAAGAATTTGATAAAATGTAATACTCATTCATGATTAAAAAAAATTTTTTTTGGCAAACCAAGAATAAAAGAGTTGACTTCTTTAACTTCATAAAGTGTATTTTTAAAAATCTACATAAAACTTCATATATAATAGTGACATTATTTTTTTTTGAAATTTTTATAGTAAAATTATTTTTAAAAAGCCTTCCTGAGATCAGGAATGAGGTAAAGATGACCAGTTTTTAGTATGTATATTCATTGCTGTCCTTGAGCGTTCAGTCAGTGCAGTAGTTTGAAGGGGGGGGGGGAGATGTACAAATGGTAAAGGAAGAAATAGAACTGCCGTTTTTCACAATGGCGTAATTGTGTATGTAGAAAATTTAAAGCATAAAATATTAGAATAAGTGAATTTAGCAAGGCTCCTGGATACAAGATGAATATTAAAAAATTCAATTATAGTTCTACCTTAGCAAGATACAACTGGGAAATGAAAATTTTAAATTTTGTAAGTAAAATAAAAGTAAAAACATAGGAATAAATCAAATAAAAAATGTGTAAGAAGACAGCAGCAGAGAAAACTACAAAACACTACTGAAAGAAATAAAACAAGATCTAAGGAAATGAAAGGATACGTCAGTTTAAGATGGGACCATGAATGTAGAAAGTCTTTATTTTCTGTCAACTTTATTTCCATTTTGTCTGGCTTAAGCTGTTCTTAAAACCACTCATGGTTATTTTTACCCATTCAGCAACCTGAGCAGTGGGAGCTGCAGAGCAGCCTTCAGCAGGCTGAGTGCCCTGGTCGTCAGCAGGGAACTGCTCAATGGGCACAGAGGACACATGCGCGCCCTCAGACCGTCTTCAGGCTGAGTAGCGATGAACTCAGGGGCTGGAGTAGTCTCTCAGCCTGAAATCGCTCCTGGGTCACAGCCTTTTCAGCAGCAGCCTGCTCTTTTCAGTTTCTTCAGGACCTCTGGAGATGTAGAGATCAGTCATGACCTCCCATGGGTGTTCAGGTTAAATGGGGCCACACATGCCTAGAATTTCCCTAGACCAGCATCCACCACATCAGACCCACTGAGTGAGCTCCCTCGTTGTTGCAGGGTATGGCAATGTCCACCTAATGCAAAGGAGAGTCTGTTACACAGGGCGATGGTAGGCAGGTTGATGTAAGACACCTCTGTGAGAGGCAGGTGGTCAGCCTTATGAGCAGTAACCACCAGAAGTCTCGGCTCCCAGAAGGCTTTCTGGAGCTGGTTAGTGAAATTTCTAGGAATGAAGTAGCTGGCCATGTGAGTGGCTCCAGTAGCAGCTGCAAATTTCAGCACAACTGACTGGCCAGTATTTCTGGATGATAGGACACTGAGGTGAGCCAGGTTTTCAATGGTAACAGTGGCATGAGCTGTGAGCAGAAAGTTCTTTTGGGTTCTCTTCAGATTTGTGATATAGATACCATCACTTTTGTAGATGTACTGTTCCATCAGGAGGTCAGGGTTGGTGCCAGTTAAGTGGGTTCCTGCTGTAAGGAATTTGAAGACATCCTCCTCCTGCATTTGCAGGACATCAAGGGCTCTGGACATTGTGAAAGCTTGCATTTTTGTTACACTGGGAATGCAGAACAACACTGTCTGGGTCCCTTCCTGGGTAGCACAAAAACTGGAGTACTGACTATTGTAAAATTGTCAGCTTCCCCTAAGTCAGCCTTTGGATTCAATAAAATCCCGGTCAAAATCCCAGAAAACCTTTTTGTAGACTTGACACATAGATTCTCAAATTTAAAATGGAAACAGAAATGGCTGAGAATAGCAAAAATACAAACTTGAAAAATACCAAGTTAGAGGATGTAAGCAACCAAATATCGAGGTATTACAAACTACAGTTACTAAAAAAAAAAAAAAAATACGATGTGGTATTGGTGCAAGGATAGAAAATTAAATGAAGGAGCAGGGTCCAGAAATAAACTTACATATACCTGACAACTATTTTTACTTTGAAGGTGCCACAATACTATAGTGGAGGGAAGAATAGCATTTTTCAGTAAATAATATTTGGTCAATTACATTTGTACAGAAAGAGATGAACCCTTTTTTTTTACCTTTATTCTTTTTATTTAATTTAAATTTCAGTTAACATACTAGGTTTAGGTGTACAATATAGTGATTTAACACTGTCATGTAACACCTGGTGCTGATCTTGCACTTGCACTCCTCCTCCCCATCACTTGTCTCACCCATCGCTGCACCTGTCTCCCAAGCGGTAACCCTCAGTGTGTTCTCTATAGTTAAGAGTCTGTTTCTGGGTTTGCTTCCCCCCCCACACACTTTGCTTGTTGTATTGTTTCTTAAATTCCACATATGAGTAAAATCATAAGGTGTTTCTCTGACAGATTTCACTTAGCATAATACTCCATTCATGTCATTACAAGTGGCAAGATTACACTGGGTTGTTTTTTTTTTTTTTTTTTTTTTTTAAGACTTTATTTATTTATTTATTTGCCAGAGAGAGAGAGAGAGAGAAAGCACAAGCAGGAGGAAGCAGCAGAGCGAGAAGCAGGCTTGTTTCTTGTGTTGTTTATTTTAGCCATTCTGACAGGCATGAGGTGATATCTTATTATAGTTTTGATTTGTAGTCCCCTGATGATAAGTGATGTTGAGCATCTTTTCATGCATTTGTTGGCCATCTGTATGTCTGTTCATGTCTTCTGCCCATTTTTAAGTTGGATTATTTATTTTTGGGGTGTTGAGTTTTATAAGTTGTTTATATATTTTAGATACTAACACTTTATAACTTTTTATTTTGATGTATCTCCAATAGTTTAGTTTTTGCTTTTTTCCCTTGCCTCTGGAGACTTATCTAGAAAGAAGTTACTGTGGACAGTGTCAAAGAAGTTATACTGCCTGTTCCCTTCTATGATTTTTATGGTTTCAAGTCTCACATTTGGGTCTTTAATCCATTTTGAATTTATTTTTATATATGGTGGTAGGAAGTAGTCTGGTTTCATTCTTTTGAATATTGCTGTTGAGCTTTCCCAACACTGTTTGTTGAAGAGACATTCTTTTTCTCACTGGATATTCTTTCCTGCTTTGTCGAAGGTTAATCCACCATATGGTTATGGGTTCTTTTCTGGGTTTTCTTTTCTTTTCTTTTCTTTCCTTTTCTTTTCTTTTCTTTTCTTTCTTTCTTTCTTTCTTTCTTTCTTTCTTTCTTTCTTTCCTTCTTCTTTTTTTTTTAAGATTTTATTTTTAAGTA
Source organism: Spilogale gracilis (assembly GCA_004023965.1). Taxonomy (NCBI): domain Eukaryota; kingdom Metazoa; phylum Chordata; class Mammalia; order Carnivora; family Mephitidae; genus Spilogale; species Spilogale gracilis. The sequence continues at coordinate 21,403 of PITA01000937.1, forward strand.
ATCTTTACAACCAACATGGGGCTCTAACTTACAACCCTGAGATCAAGAGTCACATGCTGTACCAACTGAGCCAGCCCAGGTGCCCTGAACTGCTCATTTTTGGGTTTTCTATTCCTTTTTTTTTTTTTTAATCTTTGTGTCTATTTTAATGCCAGTACCATACTGTTTTGATCACTATAGCTTTGTAATATAACTTGAAGTCTGGAATTATCATGCCTCCAGCTTTGTTTTCTTTTTCAAGATTGCTTTGGCTATAAGAGACTCTTAATCTCAGGAAACAAACTGAGGGTTGCTGAGGGGTGGAGGGTGATAGGGTGGCTGGGTTATGGACATTGGGGAGGGAATGTGCCATGGTGAGTGTTGTGAATTGTGTAAGACTGATGATTCACAGACCTGTACCCCTGAAGCAAATAATACATTATATGGTTTTTTTGTTTTTTAAGATTTTATGTATTTATTTGACAGAGAGAAACACAGCTAGAGAGGGAACACAAGCAGGGGGAGTAAAAGAGGGAGAAGCAGGCCTCCTGCCGAGCAGGGAGCCCGATGCGGGGCTCGGTCCTAAAATCCTGGGATCATGACCTAAGCCAAAGGCAGGCACTTAACAAGTGAGCCACCCAGGTGCCCCAATACATTATATGTTAATTAAAATAAAATAAAATAAAAAAGTTATAGTAGTGCACAGTCACTCCAGAATATTCCCTCATACCTCTTCCCAATAATTCCTAGTCCTACACCCTCCTATAAGAGGCAAACATTGGCTTGCTACTGAAGAATTTCAAATAAATAGAGTCAATTAAAAAAAAAATTGGTTGGGCTACTCTGGGTCTTTTTTATTTCCATACAAATTACAGGATTGTTCTAGTTCTATGAAAAATGCTATTGGTATTTTGATACATATTGCAGTAAATGTGTGGATGGCTTTGTGTAGTATAGGTATTTTAACAGTATTTGTTCTTCCAATCTCTTTCTGCCATCTTCATTTTCTTTTATCAGTATTTTAGTCTTTAGAGTACAGGTCTTTCACCACTTTGGTTGGATTTATCCCTAGGTATCTTACTGTTTTTGTTATAATTGTAAATGGAATTGTTTTCTTAATTTCTCTTTCTACTGCTTTATCATTGCTGTACAGAAATAAAACAGATTTCTTTATGTTGATTTTGTGTCCTTTGCTGAATTCATTTATCAGTTCTAGCAGTTTCTTGGTGGAGTCTTTGGGGTTTTCCTGCCCCACATCTTAACAATGGTTATAATGACTGAAATAATCACAGCTTTCAGTATAGCCTGCTTTCTACAATGCATAACATTCATACAGTAAGGGCCACATTGTTAGATCTTATCATTCTAACACTGCAGCTTATACATATATACAACGTCCAGATTTCAATTCTCAGAGGAATTCTTCTATGCCAGGGTACAACATAAAACACAAATTATTTATTTGAAAGAGAAATAGATGAATGTTATTAGATTCCAACTGCCAATTATGCAGTTCCTTTTAGAAGTCTTATATTCAGTCCACTTCTTCATTTTACAGATTTTTATTGAGCACCCGTTGTGTTATTGCTTAATCTCAGTATCACTTTATCCTAAACTAAATTTACAAGTCTTACAGATCTATTCTTTTGTCATTGTTCTCTCTCTCAGTGAACGTTACCATTTACTGACGTCAAAAGTCTAGTTGCTGTCCCCGGCTTTTTTTTCCGTCCCTATTTTTTCCATCAGTTACCAGGTTTAAAGCCTTTCTCCTTTTCCTATTTGCAGTACTACCACTGGAATCCAAATCCTCATCATGAATCATAGCCTCAATTTTTACTTCTTACTAATACACTTTTCTTATAAAAACAGAGACTATGCAGTCGAAGTGTGTCATGTCACTCCAGTTTAAAATTCTTCAGTTCAGGGGCTCCCAGGTGGTTCAGTCATTAAAGTGTCTGACTCTTGGTTTCTGCTCAGGTCGTGATCTCAGGGTGGTGAGCTCAAGCCCTGTTTCAGCGGGGAGTCTTGCTCCAGATTCTCTCTCTTCCTCCTCCTTTCCCCCTCCCCTAGCTCCCTCTCACACACAAATCTTTGAAAAATAGAATAAAAATCTTCAGCTCTCCATTAACCTTAGGATAAAATCAAAACTCTGTGATTGATTTATAAATCCCTGTATTGTCTGACCACTATTTAGTTGTCCCAGCTTTTCTTCTCAGTAAACTCAGTGATTCAGCCAGAGTTTGTGTCTTTATGTCCTCATCTTAAATTAACACATGCTGATCCCTTATTTGGAACATTCTTCTCTTTCCCTACCTTTCCCAACCCAGTACTCATCATAAAAGTTATAAAATATTATACACAAAAAGTTAGATATCTATAGTTTTAAAAAATGAAAAAAGAGTTTCTGTATATCTAAAAGGATATTTCTGGGTACATTTGAAGTCTTTAATGTGCCTCTCTCTGACCATATCTCTTCTCCTTATTCCAGAGATAACCACTGTCCTGTATTTATGTTTATTGTTTGTTGCTTTTGTTTATAACGTCATTAACACAAATATATGTTTTCCTGTGGTTTGGTTTCACATGATGAAGCTAATTTTGTGTGGCTGTGGTTCATTTTGTTGCTGTTAAGACCTTTCACTGGGTGACCATTCCAAAATTTACTATGTTTTCTTGTCAATAAGTATTTAGGTTGTCCCCAGTTATTTGCTGTTATAAACAATATTGTAATGAATATTCTTGTAATTTCTCCTGATACATATGGGCAAGGGTATGGGCCTAAGAGAAAAATTGCTAGGTTTTATACATTCTCTATTTTATCAAATGACACCAATTTTTTTCCAGAGGCCTAATACTAAGTTACTTCCTCTCCTCTATAGTGTTCATGAGTCACCCCTGATCCTCCATCCTCAGCAACTCTTGGTGTTGTCGTTCTTTTGCCAGTCCGTTGGTTATAAAATGGTATTTCTTGGATTTTGTACACATTGCCATGTTTGCTGATGAGTTTGAGTGTATTTTCATGTTTATTTGGTGTTTGTATTTTATGCCTATGTTGTCTTTTGTCTCTTTTCCTATTGGGTTGTTTATTTTTTTCATGCTGGATTTGAGCACTATTTATATATATACAGATATAGTTCATTTGATTTCCACTCATGAAACAGACTTACAAGGACACTTTGTCAGCTCAGTTAAAGTGTTTGACTCTTAGTTTCAGCTCAGGTCATGATTTCAGGGTCGTGGAATTGAGCCCCACATAAAGCTCCTCTCTGAAGGTGGAGTCTGCTCAGAATTTTCTCTTTTCTTCTCCCTCTGCCCCTCTCCATGCTTGCAGTGTCGCTCCCTCTAAATAAATAAATAAAATATTAAAAAGTTTTGTATTTTATCTGTGCTAGATGCTGAGCTAAACTGAGAATACAGCTGTGGATAAGAAAGAAACTATCCCTTGGAGCTAGAGAGTATACTGCTAAGTGAGTCTGTCAGAGAAAGACAAATACCATAAGATTTCACTCACATGTGGAATTTAATAAACAAGGAAACCATGGAGAAAAAAAGGGAACCAATCCAAAAAATAGACTCTTAACTTGAAATAACAAACTGATGCTTACCAGAGGTGAGGTGGGTAGAGCAAAAGGGTGAGATAGGTGAAGGAGATGAAGAATGCGCTTATCTTGATGAACACTGTATGAGTAATATATTGAAATGTTGAACCACTATATTACCACCTGAAACTAATGTGTAACACTGTATGTTAACTATACTGCAATTAAAATTTAAAACTTAATAAAGCGAACAGAAACTATCCCTGCTCACAGGGGTCCATGTCCTCACCATTGAAGGGGTCAAAAAGTAATGAAGCAAATCTCTAAAGTAGTTAGATCGTGGGGCCCTTGGGTGGCTCAGTGGTTAAGTGTCCAGCTCTTGGTTTCAGCTCAGGTCATGATCTCACATGGGATTGAGCCCCAGGTTGGGCCTCCAAGCTTAGTGGGGAGTCTGCTTGAAGATTCTCTCCCTCTGCCACTTCCCCTACTCACACGTAGGCATGAACTCTCTCTGTCTCTCTAAAACAAAATCTTTTTAAAAAAATTGTTAGGGACGCCTGGGTGGCTCAGTTGGTTGAGCGACTGCCTTTGGCTCAGATCATGATCCCGGAGACCCGGGATCGAGTCCCACATCAGGTTTCCTGCTCGGTGGGAAGCCTGCTTCTCCCTCTCTCACTCCCCCTGCTTGTGTTCCCTCTCTCGCTGTGTTTCTCTCTGTCAAATAAATAAAAAATCTTAAAAAAAAAAAAAAAATTGTTAGATTGGGGGCACTTGGGTGGCTCAGAGAGTTAAGCCTCTGCCTTCAGCTCAGGTCATGATCTCAGGGTCCTGGGATCGAGTCCCACATCAGGCTCTGTGCTCAGCAGGGAGCCTGCTTCTCCATCTTTCTCTGCCTGCCTCTCTGTCCATTTGTGATCTCTCTCTCTCTCAAATAAATAAATAAAATCTTTAAAAAAATTGTTAGATTGTATTAGGTGCCGTTAATATCAACTTGCTCTGCACTTCCTCAAAATGAACTTACCTGACTCCTGCTAAATTTGGTTCCTTTGAATACCGTAAGTACTTCCATAGCACACATGCTAGTAGTAGTAATGTTTGCCTTTCTCACTAGTTGACACATTTTCCAAGATCAGGAGCCTATTTTGTTATTGTTGTTTATTTCTGTATCTCCAGTTCTTAGCCTGGTGTTATTCATATGGTAGGTGCTTAATAGATATTTATTGAATGGATGGATGGATGATTGAAAAGTTGTTATCTGTGATAATAACTGGAAATTCAGCATTCCATGGTGACACCCAAAAAGTATAGGCCCCTGGATTTGGCGTTTTGGTATGGACAATGATGGTTAAAAAATGGTAGAAGCTAACTGTTTCAAGCCCTATATGAAATAAATAGCTCACTGCACATTTTTTTTTAAGATTTATTTATTTATTTGACACAGAGAGAGAGATCACAAGTAGGCAGAGAGACAGGCAGAGAGAGAGGAAGAAGCAGGCTCCCTGCTGAGCAGAGAGCCCGATGTGGGACTCGATCCCAGGACCCTGAGATCATGACCTGAGCCGAAGGCAGAAGCTTAACCCTCTGAGTCACCCAGGCACCCTGCACATTTTTTTTTAATCCAAAAATACAGTTGCCAAGGGAAAGTACTATGTCTAAGTATTAATTTAGGCCCAGTTGAATAATAAAAAATTAGAGTAGAGGAATACACAATAAGAAGCTAACTTAGCCAACAAATACAGAGGATGTGTATATGGGGCAGAAGAGAAGCCCTATATTAGAAAACATGATGTTGGTCATATTCCCTTGTCATTGTAGGGGGTATTCACACAGTACTAGGTGCCCTACAGACCTAGTTGATGGATCTGAAGAGTAATAATCTAATGTAAGACTGGGAGTAAGACTCATTCTAAATGTGTCTACTTGGATACTGAAGAATTTAAAGGAGGTGCCAACCTGTGAAGTACTGGGTCAGAACAGCCAAGCTGAGAAAGGACAGCAGGCAAACTTCTCATGAGTGAGCCTGGGGTTGTCTGAAGGGTCAGAAGCCTCTGGACTTGTATGACTTGGAAGTTACTCGGTCTGGTGAAACATGGCACAGAGCAGAACATAGTTTTGGTCTGGACATATGCAGCAAAAGTACTTATTGGTCAGACCAAGAAGCTAATGACATGCAGTTTGACCTACCTAGTGGAAAAAGTACCCAGAAGAACCCGAAGAATATGAAACACATCTTGTACCTGCTGTTAGATTTAGACCTTTGCTACAAGTACTATACTTCAGTAACTGCACAGAGGTACCTGAGAAGAAGTAAAAACATGAAAAACATTTTTGGCATAGCAAAAAGGACCCAAGGCTACTTATTTGTAAAGGTGTATAACAGCTCATCAGAAATGTTTCTTTTTTTTTCTTTTTTTTTTTTTTTAAAGATTTTATTTATTTATTTGACAGAGAGAAATACAGCTAGAGAGGGAACACAAGCAGGGGGAGTGAAAGAGGGAGAAGCAGGCCTCCTGCCGAGCAGGGAGCCCGATGTGGGACTCGATCCCGGGTCTCCAGGATCATGACCTGAGCTGAAGGCAGTCGCTTAACCAACTGAGCCACCCAGGCGCCCCAGAAATGTTTCTAATGACATTGAAAAATTGCAACTACAGCAATGATGAATAGTAGAATGTGGCTGGTTGAAACCTGTATATAATTTTCAAATCTGTATTCACTCATGCCACAAAGGTCAACTGAGTACAGTTACTATATGTCATGGACTACTAAATACCATGAAAATACATGTCTGAAACAAGGCACCTAAGTTGGCATTATTTGCTTGTTGAAATTTTTTTGTGGTCTCTCCCCTTTTTTTTTTAAAGATTTTATTTATTTATTTGACAGAGAGAGAGATCACAAGTAGGCAGAGAGAGAGAGGAGGAGGCAGGCTCCCTGGAGAGCAGAGAGCCCGATGCGGGCCTTGATCCCAAGACCCTGAGATCATGACCTGAGCCGAAGACAGAGACTTTAACCCACTGAGCCACCCAGGCACTCATGTGGTCTCTCCTCTTTACTAAAATTAATTTGTGATTGCTTACCTAAAAAATACACATTAAGATTAATAAAATAAAAGGAAAACAATATTAGACAAAAAAAGAATCAAAAGGAACATTAAAGTTAGCCTAGTTGATTTAATTGGGTCCAAAGTTTTACTGTAAGCTTTCTGGCAATAAGGGCAAAGGGAAATTATATTGTTAAGAAGTATCAGGAACACAGTTTTTCCTGGCAGTGTTTGTGAGATAAATTTATCATGTGGATGCCTTGTATAAAACAAATAAATGCAATGAATGATAGTCTCAAGAATATTTATACAGTGAGTGCGGAAGTGGACTTTATAAAGGCTGTGTCTAATTTTGACCCCCCCCCCTTTTTTTTTAAAGAGCGAGAGTGAGACAGCAGTGAGGAGGAACGGAAGGAGAATCATGAGCAGGCTCCATGCCGAGTGCTGACCTGGATGCGGGGCTCAGTGTCACAACCTTAAGATCATGAGCTGGAGCTAAATCAAAAGTCAGACACTTAACCCACTGAGCCACCCAGGCATCTCTTATTTTGGCCTTTCTTAAAAGGCTAAGGCAAAACAGTCTAGTAATAGTGATAAAACACATGCATATATCTGATACTATATATGTGATAAGGCACATACAGAAATAATTAGAATACAAGGTAGATGGTGATAAGTACCAGAACGAGTAATAGAGAAATTGATATACGAGTTCAGGGGAGGGAGAGATTAGTTCCAAGGTAAAAGGGAGGGACAAGGTCATAACTGATCCTTGAAGTTAGGATTTGGACATGTGAAGATCAGAGGAGGCTGTTCTCATACCCTCAGACTATCAGAATTTAGAAATAACCACATTAAATTAAATGCCCAAGGAAAACATGCTAAAAACTAATGAAATGACTGCAAGAAAGACAATGTGCTACACCTTAAATTTATATAATATATATGAATTAGTCTCAACAAAACTGGAAAAAAAAATCTCAGTATATGGAGATTATACCAGAAAGGAAGGGAGGGAGGAAAAGAAAAGAAAAAGAAAGGGAATGTGCAATCTTCATGGCTTTGAAAGTAGATACGGTTTCACAAGCTTGCATAATCTCACGAAACCTGTTTCTTCAACCCTATGTTAGAGATAATAGTAACTACCTGACGTAATTTTTGTAAGGATTACAGGAATTAATGTACATGAAAATGTCTCATGCATTACTTGATAGGACCTGGCTACATGGTGACATAATTTCTTCCCTTCCATTCAAGGTAGAAAAAAGTAGACTAACGATTTTAATAATAAGAATTGACTATATATGGTTGTTCAAAGTCACAAATGCTTTATCAGTGACTGGTGGAGGATACAGATGACCCACTGATAAAGTTTTCAGGTGACTCTAAGTAAAGGTGAAAAATTAAAGTTCCAGAGGATTGCATCTCACTAGAATACCATTCTAATAAGGAGATTCTTAATGATATTAAACATGAAGTCTTGTATTTGAACAAATCACACCTGTATGAGAGCAGGATAACATAAAAGCAGCACATAGGAAAAAAACTAAGAACCTTTTGTTGTTTTCAAATTCAATATGAATTCAATTCACATATAGCTACAAAGAATGAGAGAAAAAAAAAGTCGCTTAACAGATGACACTAAGTGTTGGGTATTAGTTGCCAAATCCAGTGCATACTTTCCAGTCCTGACTTGCCTTGGTCTTTATGTAACATTTACACTGTTGGCCACACATTCTTGACTTCCAGAAGCGCCCATTCCTAATTTTCTCTATTATGAGTGTTCCTCAAATTTTTCCAAGCTTCTTTTTCCTGGCACCTGCCCCTCAAATGCTAGTTTTTCTCAATGTCTCAATGTCTACTATAAAGTTCTTTTTCTGTCTCCTTTCCTTGAACCTACATAGGTGCTGAAGTTTCTTCTACTGCCTGAAAGCTTCCTTCCATCCAGCTAGTTTGCAGTCTTTTCCCTTCCCTACTTTTCTACACTAACCCCACCTTATCTGTGCTCTCTGAGAAGTCCCAGTCCATTCTAAAAATAGAACATCTAAAGACTTCTCTATGTCTCTCCCCAAGAGCCCTGTCCTAGTCAGCAGGTTCATTTATCCAGTGGCCAGATTACCAGGCTTCCACACCCTTCCATAGCTTCCAGGCACATTCCAGTCTGGAATGTACAGAGTGCCGTTTCCCCAGCCTGGTCTTGCTGTTGCAATTTCTGTTTGCAGTGGTAAGTTCACTGTGTTTCATCAGTAATACTATCCACTCTCTCATCCAAATTATATACTATAGCATCCTGTCTTTCACAGAGTCCTGCCAGTCTTACCTTTTGAATATTTCTGGAATTCATTGTTTTCTCTCCCACTCCTATTGCCACTTTTAATTCTCATTTGTTCTGGAATAGTGAAGCCTCCCCACTGGTCTCCTTCACCTCTCTCCCTAACTCCCCCCACCCTGCCCCTCAGCTATCTGTGGAAAAAGAAAAAACCTGCCTCGCTAAATGATAGATCTAACCCTCTCACTGAGGGCATCCCATTGCCTACAGAACAAAGTTCAGTTTCTAGTCTAGCATGACAAAAAGAAAAAAAGAAAAAAACAGTCTTGCCTGTTCAATCTCTCCAGCTTCATTTCTCTCATTTCCATTTCTAACTTCTGAATTGGCTGTGATTCCTAGAATACACTTTCCAGTGATTAAAAATGGGCCTCTGTTAGTCTTTCCACTATTCCATGCTTGCTTTTACACTTCACACGTCTTGTTCTATCCTTTCCTAGGTAATTCCTATTCATATGTCTTCTCCAGGAAGCTTTCTCTGACTCCCCAGTCTGGGTTGAGTGTTGGTCCTCTATCCATCTGTAACATCTTGATATAACACTGTAATTGCATTTATAATACTGTGTTGTCCAGTACACACAAGTGATCAATAAGCATTTGCTAAATTCTTTTTTTTTTTTTGAAGATTTTATTTTTAAGTAATCTCTACACCCAATGTGGGGCTTCAACTCACAACCCCAGGATCAAAAGTCAGCCAGGTGCCCCAGTGTTTGCTAAATTCTAATGTGTTTCTCTGCATAATAGCCAGTAAGTTCCCTGAAGCCGTATTCATCTTTTAGCTTTACCAGCTAGCTCTGTGTTCACTTTCTTCTGTGTGCCACATGCCTATTACATATCTCCACTTGGATAGCTCACTGGTGTTACAAACTGCCTATCTCTAAAGTCGAATGCATGTAAAGCTCTTTTTCTCCAACCCCCCTATTCTCCCCCATAAAGAAAAAGAAATAAACAGTCTAATCCACTTCTCCTCCTAAATCCTCTAGCTCTCACTCATGTCTATGCAAAGCAGGAACACAGTTGTGGGTGCCCCTTCTCCTTCTGTCCTGACTTTACCAAATCTTGTTGGGGCTCCCCTAGAAAGTAGTATCCTTCTGGAAAACTTCCAGTTCTGAAATTCTGTTATTTAACAGTATTCAGTAGCTTGGTTTATACAAAAAATATATAGCATTTTTAGGTTGAAAGATGCAGCTTAGTAAGTAGTTGAGCTTTCAGATTTGGATTAAGATTGCCTGGTTCAGGGGTGCCTGGGTGGCTCAGTTGGTTAAGCGACTGCCTTCGGCTCAGGTCATGATCCGGGAGACCCGGGATCGAGTCCCACATCGGGCTCCCTGCTCGGCGGGAAGCCTGCTTCTCCCTCTCTCACTCCCCCTACTTGTGTTCCCTCTCTGGCTGTGTTTCTCTCTGTCAAATAAATAAAATCTTTAAAAAAAAAAAAAAAAAAAAGATTGCCTGGTTCACATTCCACACGTGCTATGTGACTCTGGAGTTAGTAATTGAATGTCTACATTGGTTTCTTCATCTGTAGAGTGAGGATTAAGTGAGGTAATGCAGAAAACACTCACATAGTGCATAGACATAATAAGCACTTCACAAGTAAGTAAAATGACCTAGTATTATACTCAAGTAGGTGCTTTCCTTTGCTTTCATTGTGATTTCGAAATCTAAAGGAGCTAAGATTGGTAATTACTCATCTTTCATGTTTGTTAGGAAAATTTTTTTTAAACCTCCCTTTTCTCTTTTATGGTGAGGAAACTCTGCTTTAAAGAGTAGTCTTTTGGTATGCAGGCAGTCAGAGAATTTGAAATCATTTTTTTATTGTGGTAAAATTTGCTAAGGATGTTCATGTCTGATAGAAATACAAGGTGTCATCATTATTTTCCTTTCTCACATAGTCTCTTTTTATTTCTCACGAAAGTACAGACATTTGGCTTCTAGGGGGTGCTAACTAACCCACACCAACAGCAGAATTGGGACATAATGATAGACTGTAGTATTAGACAGCATGGCCTCTGGACGAAGATTGCCTGGGTTACTGGCCATTTCTAGCAGTGAGGCCTCAAGTTATTTAACCTCTCTGTGCCTTAATTTCATCATCTCTAGAAATGGTGATTGTGTCACAGTGTTGGTGGAAGGATTAGATTAGTTAGTATATGAAAAGCACTTAGAACAGTGCCCACTACATAAATGTTTGTCGTTGTTATTATTATTGGTGGTGTTATTATTATTAGTGGCCAAGCAACAGCTAGAGGCTTACTTGTAACTAGATGAAGTAGCATGCCACCCATCTGATAGCTCTACTCAAAATTGTTGGCCACCTGTTCTAAGTACACTAGAGAGCCATATCCCTTGAAGCTTCTCTGACAGTCCATTTACAATATAACATTGATTATATCTGCAAGAAAATGAAATGCTGAAGCATAAGCCCATAGTTGGCTACCCAGGACTTCATTGGTCTTCATCCTAATTTGAAGGATTTGAACTGGCTGGTTTCTAAGGCACCTTCCAACTGTGAATTTGTGAATCTTCACTCACTGGTTAAATATATTTATTCTTATGCTCTTGTTTTCCTTTGAGGTTTGCTCCATTTAGTATCCCTTTTCTTTTTATTTATTTATTTTTAATATTTTATTTTTAAGCAATCTTTACACCTAGACTGGGGCTTGAACTTAGAATCCTGAAATCAAGAGTTATGTGCTCTACCAACTGAGCCAGTCCAGTGCCCCTAGTGTCCCTTTTAATATGTTTATCAGCATGAGTTCATATATTGAGTTCATGTTAATGTTGCATTCATCTGTTTTTCCGACCATGTCTGAATTTTGAGTAATAACTAGAGCTAGGCACATGAAAAGCCATTCATTTTTTCTTATGATGTAAATTTGCAAACATAAATCAAAGCCAAAAATTAGTAGATGCACCTTCCTCACCAGGATTCAAAACTGTTAGTTCATAGCCCATCTATTTTCATATACTTCCTTTCCAATTATTTTGAAACATATTCCTAGCATGATATTACTTTAATCATAAATTTTTCAGTAGATAGCTCTATGAGATAAACTCTTTTTCAAAGATACATAATCTACAATAATTGATAGATAATAATAGATGCATAATCTACATATTATCCTCACATATAGTAAAAATAAACACCTATTTGTGGCTGAACCAATCTTCAAAAAGAAAGTGAACTGGTTGTTAGCTGGGCCTAGGATGAGGATTTAGCCCTCATCCATTCAACAAAATATCCATGTGAGATGACCCAAAAAAAGAGCCTAAGTATTAACTAACGTACCAAGGAGAGAAGTCTCTCTCCTGAGTAATTCAGTAAGGATTTCAATTCTGAAGAGTGTACCCCAAACACCAATTAAATGTGCCAGAAGCAATTTATTCATCCTCCTAGAGAAAAATAAAAGTGGAATGTCTTTTTTGAATTGTGGTTTTCCATAAGCATGTGTAGGCCATTTACTGATGAATTATTAAGGAAGTCTTGATTTCATTTATGAGGCAGCACTTGATTTCAGATGCTCTGATTCTCAGGTGGCTTTACTTAAGGAAGAGCAATCTTTTCATGTTCATTTATAGTATATTTCTTTAAAACCTATAAATATTAAACCACTTGTCCTATGTACAACATTAGGAGAAAAACAATTAGACTAATATCATCTGCTTCGTATTTTTCAGAACCTGAGGTTTTTCTATTTCTTTCCTTATAACTTTTGTAATCAGCCTTCTCTATAAGTTCTATTTGCCAAGAGGAGAAATAGTACAGGTATATCTAGTGTCACACAGGTCTTCATATGACCTTAAGCAATTTCTTTCTAACATTTTTCATTTTTATTCCTAACTCTTGGAAAAGATGACTTTGAGAGTCCCTTTTCATGTTTTTACAGTGAAATTTGGGAACAAGAACTTATTTCCATTACATTCCAAAATCTAAAGAAAATTTCCTTTTTTTCTAAGTAAGTAACTAATTTTTTTAAAGATTTATTTCTTTTATAGAGACAACACAAGAGGCAGTGGGGGATGGGGAGGGACAGAGGAAGAGAGAGAGAGAATCTTAAGCAAGCTCCAAGCCCAGGATGGAGCCCAACTCCGGGCTCAGTCTCACAACCCTGAGATCATGACCTGAGCCAAAACTCGGAGTCCACTGAAACCAGGAGGGAGTCACTTAACAGACTACACCACCCAGGGATCCCAGATTACTAATATTTTAAGAAGGAGTTTGCCAACCTGGATCATCGTTCATTTCTAGGGGAGACTTTGTATAATATAATTCGTTCTACTTTTCAGCCTTACTGATAATAGGAAGCTGTACACAACTGAAGTTTTATGTGGCACTGATTCCAAAGTAAATCATCTGTTTTCATTATGTAAGACTAAGAGTCTTTCTGACTGCACCGGTCATTTTAGTCATCAGATTTTTGTTGATTCTTAAACTTCTTTAAACTGTTCCCAGGTTTATAGAGAAGTTGCCAAGATGGTACAGGGAGGTCCCATAAATCCCTTACCCAGTTTCCCCTAATGTTAGCAACTTATATTACTGTGGAACCAACACTAGTTCTTTAGTCCGGCTTAAGGAACCAGTATATGTACATTACTATTAATTAAATTCTATACTTTATTCAGATTTCACTTGTTTTTCCCTAATGTCCTTTTCCTCTTTCAGGAGATCACATTATATTTAATCAGCGTGTTCCCTTAGGCTGTCTGGGCTGTGAGAATCATTCAGTCTTTGTTTTTAATGGCCTTGACAATTCTGTGTAGTACCAACAGGTATTTTATGGAACATCACTCAATTTGTGTTTATATTACAATTAGACTAAGGTTATAGGTTTTGGAGAAAAAGATAATAGAGGTATTTTGCCCTTTTTATCCTGTCATGTTTGGGAGTACACGGTGACTACGTGACATCACTGATGATGTTGATCTTGGTCAGCTGGCTGAGGTAGTGTTTGCCCAGGTTTCTCTACTATAAAGATACTTTTCCCTACTTCTCCAATCCCTTCTTCTTTGGGAACAAGTCACTAAGTGCAGCCCATACTCAAGGCAGGAGAGAAGTTAATCTTCACCTTGTTGAGCATTGGAGTATCTTCATTAAACATTTGAAATTTATGTATTTAGGAGCTTATTTTTTTCCTTCATGCATTCCTTCCCTCCTTCCTTTCCTTCTTTCATTCCTTTTTTCTCTTTCACTCATGTATGTCAGTATGAAGCCATGGACTTTATACTTTGGAAGAACCATTCATACTTTGACTGTCTCTCCCCTTAATAAAGGAGGCGCAAGTGGTATGGACAACACTCAGCCACCTTTTTTTTTAAACTTTAAATTTTGAGGGGTGCCTGGTGGTCCATTCTGTTAAGCATCTGCCTTTGGCTCAGGTCATGATTCCAGGGTCTTGAGATCGAGCCCCACACTGGGCTCCCTGCTTAGTGGGGAGGCTGCTTCTCTTTCTCTTCTCCACTTGTGCTCTCTCTTGCTATCTCTGTTGCTATCTCTGTGTTTCTCTCCCAAATAAATAAATAAAATCTTTTTTAAAAACCTTTAAATTTTGAGATACAGATTTACATGCAGTTATGAGAAATAACAGAATGGTCCCATATCTACTTCATACAGTTTTCCCCAGTTACAGTAAGGAATTGATGCAGTCCACCAACCTTATTCACAATTCACCAGTTTTATATCCACTCATTTCTATGTATTTGTGTATTTTCACATATATGAATTTCTGTAACCATTAGTCATCAAATTTAAATGCTACTTCTGTGAATACAAAAACGGGACTGTTCAATGAAAGAAATAGATACAGCTTTTGGCTTTATCAGACATAGGAGGCTACTCAAAATAAAGGCCACTGGAATGTCTTTATGTTTAGGGTGGTTCTGCTCTGTACTGAAAGTATTTGTGGCTGAGTTCATTTTTATAAATGGGCTGTTTATGGGAAGCATACTGTGTTACCTTTGCAAGAGCACTTTGAAAGTTCATCGTATTTTTTAAAGGTTTGCTAGTGCTGCTTAACATTTTCTGTATAATCTAAGAAAGTACTTTCCCATACCAGTAGGTGGAAGCAAGAGCAGTCTTACTGTGTACTTCTCGTTCCAAGTCAACTGACATATACTGTAGATAACCTGTCCATGACTCAAAGTATCTTTGTGATATATCCCTTCCTTAATTACTTTTCTTCAACAACTTTATTGTCTTGCCACCTGCTCTTGATTGCCTTATTTATTTGGTGTCTTGGGCTGAACTTAATCATCATTCTAGGACAAATTTAGATTTTTCATCAGTTTTCTAGCTCATTGATTCAACAGTTACAACGTGTATACTTTGCACCAAGACATTCTTCCACATTTGCTAAGAAACACAAAGGTGATTAAGTCATGGAGTGTGTTCTTAAAGAGCTTAGATTCTAATAGAATTAGAAGGAGAATGTCTTTATTCTTCCCCTGACCTAGGAGAAACAGATCAGTCAGCCGTCCTAGTGTTTGATCAGCCCATCTATGGCTGGTATCTTCATACCAATTTTAATTCATTCAACAAACATCTACTGAGTATCAGGCACTTTATAGAGACTTAACTTATAAATTCATGCTTTTTTCCTTATAGATTAAAAAAAGACCAAAGCAGTGCTCACTTTGGCAGCACGTATACTGAAATTGGAATGATACAGAGATTAGCATGGCCCCTGCACAAGGATGGCACACAAATTCATGAAGTGTTCCATGTCTTTAGATGAAATCAGAGGGGGAGTCAAACCATAAGAGACACTTAATCTCAGGAAACAAACTGAGGGTTGCTGGAATGGAGTGTGGTAGGAGGGATGCGGTGGCTGGGTAATAGACATTGGAGGGTATGTGCTCTGGTGAGCGCTGTGAATTGTGTAAGACTGATGAATCACAGACCTGTACCCCTGAAACAAATAATACATTATATGTTAATTTTAAAAAGAAAAAGATCAAAGCAGTCTTCAGCTATATCATTTATTTTTTCGTTTTTTAATACAGATTGTACAGACTAAGTATCCAGGTGACATACAGACATTGAAAAAACATTGAACTTAAGGAATTTAGAAGTCAGAAGTCATTAATATTAATAACATTTCCTGGAATACACTTGGAAGACCTTCCACAAATGCTAATTAAAATAAAATGGAAGTATGATATTTCTAGATCAATTCTGTTAGCTAATTAGCAACAGCTAATAAGAATAATAATAAAATATTGAAAATAAAATTAAAAATTTTACTTTTTAAAAAATATTTTATTTATTTGATAGAAAGACAGTGAGAGAGGAAACACAAGCAGGGGGAGTGGGAGAGGGAGAAGCAGGCTTTTGGCGGAGCAGGGAGCCTGATGCAGGTCTCCATCCCAGGATCCTGGGATCATGACCTGAGCCAAAGGCGTCCCTAAAATAAAATATTTTATACAAAGGATATAAAAGAAAGAGGAGTATGTGTGTTTGTGTCTGTTGTCTGTATGCAGAGAGTGAGAAATACAGAACTTCCCCATAGCACGCTGCTTGCTCTGTCCTCTAAATTCCCCATCATTTTATTCATATAAAATTTGCTGCCTTGTATTCTCTTTATTTCTTCCTCACAAATCTGTAAGCTCCTGCAGGGCAATAACTGTGTCTTATTCACCTTTGTAACTTCAGTGAGTATTAATTAAAGGAATGACTGAAATGACTAATTTACTTCATGGGAAATCTCTTTAAAAAAAAAAAAAAGATTTTATTTATTTGACAGAGAGAAACACAGCCAGAGAGGGAACACAAGCAGGGGGAGTGAGAGAGGGAGAAGCAGGCTTCCCACCGAGCAGGGATCCCAATGTGGGATTCGATCCCGGGTCTCTGAGATCATGACTTGAGCTGAAGGCAGTCGACCAACCAACTGAGCCACCCAGGCGCCCCCATGGGAAATCTCTTTATGATGATCCTTTTCTTGATAATATAATCTGGAGTGTAGGCATATTCACAGATAATGGTAATAGCTCACTGTATCTTACCTGAGAAGTCACCAGGGAATTAAGAACTAACGTTTGTTGCATAAAAGTTTTCTTAGAATGCTTCAGTTGAACGTTATGTATGTGAAGTGTAGATTGTTTGCCTGAGTACATTAAGAATGTGTTTGCAGCTTCCAATGAGCACACTTTCTCAAGCAGTTTACTGCTTACCTAAGAACAGTTAATCAAAGGGCTCTGGAGAAGAATGAGACCCAGATGCAAAGGGTTGTCCCAGTTTGAGGTGTTTTAATCTTTGGAAATGGCAGACTCTAAGCTGTCCGTGCCTACATGGTCTGTTTTTCAGAGCTGGATGATAGCTGAAGTCGGGCATTCCTCCACAGTCCTTGAATCAATCGTACAGGGAGTGGTATAGATAGCAGAAGAGACAAATGACGGCTGTAAGTACGCTCCGCTTGCCTGATTCTCTCCCCATTATGAGCCGGGTAGACAATCACAGAGGTGTGACTAGAGAAATTTGCTGTTTTCCTTCTGTAGGATGCAATTGCAACATGAATATAGCCTCATAGTTAAGAATATGGGCTTTGTACACAGATCTAGGTTTAAAACCCAACTCCACACCTGCTGTGTGACCTTGACGCTTTACTCTCTGTGACCTGTACAAGGAGGTTATTAATATGTGCCTCTTGGCTTCTTGGGAGAATTAAATAAAGAAAGTCATATAAACTCTTGATATAATGCCAGCACATCAGCAGGCTCTTAATAAAGAGCAGGGGTGCTAATGATACTTACCAGTCATATGTGTGGCAAGTTTCTAGCTTAGAAGCCTAAATGATTAGTAAACTGGGAGTGGGAATTCATGAGAAAGATCACATTTCAGACGTAATGCATTTGAAATGTCTTCAGGTCTGAGCTCTAGCTAAGCATCTGGATGGAGTCATGGGAGACACCAACTTTCTTTGGTGAGTACAGGAAGAGAAGCCAGCAAAGGAGACTGAGAAGAAATGATCAGAAGAGTGGAAGAAGAACTAAGAAAGAGTATAAGTGAGCTTTGCCAGGGAACTTTTAGTGGAATACAGTAGACAAATTAGTGATAAAACAAGGAAGTAGAGACAGTAAGTGGGAAAGTTGCAGGATGCAAAAATTGAAGACCATAAGTTGGAAGACACATCTTTCTTTAAAACTAAGAGAAAAAGGGCGCCTGGGTGGCTCAGTTGGTTAAGCGACTACCTTCGGCTCAGGTCATGATCCCGGAGACCTGGGATTGAGTCCCACATCGGGCTCCCTGCTCGGCGGGAAGCCTGCTTCTCCCTCGCTCACTCCCCCTGCTTGTGTTCCCTCTCTGGCTGTGTTTCTCTCTGCCAAATAAATAAAATCTTTAAAAAAAAAAAAAAACTAAGAAAAAAACACAGGATTACCATAATTAATTGCATTCCGTGTAAACTCAGTAGTCAGTCTGGAAGGATCTTTCTGGATATCAGTTCTGCTAAAGAACATCAAAAGTAACAATTTTGGCTAAGAATCTCAGTCTCTGTTTAGTTGTAAAAGGTGACTTATTCACCTATGTAATTCTATAACATTCTGTTCATGGAACAGTTCTATCCTAAGTCAAATTAAATGGTCCTTAAAAGGGTGTGCCTGGGTGGTACAGTCGTCTGTTAAGCATCTGCCTTCAGCTCAGGTCATGATCCCAGGGTTCTAAGTCCCTGCTCAGTGAGGAACCTGTTTCTCCCTCTGCCCGTCCCCCGCTCTTTCTCTCTCTCTTATTCTTGCTGTCTCAAAGTCTTTAAAAAAATAAAAGGTCCTTAAATGAAAAAACTGTTGCCTAGACCACTGGTAACTCAAATAGCAGATGCTTACCTTTGTTGGAGAGCTCTAAGTACCCAGAATGGAGGACTCAGTAACAATTGAGTACTAATCCTCAATCTGTTCCTCCAGTGCAGCAGTCAATTCAGAAGAAAAATTATTAGTAACACTCAGGATGCTTGAGTCCAGTATGTGCTGTTTTTTCCAGTCTACACCATCTTCTCTAATTGCAGATCAGAGCTTTATCTAAAGCTCAACAGAGGCTAAATACTCTCAAATGGAACTGCTTATATATCGGACATCTAGATAATGGAAGAAAAGTATTAAATAACCTTAAGTGGAATTTTTGTGGTAAGCTTGTCACTGTTAAAATAGACATGTACCACAAACTATGTTAGGTTCAAGGTCTACATGTATCACAAAAACCCAGTCTCTGCTCAAGGTCTGTTGGACACATAACCAAGTCAATAAGTGATTACTCTTCAATATAAGTGCTTTGGTCATTGGACATGTAGAGTACTATCAGTTCATAAAGGAATAATTCCTAAAACACCTGAAGGTAGTCAAAAAAGCTTCCTGGAGAAGGTGAAGTATGAGTTGAGATCAAAAATAGAATTCGATACTGGGAGCATTGCAGTCCTCAGTAGCTGCTTATAGATAAACATTAGTTCTGAAGTCAAGATTTGGATGAACATGAATAGTCAAAGAAGTCCTGATGGCAGGAAATGGAGGCCTTCAAACTGTGCTTCAAAAGAATATGAGTTCAATAAGTCACAGCATTTCTGAAAGTACATTCCATAAAATGTTTTGCAAAAGTTATGAAATAGTAATTAACTCAGAATAATTGTAGCATGCTCATTTTTCTTTTTTCTTTTTTTTTTTAAAGATTTTATTTATTTAACAGTTAGATCACAAGTAGGCAGAGAGGCAGGCAGTGAAAGGAGGAAGCAGGCTCCCTTCTGAGCACAGAGCCCGATGCGAGCCTCGATCCCAGGACCCTGAGATCATGACCTGAGATCATGACCTGAGCCGAAGGCAGAGGCTTAACCCACTGAGCCACCCAGGCGCCCGCATGCTCATTTTTCCAAATGAAATTCTGCAACCTGGTGATCTCTTTCAAAATCTGTGCCATTTGATTTTTTGAGGTTTTTGAGGTTTTTTCCCCAAACCCTATTTGTTTTTGGGACACAGGACACAGCAGCCTTAACAAATGCACCTTCCTGTTAGTTCCTTTCTAGTATTCTGTATTATTTCTTAGTCAGAAGTTTCAGAGTTTTGTGTTGAAAAGTGCTTTAAAGAGAGAAAAGACAATGAAGAAGGTATGGATGGTATAGGAATAGGAGAGCCTGGAAGTTTATAGAAAGAAAAACTAATGTTTAATTACACAGAAGTCTCAGCTTTAATCTAGAGTCTCGTTTTCAAATAATTGCATGCAATAACTCCTGTAGAGAAGACAGAATCATGCTGTGTTGCCTGCTTTCAGTTTTGGTACTTCCCAGTTGCAAAAAGTTACCAGAAAAAGCCTCACCAGATTCTCAAGGGTACAATCACATTTGCTAAAGTGATTGCAGGTGCACTGGTTTTCCCACACAGGTGCAGTTCTCCAGGGCTACAGAGCCACTGAGAGGGAAGGAAAGATAAATGTACCAGCAGCTGAAGCATTGAATGAGCCTAAAATCATAACAAAGGGGAACAGGGATATTCAGCAAAATGACAATGGAAGAGGAAAAGTGGAGACAATGGAGATAGAAAAATTCTCAATAGATCACAAAGTTTTAGTTAGAAGTAGGAGGGAATCCTTTTGTCTCTTTTCTTTGGTAACAAGAATTATAACTCCTGAACGAGATTAAAACAGAATCCCAGAAGGTCAGAGAAAGTATAAGGTAAAAAATATATAATGTGTTCTTTTGACTCATAAAATTATGGTTTCCAACTTCTGTTCCTTTTTATCCCTTCTGTATTCAGCGAGTATTATCACTTCGAGGAAGGGATAGTTTTTCATTAATTGCAAAAGAAACTATACGAGGATGAATATGGGTTTATCTTTTCAGCCAGGGTGGAGATGCTCATATCTTTACCAGTTTCACTGAGTCAAAATCATGTATGCTGTGATCAAACACCCAACCTTTAGATAAATATTAGGAAATAAAGGAAAACTAGTGGAGGTTCATCTTATCGGTAAATGTTTGAAGTCATTTTCTCTTAAAGGTGTTTAACGATAATGAACATTTGTCTGTAATAAATAATTGGTTTGTACTTGGAAGAGTCAAGAAAATAACAGGGGGTTAAGTTACAGAGGTGCTATGTTTCAGTCATCAGTCCACTTGCTGTTCATTACATCAGCAGTCCCATGGCCTGACTTTTCACCTGTACTAGAACTTCCTTGGAAAGCCCATCATTCGTAGTTATGGCTAACTCCTCCTTGAGGCCTCAGTTCTCTATTTCTAGGGGGGGTTATGCAAATAATTATTTTGGACACTTTCAGCCAACTCCACATATTGAACTTCTCATCCTTGCTATTCTCAGCCACCACCAAGCATTTAAGACCCTCCAGTCATCCATCATTTCTTGTTGTGACCTTCATACTTGAGCGTGTGTGTGTGTGTGTGTGTGTGTGTGTATGTGCTGCTTTCCTTTATCAGTTTTCATTCCTTTATCAGATAGGATCCTCTATGAAATAAATAACACCACACTGTCTTCAAACTGCCTTCAATGTAACTAGAAAGTAGCACTAGGTCAGGTTTCAGAATTAATTGATGTAGGGGCTCAGGGATATCAGTAAATATTTGCTTTCCTTCCCTTAGTCTTCTGTTCACAGTGTTTGTTTCATCCTAAGTTAGGTGTTCTACTCTTTGTCATAAGGTGGATGTCAGCTGCTGTTAAGGACATAAGCTTGCTCAGTTATACACATTGGGAATAGGAGTTCTGAGGGTAGAGACAGCCACCTTCACAGATAATGGGCTGGGGCTGGGGAGTTGGTGATGCATGAGTGCTGGGAAGAAAAAAAATGTATCTATACTTGGTTAGGGGGAAGCAGCGAATGGCTGCAACCAACACCTATCTAGCTACCTATGCTACTCCAAGATTTCGCCCTGGCTATTTCTGGAACCCTTGTCCCATAATAAACTCCACTTTTTTATACTCTCTGGATTGTCTTTTCTTCTATTAACCTTTACTGGAATCCATTCAACCCTGGGGAAAATATTTTCTGTACACCCTCTTTCTTCCACACCCCATATACTACAAAGTAAGAAGGAAAGACCACATCTTCTTTGTTCCCAGCTCCTGCCTTGCCCCCAGTTATGCTCCCAGACCAACACTTTTTCATCATTGTATAAAAACACCTTCAGGGCTCACAGTTTGGTTTTATCCTTCTGTGCTCTGCTCATGATGTCCTTCACCAACTACCTGGTTGGTCTTCTCCAGTCTTTCAAGACTTCAGTTTTTGGCTCAATCTTCCTTTCTACTCCTAGCTCAGTTATCAAGCTGCTGACACCAGTGTCCATATAGGTGACTTTTTAAAAAGATTTTATTTATTTATTTGACACAGAGAGCACAAGCAGGGGGAGCAGCAGAGGGAGAGGATGAAGCAGGCTCCCCACTGAGCAGGGAGCCCGACACAGGGCTTAGTCCCAGGACTCAGAGATCATGACCTGAGCCAAAGGCAGATGTTTAACTGACTGAGCCATCCAGGCACTCTTCACATAAAGTTTGTCCAATACCAGACTGTTGGTCATTTGTACCCTTTCACCTCATATCAATTGTCCACTTCTGGGAAAGTGTCCTGGATCTTCTCAGATTGCTTAACCTTTGAATTCTTAAGTTCAAACTCATACTTTTTACTATAACCTAAGTATTCCCACTTTACCTGTTTTATTTTACTGAGACTGTAGTCTCTCTTCTTCTCTAAAATACATCCAGCTCTAGAGAATTGCTTGATGTAGTCTCTAGCTCTTTACCTTCTTCCTCCTCCTCAATCATAGGATTCTGACTTCCATTGACACAGCTCTTGCCAGAGCCATCAGGCACATCCCTGCTGCTATATTTAATAGACTCATCTTTCTTGAGATTTGTAAATTTGGCCCTTGTGCACTCCCTCCCTTTTTCTGTGCTTACTTTTCACAACTTCCTAAATCCATTCTGGCTTGGTTTCCCTTCTACCTCAGTGATGAAACTAGAGCTAAGACTCAAGTTTTATTCTTATTCTGCAAATTCCCTTGGGCCAGTTCAACCAGTCCTATAATTCCAATACCACCTAATATGAATGAATTCCACTGAATGTGTGCTGTAGCCACTTCAAACATAGCATGTCTAAAGCTGGATTTCTCTTTTTCCCCACAAAAAGCCACCTCCTTCTAAATTCCCTCTTTTAATGATGGTACGACCACCATCCATCCATCCAGTTACAAGACAAAATCTAGGACTACATCCTTGACTCTCTCATCCCCATCCTTAAATCAAGGACCACGTCATAGTGATTCTACTTCCTAAATCTCTTCTAACTCACTCCAGTTCCCCCTGTTACCTAGTTCAGGATACCATAATATTATGGCCCAGTTGCAGTAATAGCTTTCCTCTAGTATGATCTCTCTTTTCACCCCCCCAAACCTTTCAACTCACTATAGTTTGGGCGATTTTTCTAGAATGTGTGTCTCACTCTTACCTGATTAAAAACTTTTGATGGCTTTCTCACTGCCCTCATAATAAAGTTGAAATCTTTAATGATACCTAAGACTCTTCATTCTCTAGTCCCTATTGACCTTATCAGACCTCTCTCCTTACAGCTTTTGGCATTTGGATAATTTCTGGACATCATCCAGATCTTGACTTGTTCCTTGTGCCCTCTGGAAAATCTTCCTAGAATTCCTTCTCTGGTCTTTTAGAGTTCCCTCTGCTTATCCCTCTCGTAGCACTCATCTCAGTATTACATAATAGTTTATCGGTTTGTCTCTTCACTATTTTATAATAGCGGGGTCCTAGTCAGTTTGCCTGTTTCTCTTTGATGCCTGCCACAATGACCAGACAGTATATGGTCATAAGTATCTGTTAAGTGAATGACCTTAAATAAGTCAGTTAGCCTCTCTGAGCTTCAACTGCATCATCTATCAAAAGAATAATACGCTGCCTACTACATAAGGTTCTTTTCGGGTCTTGTAATATAATAGGAACAAAGTTTAACATAATGATTAAGAGTGAAGGTTCTGGATCTCTACTATCTGGTTTTTAATCTTAGCTTCTACCATATAACCAGCTCAGTGATATTGGGAAAGTTACTTAACTTTTTTGTGTTTTAATTTCCTCTTTGGTAAAATGAGAGTAACCACAGTATCTGCCCTATAGTTGTGTTGTGAGGACTGAGAGAATAAATGGAAAGCCTTTAGTACAGTGCCTAACCACACAACAAATGTTAGCTATTAATTATAATATTTTTATTTATAAGCTCTAAAATTATATTACATAGTATATATTACATATATACACACATATGGCCTCAATTATTAGTTTGACTTTTTTCCCAAGTCTTAAATTCAGAGTCATTTCCCAAGTCTTAAATTCAAATTGCCATAGTGGATGTACATGAAATCTTTGTAAAAAAATAAATTTACACTGGTGTTCATTATAAAAGCAGCATTTTGAAAATGTTACCTTTCTGAATCCCCAAAATATTTTTTAGTCTGTTACATTGTAGGTGGATGTTAGCACAGAAAAAACACTAAAAACATTTCTTTCTTAAAAATTTTTTTTTAAGATTTTATTTTTCTAAGTAATCCCTATGCCCAGCGTGGGGCCTGATCTTAGAACCCCAAGATCAAGAGTCGCATGCTCTACCAACTTAGCCCACCAGACATCCCAGCACAGGAAAGACATTTAAATAAGAAAGATAACGGGTTTAATTGATAAAGGACAATATTATTGAATTGACACCCAACTTTATTTCTCAACATGATTTAATTACATAACCAATTCAGTGTTTGGTAAGTACTAATTCCATTAAATCTGCATTTAGGGAGGAAAGAAAAATACAAAGGCATTTATTTTTGCGCTTATGTGTTCACCTGAAAGAGATTTGCTCAATTTTATTAAAAAGTTCTTTTTAGGGACACCTGGGTAGCTTAGTCATTCAGCATCTACCTTCGGCTCAAGTCATGATCCTAGGGTCTTGGGATCGAGCTCCACATCAGGCTCCCTGCTCAACAGGAAGAGCCTGTTTCTTCCTCTCACACTCCCCCTGCTTGTGTTCCCTCTCTTTGTGTCCCTCTGTCTCTCTGTCAAATAAATAAATAAAAATCTTAAATGAATGAATGAAGTTCTTTTTTAATTTGATTAAATAATACACATTTGTGTATTGACTTTGGACCAACAAATGCTTTACTTTTATTCTTTTTCTGATTGTTTTTAGAGTTGGTGGTTCCAGGATTTTATTGAGAATGACTTTAGGAAGAGAAGTGATGTCTCCTCTTCAGGCAATGTCTTCCTATACTGTGGCTGGCAGAAATGTTTTAAGGTGGGATCTTTCACCAGAGCAAATTAAAACCAGAACTGAGGAGCTCATTGTGCAGACCAAACAGGTGTATGATGCTATTGGAATGCTTGACGTTGAGGAAGTAACTTACGAGAACTGTTTGCAGGCACTGGCAGACGTAGAAGTGAAGTATATAGGTGAGTAGGATGCAGAAACACCTCGATATTTCATTTTATAGGCATCATAAACCGTTTTATGCATTCTGTTTAGGCAGTCAGTCCATTTTCCAATTATACAAGACATTGATTTTTCCATAATCATTAGTTAATTGCCTAGAATTCAATTAAATAAGATTAAAAATTTTTTATTATGTTGGCAGTGGTGCCCCAAAATGTACCTTCTCATTACAGCTGCTTTCTGAAGAGTATTTTGAGATAATATGTCAAAACTCTTAAGAAGTTCATATCCTAGCCCTGCAATTCTGCATCTAGGTATTTAAAGAAATAATCAGATACAGGAAAAACTGTGTATACATTTATGTTTAAACAAGTACTCTGTCATGGCAAAAGCTTGGAAACAGCCCCTGGGTGCCAACCCGTAGAAAGGCCAAATAATGATACATTCAGCCTCTGGAATACTATGTAGCCATTAAAATCATGTTGAGGAACAGTATTTAATAACATTTTTTAAAAAAATCAATGAGAAGAAAACCAGAAGAAAATATACAAATTTTAAGAATTGCTGATTTCTTGAGTATTGGGTTTTCATTTGATTTTTAAAAATTTATTCTTTTCTGCTTTTCTCTATTTTCCATATTTCCTATGCTTAAAATATAGTATCTTTGTAATATAAGTATTAGGACCCTTGAATTAAAAGGAAGGAAGAGTCACATCTGTTGCCTCTAACGGTTAGGTGTACCCTGGAGTATAATTATGGCCAAGCAACCTTGGCCATGTACCCAGGCTTTATAAGAACATAGGTATCTGTAGAATTGGATATCATAAACATTTGTATATATTCTGGAATTTGGAAGGTTATGCAGAATCCTGCACAGCCCTAGTGATGTAGTCATCTTTTTACCCCCACCAGCCCCTCAAAACCAAGAGTTCCCTACCCTATGTCCCACCGTAATAGGACTCTCTTACTTCTTCTGTTTCATTCTCTGCCTCTTACCACCACCTGCTTCACTCTGATAAATGGCCACTAAATCTGGCTAAAAGTCTTGAGTTTAAACTCCTGAATAAATAAGACCTGGTTGGTCTCATTAGTCAAAGTCAGAGGCATGGAATTGGTCCCCGTTCAGCAGAGTTTTCCCAGAAGGCAGCTTCATGTGTCTCTCCCTCCCTGTAGGTGGTTTGTCCTTCATTCAGAGCCTCAGTTCTTCTGTCACATATGGCCAAAATGGTGTGCCAGCCTGGTGACTTATACATTTAACAAATATAGAAATCAGTGGGGAAAAAACAAAATCTTTTTAAAAATTATCTTAAATTCTTCTTCTTCCCCAATAATACCTCTTTTAAATATACTTTAAGTTTTCTGATACTCTTGCTGTCCCGTAAGTTTACCTTTGTGAGTTAATCATAAAAATTTTTGAGTTTCTAAGTAGCTTTTTAAAGACTAACTTTTTCTTATGAGTATATACACTGTTATCAGAGTTCAATCTGCCTTCTGCAATAGCTGTTAGAACCTCTTGTGTCTAATGTCAGGTTCTGTTTATACTTTGGCAGTGAGAGCCTAAGTCTGGTTCAGGTCTTTGTGGTGAAGTTAGGAAGGAAATGGTTTTTAGTATTATTATTTGTTTAAGAATATGTTTCCAATTTTAGGCTGCTGTATTTTGTTCTGTTCATTTTAGCTCTGAGGCAATTGTGATTTTTTTCTTAATATCATCTTGAGCTAATTTTAAAAAGTAAACAAACTATAACTATATAGTTAACTCTATCAAACAAGTGCTGTGTGTATGAAGTTTTAATTCTGTTCCATTCTTTCTTTAATCATGGGACATAAAAGTGCATATTTTACATTAAATCCTTAAAGAATAATTATTTAACTTTATTTTTTTAAACCATACCTTATAAATTTATTCAGAAGTTTGAGGCAACTTTACACAGCTTTTTTTGTAACAGTGTTTTAAGAGAACTGACATAAGTGAGGTAGGTTGTTTAACTGTGTGGGTTCTTGGTATGTTCTACTCTCTACCATATATCACATGTGGAAGTTCTACCCCTTTAGAATATCTTCAAAGTACTAAAGATAATAAACATGTATTCACCATCACAGCATAGTCACAAACATCCTACAAACCATACTCATTTTTTTCCTGTACTATGGGTTATTTCACTGACCTCAGATTTTTGCCCAGTTATAGTCAAAATACAAATATATGAAAAACCCAAGAAACAATTTTTTTTTTAAGATTTTATTTATTTGACAGAAAGAAACACAGCCAGAGAGGGAACACAAGCAGGGGGAGTGAGAGAGGGAGAAGCAGGCTTCCTGCCGAGCAGGAAGCCCGATGTGGGACTCGATCCCAGGTCGGGATCATGACCCGAGCTGAAGGCAGTCGCTCAACCAACTGAGCCACCCAGGCGCCCCAAGAAACAATTTTAATATGTAAAAATTAGAGCAGACTACATTACCACCATCATGTAATAGGAATAGCCCCAGTACTGAGCTGCTAACTGGGTGTGTCCACTGAGATTTCCAGGACTCCTCTGTAACTATATGGAACTTTTTATGCTTGTATGAATGTTTGCATTTGGGGGAGGGTTTTTTATTAGATTCTCTAAGGAGTCTGTAGTAAAGGTTAAGAATTTGTATTCTAAACAAACCCCTACTCACTAAATTGGTCTGCCTTTTTCTGAAACATCCTCTGTGTCTACCAGTCCCTACTCTTGTAGTCTCTACTTCTCAAATCCTGTCCTGAGGTCTTCCTCTTGTCCTGCCTATCCTAAGGTCCAGCCTCCCCCATAAGGCATTACATAGTGCTCCAGTTCTTAGTGTTGCTGTCTTTGAGTTAATATCCCATTCATTGACTAGTAAGCTGCTATGTCCTGTATTGTTCCTTATCTTTTCATGTACTGTTCCATACTCCCACATCCCAGACTATAAAATGCATCACTATGAGAACTGTGTCTTTATCCTTCTGCATTCCCAGTTAACAAATTATACTCTAAACATTCTTTGATAACTACTCAGTGTACACCCTTATTGTTCCTAATAATGCCACTGCCACAGCCAAGTCCTGCATTAGATGCTGTTTCTTGATAGCCTTAGGAAACTTTATAGAAAGTATAAAAGGAAAAACTCAAATGGGATGATCATTCATCTAGGTAGGAGGTATTTTTCTTCGATGATCTGATGAGTCCTTGTGGTTTTTTCCTCTATCAACAGTGGAACGAACCATGCTAGACTTTCCCCAGCATGTCTCCTCTGACAAAGAAGTACGGGCAGCGAGTACAGAAGCAGACAAAAGACTTTCTCGTTTCGATATTGAGATGAGCATGAGAGAAGATATATTTCTGAGAATTGTACATTTACAGGTAAATGACTTTATAAATTCCTTTAAAGATTTATTTATTTGAAAGAAAGAGAGTGTACGCGTGTGCACACAAAAGCAGAGGATAGAGGACAGAGAGGGAGACAGAATTTCAAGCAGACTCCCTGTTGAGTGCAGAGCCCTTCATGGGGCTTGATCTCGCAATCCTGAGATCAGTGCTTAACAGACTGAGCCACCAGGGCACCCTAACATTATAAATCCCTTTAAAAAAAAGGAAAGTGAAATCTATAATAAAAAAGTAAAAATCTTTGACCAATAATAAAAAGTGTTTGAAAATTTCTAAATTTTGTTTCTAATTAAAATATTGGGCATAGCATAGTGTTAGATTTGGGGGGGATAGTGTTCCATATTGTTATACCAAATAATTTTATGTTGCATTGCCAATTATATTCACTTAACACTGAAGACCAAGTGTAAAAGAGTATACATCTAAGGATTTTTAACCGTCATGGATGTAATGGTTCAATGTGAAAACCTCTTAGAATTTTCAAAATGTTGCAGGGTTTATATTAGATCAGGTCCGCTACAAGCAAATGGAGTTGTGAGTTGTTTATCTGCAAATATCGTGTGGTTTTGTCCATGATAGAAGACATAACTGTTGATGCTTCACACCCATCATTGCTGTCTGTCTTCTTTACATTTTTTTCAGGACTCACAGAAATGATGGATAATGCATGTGTTAGGTGGGTCTGCCTTGAATGATTTTCATGTTCTCATTACTGATGTTGATTGGCTTCCTCAAGTTTCATTGTCTTTTCTTTGAATTTTTATTTTCATGACACCCAGCAGTGTGTTTGGAAAACAACCATTGTTTTAGGATCCTAGACATTTTTATTCAATTTTACATATGTCTTTTTGCAAAAATCTCAAAAATTTTGTCCTTTTTTGCAAATTATGACAAGAGTTAAAATAAAAAAGCAGTTTTATTTCAGTTGTTGTATTTGTAACTTAGTACAGAATATGTAATCAAGACTTTATTTAGGCATGTAAAATGTAACATGCTGTCTGTCCCCTCATGTCAAACAGGCACTTTTCTCCCTGTAATTTATATTCATCTCTTTGGTTCATAACTGTTCATCTTTAGCACTATAAAAATAACATAAATTATAATAACTTTATGACTGTTCCTTTTTAGTTACATTGTTTTATTCTTTTGACCCCCGTTATTATTCTTTGTGATTCAAATCATGGCCCTTACAGTCTTCTGTTTTTTTTTAAGGATTTTATTTGTTTTTTTATCAGAGAGAAAGAGAGAGAGTGAGCACAAGCAGGGGGAGCAGCAGGCAGAGGGAAAAGCAGGCTCCCACTGAGCAGGGACACCGATGTGGAGCTTGGGCCCAGGACCCTGAGTTCCTGACCTGAGTCTACCGCAGACAGTTAACCAATGAGCCACCCAAGGATCCCTACAGTCTCCTATTTTTTATTTCATCCCCCCAAAATCTAATTTCCTTTTTTTTAAAAGATTTTATTTATTTATTTGACAGAGAGAAACACAGCTAGAGAGGGAACACAAGCAGGGGGAGTGAAAGGGAGAAGCATGGTGTGGGGCAAGAAGCCTGATGTGGGGCTCAATCCCGGGTCTCCAGGATCATGACCTGAACCCATAGCAGTCACTTAACCAACTGAGCGACCCAGGCACCCCTCTAATTTTCTTTCTACCTCTGTATTATTAATATGTACATATTTAGAACTTTTTCCTAGAATTTCTAATTTCTTTTATCAATTCTGTTTTTATTCTGACTTGTAAGTTTTCATTTGGGACTTTCTAGCCTCAAGAAGGTATTGCAATCTTAATGTTATATGTCCTAATATTTTTCTCTGATTTTTATGAATATTATCACTATGGGAGGCTTGTCACTTTAGAGTCCTTTGTTGCATGTTTAAATTTTGTATCTATTGTGATCTGATCCCATTAAATTCAGAACAAACTTCTGCCTTTGTAGTACACTACTGTATTATATCAACTAGACACTGGGGGTTCAACATATTTGTTCATTTGGTGAGACTAGTTCAATTCAGGGTTGTATTGAGATAATTTACAGTAGTTTCAGAATTGTTTCCATAACTTTTCCTTTTTTCCAAAAGAGCAGTTGTTACTATACATGTCAATTGTTATTTGACCATTTTTAAAAGCTTTTACAAAATATCTCTAAGGCTGGATCAGAATAATAGAAAATCTTGTGGTTTTTTTTTAAGGCATGGAGTTTATTTAGTAAGTTTAGTTACCGCCACACACTTTCCTTAACAAATAGTTTTGTTTATTTAAGCAGTATTTATTTTATTTTATTTTATTTTATTTTGCTTTATTTTATTCTGGTATAGTTAACATACAGTGTTTAATTTGTTGCAGGTATATAATATAGTGATTCAACAATTTTATATATTACTCAGTTTTGAGACAGTATTTTTTAAAATCTGAAACTATTAGTATGAGCTTTCTGGTAGCATTGGACACTTTAGCAAATGGTAAATCTCATCCCATTCATAACTAAAAGAAAAAGTTAGGGTCACCTGGGTGGCTCAGTTGCTTAAGGGTCCAACTCTTGATTTTGGCTCAGGTTGTCATCTCAGGGTTGAGATCGAACCTCGAGTTGGGCTCCACGGTGGGCATGGAGCCTGCTTAAGATTCTCTCCCTCTGCCCCTCCCCACTACTTGTTGTGTGTCTCTGTCTCTCTCTCAAGAAATAAATTAATTTAAAAAAGACAAGTTACATATATTTAAGTATTCTATTACTTTATCTGTTATAAGTAAAATGTGGCAACCATGATGTAATATGTAAAGCCTTCATTAAGCTGGGTGATAGGATCTTAAATTTATATGAAGTCAGCAATTTCATGTATGATATGCTAAAATGAAGGTGCTCTGAATAATATTGGGATCTCAAGATAACCACCAATGTAGATAATAATCTATCATAATATATTAAATGTTATTAATTAATAATACAAAATGTTATTTGAGTTCTGGCGTTATTCTTCACTTGGGATTGAAGAATAGAAATATGAAATTTTTATAGTTTTTTTTAATGCAAAATCTGTGCTCAACAAGGCTTCCAGCTGTCTATTGATGTATATAACCTATTCAAAACTTACTGGCTGAAAATAGCAGCAATCCTTTTATTTTCTGCCATGGTTTATGTGGATCAGGAATTGAGAAAGGAGTCATTTGGGTCTTTCTGGCATGTGGTCTTGCGTGGGTTGAAGGCAGAGGTGGCTAGAGCTGAAGCATGTAGAAGCCAACCAGATATGTCTTCCTTACATGTCTGGGCATCTCCATGTTGTCTCCTGTGGGCTGATTTGGGCTTTCTCTCAGCATGGCAGCATCAGGGTAGTAGGACATGTTTCATGGAGACTCAGGACTCCAGCAAGGGTGTTTCAGCACTACACAGAGGCTGCATTGCATTTTCTGACCATCTCAGAAGTCACATAACATCACTTTGGCCATACTGAACTGATTGGCTAGGCACTGCAGTCTGCCCAAGTCCAAGGGCCACTACATCTCAGTCTAAGATGTATCAGCTAATTTGCAGTCATGTTTCAAAACCTCCAAAATAAGTCATGTGTTGACTGTAGAAGGATGAATTATAATAGAGCCCAAGACTAGCATACCATAGTCTTCCTACCTCCTTCCTAATGTGTGGTTAATAATTTACATTGGCAAAGTGTTGGAGTTATTTTTATACCAATCTTGTGAGGCATCCCTTTTTATAAATGGAGATACTGAAGCTCAGAAATGGTAACTTCCTAGGAGCCACAGAGGTGAATATTTAGTAACTGTTCATCAAACAAAAGTGAGGAACAGTTGGTGACAGATCTAAAAGATAGGACTTCAGTAATTGGTGCTAAGACATGGATTATCCACAGAGGAAAAGGAAAAATTGGATCTCCTCCTCACAACCCAGCTAAGAAACAGCTTCTAGAAGATATAAAGTAATATATCTTCACCTGAGGAGGGAAGTATTTGTTAAACAAGACATCAAAGTACTAATTATAAAATAACTGATAAACATGACTAAATTAAAATAAAGAACTTCTGGGGTGCCTGGGTGGCTCAGTGGGTTAAGTGTCCAATTTTGGTTTTGGCTAAGGTCATGATCTCAATGTCCGGAGATTGAGCCTGGAGTTGAGCTCACTGCTCAGAAGGGAGTTTGCTTGAGGATTCTCTCCCCGCCTCCTTTGCCCCTCCCCCCTGCTCACGCACTCTCTCTCTCTCTCCCTCTTTCTAAAATAAATACATAAATGTTAAAAAAAGAAAGAAAGAACTTCTGTTAATAGAGTGAAAAGGCACTAATACGGGGGCACCTGGGTAGCTCAGTTGGTTTAACGTCTGCCTTAGGCCCAGATCATCGTGGGATTGAGCCCCACATCAGGCTCCCTACTCAGCTGGGAGTCCTTCTCCCTCTCCCTTTGCCCCTCCCTCTCCTGGTGTATGTGCACTTGCACTCTCTCTCACAAATCAATAAATAAAATCTTTTAAAAAAACCACTAATACTAAAAATACTGTAACACTTAAATACAAAATTAAGAAATTTGTAAAACGTGAATAGAAAAGCGTTAGCTTTGGTATATAAAGGATAGGATATATAAAGAACTATTTACAATCAGTAAAAAAGGCAGACATCCGAAAAGAAAAATGAGCAAATGATATGAAAAGATATTTCAGAAGAAACAACAAAATGGCAATTTAACATGAAAGGATGTTCAGCCTTATTAGTAATCGAGGAAGTCCAAACGAAGGTCACAGTGAGATAACATTCTTACTCACCAGACTGGCAAAAATAAAGAAGTCTAACAATGGCCACTATCTATGAATGTGAATCAGTGGGAAAGTTTATGCACTGCTGATAAAGGTGTAAAGTAATTCAAAAATTAGAGTAGTAACTAATTTGGAAAAAAATTTAGTATTATGAAGTTGGGTCTCACATTCTTCACAACTCAGCATATCCTCCCTGTCCCCCACCTCATTGTTTACCTAGATATACTTTTACATTTGTACAGAGGTGAAATCGGACAAATGTTCACAGCAACATTATAATAGCAAAATGCTGAAAACACCACAGATTTCCATCAGCAGGAAAATGCACCAATGAATCTTAGTATATTTACATTGTAGTATTTTATAGTATGTTATTATATTATATTATAATGTGATATATAATAATATAATATATTTATATTATAAATATATTTTTATATTTGTAAATAAACTATAGCTACATGCAACAGCAGGGGCGAATCTCAGTAACAATGAAAGAAAAAAGTTGGGGCACCTGGGTGGCTCAGTTGGTTAAGCAACTGCCTTCGGCTCAGGTCATGATCCCGGAGACCCGGGATCGAGTCCCACATCGGGCTCCCTGCTTGGCGGGAAGCCTGCTTCTCCCTCTCTCACTCCCCCTGCTTGTGTTCCCTCTCTGACTGTGTTTCTGTCAAATAAATAAAATCTTAAAAAAAAAAAAAAGAAAGAAAGAAAAAAAGTTGCAGAACACTAGATGCAATGGGATATCATGTTAGCAAGCTCAAAAAGAAACAAAACTAAACAATGTATATGTAAGTGGTAAAACTGGAGAAGATGTTTAGGGCAAAAGGAGAATGGTTATCTGTTGCACAGGTAAATGCAGCAGTGTTGTTACTATTCTATTTCATAAATTCAAGGGTGGATTTAATTTGTCATTATAATGTATGTGTGTAATTTTATTCATTTATACATTAAAAATACCACATGCAAATTTTACAGGTTAAATTTAGCCCTAATTCTACCAGAAGGAAAAAAAAAGAAAGAAACGAAAACGAGCTTTTCCTCATTTCTATAATTTTTTTTTTAAGATTTTATTTATTTGACAGAGAGAAACACAGCCAGAGAGGGAACACAAGCAGGGGGAGTGAGAGAGGGAGAAGCTGAGCAGGGAGCCTGACGTGGGATTCGATCCCGGGTCTCCGGGAGCATGACCTGAGCCAAAGGCTGTCACTTAACCAACTGAGCCACCCAGGCGCTCCAACTCATTTCTGTAATTAAAAACTTGTCCCGGAGGCAGCAGTCAGGGCCACAGGTCTTGGTATTTCCTAGTCCTGATAAAGATTTCTTAGCTATTGGCTAAGAAGCCAGCAGAGGTTTCATAGACCCTCTTTCACACCATGTTGGTGAGAAAAATGTGCAGTGTGTCCATGTTAAAACAATCCAGGCATATAGTTATTTTATTCCCGTGGACTACTAACTAATAAGCACAGAAGAGGGGTTCTTTAGTGAAGTCAGAGTCTCGGTGATGACAGCTGAATGGAGAAATACAGGTATCTATTGTAACATTGTTTTCAGAGCCCTGGACTTTGTCAGGCCTGTTCATCTCACGCAATTAGTGACTTAAAGTTTTAATGCCAAAGTATGAAAGAATAGATCATGGAATTAAGTAAAGATGCTTTTAAGCATTATATAGTTTCCTACTCTACCAGTAATGAGGCCTTATGTCCAGTGCCTTAAGACCATGGGGGGGGGGGAGTGGAGAAGAAGAAAAGAAAGGAAGGAGGGAAGGCAAGGAAAAAACTAAGTCGAAAATTCAGCATGGTAATGATAATTTTCTGAACCTACACCATCCCTTCTTGATTTTGAAACATGTAAATCTAGTTATTGATCATAATCAATACTGCTGAAACTTGTAGCTTTATGAGACTTTAAAAGCCTAGAGACCTAATACAAAGCATCAACTACCTTGCCTTGGTTTTCCCATTAGCCAGGCACCACTCTCCTGCTTCCCAAGTACTTAACTCTCTTTTTACCCACTACCTGATACTGACATTATCTGATAATATATTTGTTTTCCTTCACATTACCTAGAGTGCCTCAAGGACATTCATCTTTATTTCCCCAGTACCTGGCATAAGTAGGAGCTCAGTGAATGGAACTGAACTGGCCTCAGTTAAAACATGTCTTCATTCAGTATGGTTCCCCACTCCTAGTGTCCTCACTGGACCTCTGACTCACACCAAAATAGGGGCTGTGGTAGTGGTTGTTGAATATATGTTGAGTATGTTAGCAAGCAGGCCTTCATGTGGCACCTTGTCTCTGGGAGCACAGGCAGCTACCTAAGAATGCCCTCTTCACTGTAGTCAGATAGAAACCTAACAGAAAACATAACATTGAAACGAAAAGGAAAGAAAGGAACTGCAAATATAACTCATGTAATTTGTTACGTTATGCCTCTGTCTTTGCTTTTGCAAAAGGATCTGTAGTCTACTCTGTTATCTTCTATTGTGTAGCATATTCACAGCTTATGAATCCATTTTTGTGATATTCAAAGAAAATACTATATTAATTTTCAGGGTTATTTTAACAAGATCATAATTTCTGTTTTGTATACACAATAAAGAAAGTCCCACTGAAACTATTTTTTGTTTACATATTTTAGAACTGGAAGTGTGAGGGTCTTGCAAAGAAAAGGACACCATTATGGGATAGAAAGTGAGGAGGATTGGAGAGAAATTAAGGAAATTTTTACTTATTTATAATGAAATTTTGAAGAATGATAATAAATTAAGGTGTTGTAATGTAGTGGTATAATATACTGGGGAATATAGCAAAGTAAGAATTTTGCAGAATTTGTTTCTGTGCTTTCCTACTAATAAATAGCTGAGTGACCTTATGATCATTTAACTTCAGTTGTCTGTGAAATGAGCTTACAGGCACATGTGTAAGTGCCTGTGCACAAATGGCGTACTCACGCATTCAGACTTTATATATAAAACCTCTTTGTTACAGGAAGAGGTTAGGAAGAAACTGAATCTTGTCACCACAGAGATTAAATGAGTAAGAGCCTCTACTGTCAGATGATATGAATTTGAAAATTACTGAAGAGCACTTTACGCCTTCCCCCACCCCTAAAGTAAAGAAACTTCACCTGAAGAGGTCTGAGACCTGGTTCTGATTCAAATGGATTAAATTTTTTTTTTTTGGTAATAGGTTCTTCACCCTACAGTACGCCATTAGTTTTGATGTAGTGTTCCTTGATTCATTGCGTATAACACCCAGCGCTCCATGCAGTCCGGGCCCTCCTTAATACCCATCCCCCCACACCCTTCCCCTTCACAACTAACCCAGCTCTCTCCAGGCCCTTCTCATGTGAGGTATTTTCCCTTTGTCCCTGCTACACATGGCTCCCACCTGCATGCCCCCCCAACCTTATAACATCCAGTATTATACCTTCTAGAGACTCCTATTGTTGTCCCCCACACCTCAGGACTTACTTCCTGGTGCTGTCAAAAACAGCCTTGAGAGGCGCCTGGGTGGCTCAGTTGTTGGGCATCTGCCTTCAGCTCAGGTCATGATCCTGGTGCCTGGGATCTAGCCCCACAATGGCTCCCTACTCTTGGCGGGGAGCCTGCCTCTCCCTCCCCAGCTCCCCTGCGCTTGTGTTCCTTCTCTCACTTTCTCTCTATCATAAATAGGTAGAATCTTTTAAAAAAACAAACAAAGAAAACCAGACAAACAACAACAACAAAAAAACTTGATCAGCCAAGGTTAATCACTTACACATGAACACTGTGACTTGAACTGTTAGCCATCCCTAAGGGAGCCAGCCTACAACCCCATTATCTCCCTGGCCATTAGGGGTTTCTTCCCATCGCAGGTACCTGCTGCTGGGATCCCTCTGCGTGCCAGTGCCAGTTAGGGAGGCTTCCAACTCCTGTCATGCCAGCATGCTCAGAAGTTCTCCAAGGATGTAAAAGGAGGTTATTATGGAAAAAGGAGTCTAACTGTTACCCACCTCCATTGAGAATAAACGCAGAGGAAACAATGAGTAATGTGTGCACAAAAGGGCTTCAGTACTGGCACATAACATTTTGTATTGGTAGGCAAAGTGAGATACCATTGTATTAAGTAGTACCCTCAGTTAAAATACAGTTATTTGGGGGAGGCTAGATGGTTCAGTTGGTCAAGCATCTGCCTTCAGCTCGGGCCATGATCTCAGAATCCTGGGTTTGAGCCCCCGTGTAGAGCTTCCTGCTCAGTGGGGAGTCTGCTTCTCCCCCTTTCTGTCTCTGCCTCTCACCCCCACTCATGCATGTTCTCTCTCTCCCTCCCCAAATAAGTAAAAGATTTTTTAAAATAAAATACAGCTATTTGCCTGCTGCAACATAATGTGAAAAATTACAGAATTATTGCAGCAAAAGCCTTACACTAACAATCTAAAATGCAGGCTTTAAAGCTAAACATTGTTCTTTCAAAGATGTATTTAGTTGGGGAAATAAAAAGCTGAGAGGTGGGCAGCCCAGGTCTTTATGGAGAGAGAGTGTGCCCCTGGTAGGTCTCTAAGGCTCTAGAGACAGATGTCCCTCATTGGCTCTCAACCAGACTGAATCCATTACACCTGCTGAGGCTGTCCTGAGTGCATCTCCTCCCAGGGAACATGAACTGGCCAGCCAGCCAGATGTGCCATGTATTTTCTGCCACCTGTTTTGAAGAAACATCTGGTGTTTTTATTACCTTGTTATTGCTGGGGAAATTTTCCATTCTCCTCTAGGGCCCTCCATTCTTTTGAGTGATGTTTGTGTTGCTGCATACAGGTTCAAATGCTCTGTCCAGCTTTTCTCCTTTTTGTGCAATGTTGACTCATTTCCCCCAGATACTTGTTCGTATGCTACTTGCTGTAGTCTCTTGATCTCTCTTGCCAAATGACAGTAAGGCATTTTTGAAGTGGTGGCAGCCTTTGGCTGGGGTTTTATCCAGCTGTCCTTGTTTGGTATGTTGGCAAAAGAGTCTCACTCTCCATTTGTGTAGAATTTGCCCATTATTTCTGTTTCTGCCTCTCAAGTGGAACCAGCTTAGCAAATCCAGATGATTTGTGATAAGGGATGTGTTTTTTGAAAAAGACCATCGTCATAGAAAATGTTCAGAGTGAGGTTATGCAAATGTTTCTATTATCACACTTTAAAGTGGTACAGGCACTCTTGATTCTGATGCAAGGCTAGGCAATTCTGGTTAGCTTTTTAGTTATTTAATTCTTCTCTTTTAAATGAGCAAAGCTCACTAAAGCGTAAAATAAATTAGGTCTTCAAAAGAACCTGCCTCATAATCACCTATGTGCTTCATAGCCCAACAGAGATGATGAATAAATTTGCTTCAAGCTCACGGTTTATAATTTACCGATGTACTATTGTAGCAGAAATGGTTGTCAGACTCTTTCATTTCAGGAAACATGTGATCTGAGTAAGATAAAACCTGAAGCCAGAAGATACTTGGAAAAGTCCATTAAAATGGGAAAAAGGAATGGGCTCCATCTTCCAGAACAAGTACAAAATGTAAGTTTATGTTTCTTTTTCTTATTGGAAAAAAAAAAGAATAAATATAATACAAGAAACAGGTTGGGAAACAACACATTTGTAATACAGAAAAGAATGCATAATATAAATCCATTTACAATGTTTTTGGTAGTCAGTGGTTTTAAATTCTACAACTCTTAATCTCATGGTGACTGACAGATAACTGATAATTATTTTGTTTTTTTTTAATCGTTTGCAAGTTATATTTGTTTCATGTGTGCTGGGCTTATTTTCCCTGCTCTATTTTAAATTTTCTTATGGCTGATTCCAGGTCTTAGTAGATAATTTGCACTCTCGCTCCCTTGGTCACTGTTAATAAAATTTTATGATGGAGAGTTTTAATATAAACACTTTGGAATGAAATATCCTTTGATTAAAACACTTGACCCTTGAACAACCTGGGGGTTGAGGTGGCAACCCTCCTGCACAGTCAAAAATCCATATAACTTCTAACTCCCCCAAAACTTAACTAAAATCAGCCTGCTATTGACCAGAAGCTTTACCTATAACATAGTTGCTTAGCATGTTTTGTATATTACATGTTTTATATACTGTCTTCTTAAAGTAAGCCAGAAAAAAGAAGATGTTGTTGAGAAAATCATAAGGAAGAAAAAAACACAGTTATAGTACTGAACTTTATTTATTGAAAAAATCTATATATAAGTTGCCCCCAATGGTTCAAATCCCTGTTGCTCAAGGGCCAACTGCATATGCCCTTTAAAAGCAGACAGATTAGCTACTGAAAAGTGCTTCTCAGACTTTTTCTTTTGTCTAATGCTGATCCCATCTTGCAGTTTCAGAAGTAAACCCAGCTATAGAATTAAATCATTCTTTTTGGACAGGACACATAACCCCATGATCGGTTTCCAGGTCATTCGTCTAAACAGTAGAACAGGAAACAAGTGTGAAAGAGATCCAAACCAAGTGATATCAGCATAGTAGATACAACACGTACATACCCTTTGAACACCTTGTATCCTCTTCAGCCTAGCTAGAGGTGAAATGTCTGACTGATCTCACTTACCTTACCTTTGTCTTCCAGGTCAGTCATCATTTCTTTTTGGGGCATTGCATTAATTGAAATGTATTTACAACTGACAAAACCACTGACACAGTTTAAACAATAGGATAGATTTATTTGCTTGTATAACTAGAAGATCCACCATCCAGAAGAACATAGAGAAGCCTTCCTCGAACATCCCCTCCTGTCTTAAATGGCCCAGATTGGATTATATGCCTAATCCTGAATCTCCCTTTAGTCAGGAGAATGCCAGGCCTGGCTTAGGTGAACCAGTCCATACTCTAGTAGGGATGGGATTACTTAACTGGTGTAGTTACCCTGGAACTTCAGATAGGGTCCCACCCAAGCTATGCGGAAAAGGTGGAAGGGAGCTTGGGGTGATAACTGCAGTGTCCCAAAACAGTACTGTACATACAATATGTGTTCAATCAGCAGACTCAACTTTAGTGCATATCAGAATTACCAGGTCACTCTTCTACATAGTAGAACAGAAACAAGTGTGAAAGACATCCAAACCAGGTGATGGTTTACGGCCAAGCTCTGAGTACAGAGTCTCTCCTCTCAGAGTTTGTGTTTTAGTTGGCTTGGTGTGTGTCTCAGGAATATGCATTTCTAACAAATTGCCAGGTGATGGTGAGGCTTCTGTTCAGGGCAAAGCTTTGAGAACCATTATGATTGATGTAAATTTATTAGCTAGAATTTTTAGAAGAGGGGACAGGTTAATAAAAATGTTTCATGTTTTTTCTTGTGGTTTCCTTTTTTGCTTCCTTTGATTTCCCACCTAATAGTTTTTATACAAATGTTAAGGCCCGTATCACCTTAGTTTACAAAGGTCTATAAAACTAAGACATGACCTGCTTTCCAAAGCAACCATAGAATTGATTGTCTCTCAGTTTACTTCAGCACCAAATACTGATTTCTACATTAAAACTTTGAATTAGAAAATATTTAAAGATGTTAATTATTAACAGGCTACTAGAATCATTCATTTACCCAGCAACTATTTATTGTCTATATATATTATTTGCCTGAGTCTGCTTTGACTGTACCTTTTTTTTTTTAAGATTTTATTATTTATTTGACAGAAAGAGACACAGCCAGAGAGAGAACACAGCAGGGGGAGTGAGAGAGGGAGAAGCAGGCTTCCCACCGAGCAGGGAGCCCGATGCGGGGCTCTATCCCGGGTCTCCAGGATCATGACCTGAGCCGAAGGCAGTCACTTAACCAACTGAGCCACCCAGGCACCCCTGTTTTGACTATACCTTCTAAATTTATTTAGTTCTTACAAGCTTATGACTAATTTCTTTTTTTCCTTAAGATTTTATTTATTTATTTGAGACAGAGGTTGAGAGAGAGCATGAGAAGGGAGTGGGTCAGAGGGAGAAACAGACTCCCCGTGGAGCTGGGAGCCCGATGTGGGAACCATCCCAGGACTCCAGGATCATAACCAACTAAGCCACCCAGACACCCATTTTACAATTAATTTCTAACACATCCCTGGGATTGCCTTATTGTACATGTTGCATATAGATCCTCATGGACACAGTGTGTGGAAGACTGCAGGAAACTATTTTATGAAAGATATCTTTAAAAATCATACTTCCTGAGGGTTGAGCATAGAAGCCAATCTTCATGTAAAAGTGAAACTTACTTGACTGATGGCATTAAAAA
The DNA here is from genome assembly GCA_004023965.1 of Spilogale gracilis. Classification (NCBI taxonomy): domain Eukaryota; kingdom Metazoa; phylum Chordata; class Mammalia; order Carnivora; family Mephitidae; genus Spilogale; species Spilogale gracilis. The sequence goes on from PITA01000937.1 coordinate 63,065, forward strand.
TGCAAGTTTCATTTATTATTAATGTTCTATATTTGTATCTTCTGTTCAGGAAATCAAAGCCATGAAGAAAAGAATGAGTGAGCTATGTATTGACTTCAACAAAAACCTCAATGAGGACGATACCTTCCTTGTATTTTCCAAGGCTGAACTTGGTAAAATTCTGAGTTTTTTCTGGTTCAATAATATAATTTAGGGAAATAATGTTATCTCAGAGTTTGCCAAATCAAAGTTGAAAGATTTCCTTAAAAAATAATCCAGTACCTTCTACAGAACCCATCACCCCTTCTACAGAAAAGAAAACAGAGCCATGCCTAGGTTTTATGCTAATAAAAGTGTGTAAACTATTTCTAGAGACATTCCATTCTAGAGACATATAATTATTTCTTGATAACCTATGCCTTAAGTGGCTGGAAATTTTTTGCCTTATAATATCCCCTTCATTGTAACTTACACTAGTCTCTTCTTAATCTGTTCTGGATCTTTCTGGGCTTAGTTTTCCCTCTTCTCCACCAAAACACCATCTGCACAAGTGAGTGCACTGAAGCCTATGCATATTTTGAATTACCATCTCCTAAGCCACCTGTCCTCTAATCACCACCCCCATTTCATTAACGTCAAAATGATAAGGATTGTCATTATTTTACTTGAATTCCGTAGAATTCCTGGAGCTTCTTAAAGGCACCATGCCAAAGCTAAATAAACTAATAATGAGTGGAAAATTGATGTATGAAAAAATGGTTTTTTGCAGGTGCTCTTCCTGATGATTTCATTGACAGTTTAGAAAAAACAGATGATGACAAGTATAAAATTACCTTAAAATATCCACACTATTTTCCTGTCATGAAGAAATGTTGTATCCCTGAAACTAGAAGGAAGATGGAAATGGCTTTTAATACGAGGTGCAAAGAGGTACTCTGAATGTTTGTCTTTCTTATTTTTTTTTTTTTTTGGAATATTTTAAGAAAAGGTTTGCTTTGTTGACCAGTGTTGAAGTCAGCTCAGAGACCAAATGCCTATTTGAGAATTATGCCTCCTAATTCCTAAAGGCTGCTAGCTTGTCCCTTCTCCCTGGTAGCCTTGGTGTGGCCACAGCCTAAGCAGTTCTAATTAGAATAGAATGGGTTAAATAAACTAAAAGTTGTATTCTTACCAAGTCAACAGTCCAGGGCTGGTAGGGTACCTCTCTGTCCTCAGCAAGTGACTTCCAAGGCCATTCCAGCTGTCACCATTTCCCAGCCTGTTCAGAAGAGGGAAAGTAGAAGACAGAGAAAGGCACCTTTAAGAAGACCTCCTCTTGACTAAGATTCCATCATTTAGGCCTGTCTAGCTGCAGGGGAACCTGGGAAATGTAGTCTTCATTTGACAGCCATTTGCTCAGCTGAAGGGATTCTTTTACCAAAAGATTAAAAGGAAGAATTAGAAACGCATTTTCAGACTCAGCTAGACAGCTCACCACAGTCTGCCTCTCCGGCTCTTCGAATAACTGTGGGTGGCTTTGTGAACCCATTCACTGTATGCCAGATTATAACCCGTTACTACTGTGAGCTCAAAGACCCTGATGTCTGGAGTCCTCCCCACTTGCAGCTTCCTCATGATCTAGCAGCCTATGAAAGAGAGGGCATGTTGTCTGGCCTGTTCATCCCCAGGACAGACACCACTTGTAGAATAGGAACACAATAACCATGCTAAAAACTCCTATATGGAAAAGGAAAGAATGGGAAACATACAGCAGGCGCATACCAATTTTCAAAAACTGTTTGGCAGGAATTGTGAGGATTCCTTGTTCTGATGAAGTTTCTTAGATAGCTCAGTAAAGTGATTTGGGGTTTTTTTTCTAGCAGGAATTTGTTTAGCAATTGTACTACATAATCCCTGGTTTTGCCTGCCAAGAATTCTTTCTTGTCTGTTACCCGCCATGACTGTATCCTGGGTGGCTACTAGTAAAGATTCCTGCTGATGCTGGTTCAAAGCCTGAGGATTGCTTTAAAGATCAAATAACCACAAGATTTTGGAGGCGAAGCTCATGATGCCTTTGGTAATATATTACCCTCAAAAAATTAGTAGGCATCTTGTCTATTTATGTCCAGTCAGATTCATGTTAAAATAATCCTATTCAGTGTCGCCTGGGTGGCTCAGTTGGTTAGGCGACTGCCTTTGGCTCAGGTCATGATCCCAGAGACCCGGGATCGAGTCCCACATCAGGCTCCCTGCTTGGCAGGAAGCCTGCTTCTCCCTCTCTCACTCCCCCTGCTTGTGTTCCCTCTCTGGCTGTGTTTCTCTCTGTCAAATAAATAAAATCTTTAAAATAAAAAAATAAAAAAATAATTCTATCCAAATAATATTTTTGGTCAGTCATTCTTTTTTTCTTTTTTTTAATTCTCTTCCTTTTTTTTTTTTTTACATATAATTTTTAACATATAATGTATTACTTGCTTCAGGGGTATAGGTCTGTGAATCATCTGTTTAACACAATTCACAGCACTCGCCATAGCACATACCCTCCCCAATGTCCGTTAACTCAGCCATGCTATCCCTCTCCCCAACCCCCCAGCACTTCTCAGTTTATTTTCTGAGATAAAAAGTCTCATGGTTTGTCTCCTTCCCCGGTCCCATCTTGTTTCATATTTTCCCTCCTTAACCCCCACCACCCCCACCCTGCCTCTCAAATTCCTCATATCAGAGAGATCACATGATAATTGTCTTTCTCTGAATTACTTATTTCACTCAACATAATACTCTCCAGTTCCATCCACGTCTTTGCAAATGGCAGGATTTTGTTCTTTGTGATGGCTGCGTAATATTTGTGTGTGTGTGTGTGTGTGTGTGTGTGTGTGTGTATGTGTGTGTGTACCACATCTTCTTTATCCATTCATCTGTTGATGGACATCTAGGTTCTTTCCATAGTTTGGCCATTGTGGACATGGCCACTATAAACATTCGCATGCACTTGCCCCTTCAGATCACTACATTTGTATCCTTAAGGTAAATACCCAGTAGTGCGATTGCTGGGTCGTAGGCTGGCTCTATTCTCAACTTTTTGAAGAACCTCCATACTGTTTTCCAGAGTGGCTACACAAGCTTGCATTCCCACCAACAGTGTAGGAGGTTCCCCTTTCTCCACATCCTCGCCAACATCTGTCATTTCCTGACTTGTTAATTTTAGCCATGCTGACTGGTGTGAGGTGGTATCTCACTGTGGTTTTGATTTGTATTTCCCTGATACCGAGTGATGCTAAGCCTCTTTCATGTGTCGGCCATTTGGATGTCTTTACAGAAGTCCATTTCTTTGGTCATTCTTAAACCACCAGATCTTTTTATATTGGCTCCTGTATCATGTCCATCTTGCTTTTCCTCAATTTAACGGAATCTGCTTTGGGGCTTTCTGAAACAGTGGGCTTGAGGAGAATGACAGCATTCTCCAACTAATCTCTACAATTCAGTAACTCTGAGTGACAGCCATTTCTCCTGCTATTTGGAGGGCAAAGCAGTTGGTTCTGCCAGCCACCTCAAGTCCTAGACTGTGAGCCAAAGACAGAACCTCTGTTAGTAGAAGTCTTTTCCTTCCATCTTTGCAAACTGAACATTCTCAATTGAGTTTGTCTCATGTAATCTTTCTAAAAGTCACAAATAGCAACAAACATATGCCAACATTAGTTCTCCCCAACAGTTCCCCGTAGAGCAAAGCCTCAGTAGGTAATTGTTCTGCCTTCCAAGTTATGACATGAAACTGTTTTAACAAATATTACCCATGGATACTGAGGATTACCAGCTTCCCAGCCAGCAGTGTATCTGTCCCCACTTTCTTTTCCTGTCCATCTTTCCTTTTTCTTAAAACAGTACCCTGTTTCGGGACGCCTGGGTGGCTCAGTTGGTTGAGCGACTGCCTTTGGCTCAGGTCATGATCCTGGAGACCCGGGATCGAGTCCCACGTCGGGCTTTCTGCTCGGCGGGAAGCCTGCTTCTCCCTCTCTCATTCCCTCCGCTTGTGTTCCCTCTCTGGCTGTGTTTCTCTCTGTCAAATAAATAAAATCTTTAAAAAAAAAAAAAAAAAACAGTACCCTGTTCCTAATATCGTCCTCCATGGGTGTAAGGTTAAGCCGCTATACAGAAGCCACCCAAAAGCGGAGTGACTCAAATAAGATAAAAATTATTTCTCTTCAGAAAGGATTAGTGGATGGTAGAGGCTGGGGCCACTGGGGAATTACTGTTTAGTGGTTACCAAGTTTCCGTTTGGGGTGTTGGAAAAGTTTTGGAAACAATGGTAGTAGTTGCACAACCGTGTGAACCACTGAACTTAAAAATGGTCAAAATGGGAGTTCTAGCAGGAGTGGGAGGGAGAGTAGATCCCAGAGAGCCCTGAGCAGCCCCATGCCCATGGCCTAGTTACTTACCATCACAAGCAGGAGGAGGGGCAGCTGCCCCAGCTGGCCCAGTCTCCATCATTGTCACCACCAGCAGCAAGTAGGGGGAGGTGCCCAGCCTCCCCCAGCCCCAACCCTCTGCTCTTCAGACACCAAGCAGCTCAGCATCCCAGGCAGTAGCCTGGGCGCCATCACCTCCATGGCGTCGGTGGACAACAGCAAAGTTATTACAACAAAAGTTCTGGAAACAGTAAAGTGGTTCCATCAACAGGAGTGAGACTGAGGAAGATATGTTTGTATACCAGACTGCCATAAAGAATAACCCTGGGAAGTACCTTCCCAGTTGCAATGTAAGAGAGAGAAAGGTTGGAGTTTGATGTTGGAGGTGGGAAGAGTACAGAAGCAGTGAATGCGGCGGGCCCTGGTGGAGCCCCAGCGCAAGGCAGTAGATATGCAGCGGATGGTCCCCATTAAAGCTGCTCTCCATTGCAGGGATCCTCCCCACAGTTCCCACAGAAATAGCAGAATGGTGGGCATGGGGAAAGAAGGAGGGCTGGAACAGTGCTCCTGAAGGCCGACCCGCCCACAGGCCCCGTTTACACCTGACTGCAGCTGCCCATTGGCAGCGACCATTCTAACCCTCCCGCAGGGAGAAGTGCTGGAGGGCACTGACAAGCAGGGTGCGGGAGAGCAATGCAGACCAGGGAGACGATTCCATAGGGGTCCTCCTCGGCAGAGACCATCTGCCGTCTGAAGAGGACAACTTTGAAGAAAGTAAGGAGAATTAAGATGAGACCCAGTGTCTGAAGCACCTCAAGATCCCTGCCAATTTAACTTCATTGACGCACGCAGATGTCCAGAAAACCCCAAACCGTGAGATGTCACAGATATAAAAGTAGCCGATCTACAGCTGAGAGTTGGTTGGCTTCCAAGCCTGACAGGGCAGGACTAAGTAAATGTGGGCTTACCATCACTGACATCCAGTTTAGTCATCCAACAGGAAGAGGTAAATAAGAAATTCTAGCAATAAGAAATGAGCCAAAGATTGGAGCTGAAGACCTTAGCTGCTTGCCTTTTGCCCATTAAGAAGATAACCAGAACTTCTAATCTGCATTATCTGTGCACCAATTGGATTTCTGTTATTTTTACGTGAAGATGTCCTTCTTGGTAATGATAAATGTGTTTGGTTTTTTGTTTGTTTGTTTTGCCTGGTTTTTCTCAATACACCATTAAAGGTTTTTAAATTGTTTCATATCTGATCAAGTTGAGACTTTTAAGAACCTCATTTTTAATTTGTAATAAAAGTTTACAACTTTCTTCAAAAAGTCAGATGGCAAACACCTGTTAGTAAAAGTGTTAAATAATTTTTAAATGGTTAGATGGCAAATTTTTTTTGTTATATCTGTTTTACCACAATTTTTGAAGAAAGATTTATTCCTCTTGGAACTAACAGTACAGTGGTGAGTGATCCCGAGCAGGGGAAGCCAGTGCCGCCATCCTTGGTGTTTCAACTGCTAAAGTCAGTGTTGTCATGTGCCCTTCACAGCCAGGAAGACAAGTATCCGTAAAGAGTCAACTCAGGAATTTTACTCCTCACCTCTCTGAGAGTCTCCTGTCCAGTTGTAGATCATGTGGCCACGGCTAGTTTTAAGGAAGCCTAGGGAAGGTAGGCACAGTATCCTGTGTCCATTAAAAACTCAAAAATTCTTTTACTAAAAGAAAGAATTGTGGGGGAAAGGAGGAGATATTTCAAGAAAACTGGTCATCTGTAGAGAGGTCTAGGAATGGTGGAGCCTAATTATGAACCTGGGTACCCTGACCTTGGTGTGTGATCATCACTAGAAACATGTCTTTAAATATGATATCATCCATGGGGGCAATTTTTCTTTGAACTCAACATTTATTATTCTCCAGGAGATTACTTTTCCTTTCATTGTTAAAAGAATAAAGCAAGATCATTATTTGTGTTCTTAATACATACACGAAAAAGGGTTTGTAATGATTTGAGACAAATCTCTGGAGCATTCATAAGTGTAGGGAGTTCAGTGGCATTTAGTGCACTCATGTTGCTGTGCATGAAGGCACAGTGTGTCTTCAGACTTTTTCAGCTTCCCCAGCTGAAACTCTGTACCCATTAAATGCTAACTCCCAACTGCCCTTCCCAGCCCCCCCCACCACCACCCCTAACATCCACTGTTTTACTTTCTGGATCTACGACTTTGACTCTTCTAGGAATCTCATATAAGTTGGAATCATATAATATTTTTCCTTTTTGACCGGCTTGTCTTCCTTAGCATAATACCTTCAAATTTTATCCACGTGTCAAACTTTCTTTCCCTTTTAAGACTGAATAATATTCCATTATATGTATATACCACATTTTCTTTATCCATTCATCCATTGATGGATATTTGGGCTGCTTTCACCACTTGGCTATTATTCACATAATGGTGTAGTGAACACAGGTGTACAGATATCTCTTTGAGTTCCTGCTTCCACTCTTTGGGACACATGTCCACAAGTGGAATTGCTGGTCATATGGTAATTATGTGTTTAATTTTTTAAGGACTTCCAGTACTATTTTCCACAGCAGCTACACTTTTTACATTTACATCAGCAGTATACAAAGTTACCAAATTCTTAACATCCTCATTAACACTATTTTCTATTGTTCTTATAATAGCCATACTAATGGATGTGAAATTAAAGTGGCAAACTTGTGTTTAAATGTATTTATAACTACCAAAAACAAATTTTAAGTATCAACATTTGTTGCAGTCTTGTCAATGAAACTAAATGTAGAATCCCTGTAGTCCTTAAGAGTACATTTTTGCTCTAAGTTTATAGCTCCTACAATTCTATTAAGACTTCATAGTAATCTCCTGAGGCTTGAAAAGTCGGTGATTTCAGAAATAAAATTGGATCATGAATTAAAAATAAAAAGTCTGTAACACTGAAGTGGAGTCATTTATTAAGAGGTTGAGATTGTTTAAAAATAAAGGACAATTTTACCAACCTAAAAATACATGTAATAACTTCCTTTTAATGCTTTGGATCCAGTTAATAATTAGTCTTTGTTTTTGTTGTTTACTCCTAGGAAAACACCCTAATTCTGCAGCAGCTACTCCCGCTGCGGGCCAAAGTAGCTAAACTCCTTGGCTATAGCACACATGCTGACTTTGTCCTTGAAATGAACACTGCAAAGAGCACAAGCCATGTAACAACCTTTCTAGGTGGGGTCTTTTTTTAATCAGTTGTATATTTCCATTTTTCTTTCTCTTTGTTTCACTGTGTCTGCCTAAATGCATATGCTCTTATGTATTTGTGCTTCACACTTTGTCACAAGTGTAGGATAAATGTGTACGTGGCTCTATATGGGACCTGGCAGTTTGAGAGGCAACCCGAGAGTGTGAGGTGAAGGCAGTGGCCTGAGAAGCCCTCTAAAGAGGACGAAGGAAATTTATGGGAGATAGGATGTGGTCTAATTCTGTTTAGGCCTGTAAGAGAGTAGATGAATACAGGCAGCCAAGAGGATAACTCAGATGAGAATATGCCAATTTTAAATTAAAATAAATTAGGGAGAAAGTGAAATAGTCAAAACTAACCACAGTATATAAATTATGGTATCTGTCTAAAAAGTAGAATTGCTGTATCTGAATAGACATTCTTTATAGGCAGGGATTAGTGATAAACAAAAACCCATGGCTGTTAAAGGCATTGAGCAATTTTTAGTAATAGTGATCACAGGTTGCCTCTGATTTATTTTCCCTGGCTTTTTGAAGAGCCTAATCTCATTGAAGAATAATTATGTACATGAGATGGTTTCACTATTGTTTTATTTCCTGAATTATAGCATTCTGGAGTCAGAGTTCTCTGAGATAAACTTGAGCTTTGTTGATGATGTAAGGAAGTTGTGGCTTGGTTTAGCTGATGCTGAAAAAGGGGGGGGGGGGAGCAGGGAGCCCAAGGAGCCATGAAATAAATTACCGGGAAGAGAACCGCAGCACTATCATAGTAGAGCCGGCTTTCCTGCCCTCCCTCCTTCCTTCCTCCCAGTTATCTGCATCAAGTACTACAAAGGAGGAAACACCGTGGTAAGACCTTGGTATATGTATGAATATGCTTGCTCCCAAAAGCAATAAATCACTGACTTTTCCCACTTCCCTCACAGATGATTTAAGCCAGAAATTAAAACCACTGGGTGAGGCAGAGCGAGAGTTTATTTTGAATTTGAAGAAAAAGGAATGTGAAGAGAGAGGTTTTGAATATGATGGGAAAATCAATGCCTGGGATCTACATTACTACATGACTCAGACAGAAGAACTCAAGTACTCCATAGATCAACAGATCCTCAAGGAATACTTCCCAATTGAAGTGGTCACTGAAGGCTTGCTGAACATCTACCAGGAGTTGTTGGGTCTTTCATTTGAACAAGTGGCAGATGCTCATGTATGGAATAAAAGTGTGACACTTTACACTGTGAAGGATAAAGCCACAGGGGAAGTTTTGGGACAGTTCTACTTGGACCTCTATCCAAGGTACTGAGAATCACATTGTTGGATGAACCTTGGGGATTGGCTTCTTAACCAGATTAAGATCCTTGTCTTCCAGAGTTCTCATGTATGGCTCTTAATGATGGGAGTAAAGATGTGGGCTCTGAAGCCAGCGTGCCTGGCTCCATCACTTACTAGGCAACTTACTTAATGTTCCTGTGCCTCAGTTTCTTTACCTATATTATAGGTTGGATAAAACAGGAATATTAATTCTACCTGCTTTGTAGTGTTGTAAGGATAAAATGGTTGGTTAATTATATACGAGACATTAACTGAAAGACTACCCTGCATATAGCAATTGCTTAATAAGTGTTTGCAGCCATCATCATCATCTAGTTTATGCACTATACTTGCTTAATTTAAAATTGGCCTCCAAAATATTTATTATTCAGGTACTCTGTCTGCCAGTACTCTTCAGTGTCTGGCCGCTTCCCTGAGTCCGGCTAAGAGGCAGCACAATACAGCAGGAAAAACAAAATCTTTGTAGTCATTCAAGTTGAGTTGAGATGCTTGAGACTCTGTTTTCTCGTCTGTAGTATGGGAGTAGTGATCCCTTTATAGGATCGTTTCGTGCACCAGGCTAGGTAGTCAGTCATTGGTAAGGACTAAAAACATTACTGTCTCTGAAACATGTGGTAACTATGGACTCTATAGTGCTTCATCAGACATGAAAGGATTTGGATCACTTCCTTTCCAGGCTGCTTTCTAAAACAAAGCCAGCCTGTTACAATTACCAATTCATTTTACTAACTAGGCCAAAGGAAATTACAGTAACCCCCAACTTCAGTACCACAAACAAGTTTTTAAGCCACAGACTTTGGGTGACTTTGGGTAGCTGCTGGGAAAGGGTTGGATAACTGCGCCATCCAGACAGTGGACAGTGGTGCCTTATCCCCAGTGTTTCATGGACTTACTTTCATTTTCAAAATGATCTAAAAATAAGCCCTTGTCAAATGTAGATGGGTCTCTTTGTAGTAAAAGTGTTAGCATACAGTTTTAAGCCAGAAATTCTTTCAGAGGAAATCCTTCGGCCCTGGAGTCTTCTAGAACTGTCCCCAGATTCTACGTCCAGGGTCACACATAGCGGTTCTCGCCAACCCAGCCTGCTGTCTCCCCGCCAGCATATGATTGCTTTCTTTCGGACTCTGAGATCTGGCCACTGCTAGCAGCACTGGGATGAGAATCAGAAGCTGATCTCTTGTGAAAGTAGTGACCTACTTAATATTCACTTCCTGTCCCCTTCCTGTCGCTTCCTAAAAGTAAGATGGAGTAACTTGTTTTTTTCTCAGTGACTCAAAAAAGGATATTTGGAGGAGGTTTAAGAAAAACCAGTTACTTCTTTTTTTTTTTAATCACATTTCAATGTTTATTCATTGAATACTGAAATTCTCAAACAAAACCAAACCAAAAATACTCTGATGGTTCCAACATAAGATGCTTGATAGGAACATTTTTATTTTTTATTTATTATTATTTTTTAAATTTTATATAGATGACATGCCTGGATGGCTCAGTTGTTAAATGACTGCCTTCGGCTCAGGTCATGATCCCGGAGACCCGGGATCGAGTCCCACATCGGGCTCCCTGCTCGGCGGGAAGCCTGCTTCTCCCTCTCTCACTCCCCCTGCTTGTGTTCCCTCTCTGGCTGTGTTTCTCTCTGTCAAATAAATAAATGAAATCTTTAAAAAAAAATAGATTCAAAACCCTTCAATGCACTGATTTTTAAATCAGTTGCAAGTTTTTTATTTTAAGCTATTCTTAGACTTTAAAAGTTCTTCAAATATCTCAACCCTTGTTGGTCTAACACAGTAGCACCCATATTACTCTCAAATGAAGAATATGCTTTTGGGGGAAAAAATACATTTTGGCCTTTCCTAATGTACTAAGAGGCACTAAATATAATAGGATAAACATGTCCGGTTTTCCCCTGTTAAATATAAGGTTTATAGATCTGTTTACACACTTAAAACTAACTACATGAAATCATTCTGGAAAGCCCGGATTAGCCCATTGAGCCACCGGTTATCACATTCAGTGCATCGTTTCTGGTGTACCCGTCTACAGCATCTGTCCCCCTTCTCCATCTGCCTTCCCTTCCCATGTCCCTGCTCAGTGCTGACTCAGCCTGTTCAGTAGGTCTCATTTGTAGGTCTGGGCCTACACTGTGTTCCTGTCCTTCCTTCAGAGGTGGAGGATTTTTTTGTGTTTTCTTGGCCTTGGCAGTGGGTTTTTTTCAGCACTCTTAGGGCAACAGCATTTCTTTCTTTTTTTAAGATTTTATTTATTTATTTGACAGAGAGAGAGATCACAAATAGGCAGAGAGGCAGGCAGAGAAAGAGAGGGAAACAGGCTCCCCGCTGAGCAGAGAGCCTGATGCAGGCCTTGATCCCAGGACCCTGAGTTCATGACCTGAGCTGAAGGCAGAGGCTTTAACCCTCTGAGCCACCCAGGTGGCAGGCAACAGCATTTCTTGCCCTTCCTCCCAGAAGCAAGACAATGCTTCATTCCTCTGTCAAGGCATCTGCTCCCTCTCCAGGCCTGCATCAGGACTGATGCTCTAACAACATGTCAGCCTTCCACCATCTTTTTGTGTACCCCCAGTGAGGTTCAGACCCTGCAGGCGGATGCAGGGCATCCTTACCTATAGCTCCTAGTGACTCCCTGTTTTTGCTCGTCCACTGTGGCTTTTAATAGTTTGTTAAAAGACTTCTCTTACTGGTTTCTATAGTATTTTCCCGGGTAAAAAACACGCTTGCTTCCTCGCTTCCTCTGTCCTTAGAGACATCAGTCTTAGATTGTAAGTTAGTTGATTGCCTTCCCATTAGTGAGGAATCCAAAAAAAGTTGTGATTTGGAGATTGTATAACAGATTGTTGTTGAATGAATAGGAGCAATGCCCTTTCCAGCTTTGTACCTCATCTTAGGAAGCTGGAAAAAGCTCATTGTTTTGGGTTTGTTTGTTTGTTTTGTAACTTGAATAGCATCAGCAGAGAAAACAAATCAATGAGGAGTCAGGAAGAAAAGATGATATTAAAAAAGGTGTGTATCAGTCAAAACATATCAAACTAAAATGTCGGGGATGGTGCATGATCCGCCCTTCCCTCCGTGCCCAAGCCACCAGAAATTCTGGTGGAGGTACCTGTAAATGTGAATGAAAGCCCAGAGGGGCTTTCCCTGCCTAGAATCCGAAAAGCCACTTACCCTGTGGGTCAGGGCAATATGTCCTTGGTGTGCTTATTCAAGACATAGTTCCATTTAATCTTCCTCCCGGTAATCATATCTCTGTATCTCTTATCTGTATTTCTTGATCCCTCTGCCTCAATGGTCTCAACTTCTGTGAGTTTAAGCCATCACTCTGTACCTTGCAGTAACAATACTAATCCTGTCTCTAGGGTGGGTGCAAACGCAGTTAAAGATTTAACTGCACCACCCATATTCCTCACTTGAGAATAATAAAAGACTGGGACCCTTCACAGTCGAGGAAAGACTGAGAGAGAAAGACAGAAGAGCAGAGCAAAGAGATAAAGCCATGAGACTGAGAGTCTGAGAGATACAGAGAGACAGAAACAGACACAGAGAGAAAGACAGAGCCTGCGCAAAGAGAGGCAAAGGCAGAGAGAGTGAAGCAAGAGAGAGCGGAGCAAGAGATAGAAAGAGAGACTGAGGCAAAGGCTGAGAGCCTGCAAAGCAAGAGACTGAGACAGAGAGAGACAAAGCAAGAGAGAAACAGAAACAGAGAAACTGGACAGAAAGCAAGAGAGACAGAAGCAGAGAGAGCAAGATAGACAGAACCAACTGTTTGCCTAAAGCTAGATTGATGTAACTAAAAAGCTTTAAATAAAGAACCCTGAGGACACAGTTTTCAGGAGAGGAGATCCTCACACCACTCTTCGAGTCCGGTCTCCTCATTTTATTGCCGACTCCGTCGCCACCTTCAGGGAACCCCGACCTACCGCTGCCGGGGCCGGCTCCTGGCACTAAAATGTTCTACCCCAAACCTGAATGTTAATCCTCTGAGCAGAAAAAAAAAAAAGACGGAAACCTGCTTCTAGAATAAAATCCAATTGCACATAGCTTTTCAAGAGACTATCATTGATACCCCATTGTCCAAGAATAGACAACTTTATAGTGTAATTTCAGCTTTTTCCCAAGCTAACTAAAAGCATTCTGTTTTTTTGTTGTTGTTGTTTCTGTTTTTGTTTTTAAGATTATATTTATTTATTTGACAGAGAGAAACACAAGCAGAGGGACTGAAAGAGGGAGAAGCAGGCTTCCCGCCGAGCAGGAAGCCCGATGGGGGGCTCAATCCCAGGTCTCCAGGATCATGACCTGAGCCGAAAGCAGTCACTTAACCAACTGAGCCACCCAGGCGCCCCTAAAAAGGACTGACTAGTTTATAAAAAGGAGCACATTTAATTGTGAACACTGATTCTTCCTTCCTTGAATAAAAGGAACAGCTTTATTGTCTGGTATTTGGTTTTTACCAATCTTATTTTAAGAAAAATCTGCCTAGTAAATCAAACTATATCTTTTGTCTCAAGTTGGCTTTAACAGTTTAGTGTTTAGTGACACCATCTTTGAAGAAGACAAGTAAGATCCCATCAAAGTAAACACTGGGCTCCACACTAGGTGTGGTGTATATTCTTGATTCTTACATTACAGTTTCTCCACAGAAGAAACCTCGGAGATAAAACTCATGTGAAGAGATAGTAGGGTTTTTGTTTGCTCAGTTTTAGTTTGTCCATTTTAATAAAATGTTGACCTACTTTCTCAAGGGTGGATTACATGTTTCAAAGTGCCCTCTGGTATCAAATAAGACTTCATGACTAAGAGAGGTCACAGCAGTGTTTTTACTATGGAGGAATGTTCCTATCTCACCAGTGATGCTTCTGGTTCCCAGGGAAGGAAAGTACAACCATGCAGCCTGCTTTGGTCTCCAGCCTGGCTGCCTCCTCCCCGATGGGAGCCGCATGATGTCCGTGGCTGCCCTTGTGGTGAACTTCTCGCAGCCAACAGCAGGCCGGCCCTCTCTCCTGAGGCACGATGAGGTGCGGACTTACTTCCATGAATTTGGTCATGTCATGCATCAGATTTGTGCACAGGTAAGTGATTTTTTTTATCATAAACCTACCAGTTGTTTTTCCGACTTTTTATTTTTTCTACTACTGTTTGGTTCCTCCCCATCACATGTATTATGGGAAGCTGAACATGCTCAAGAATCTCATAGGCCGGGGTGCCGGGGTGATTCAATCTGTTAAGCGTCTAGTTTGGCTTGAATCCAGGGTCGTGGGACGAACCCCACATCGGGCTCCTTGCTCATCAGGGAGCCTGCTTCTTCCTCTCCTTCTGCTTGTCCCTCCCCCTGCTTGTGCGCGCGCACGCGCACACGCTCTTTCTCTATCAAACAAATAAAAATGTTTAAAAAAAAAGAATCTCATAGGCCTTTTGTAAAAACAAAATTTTTCTTACTGTGTCCTCTTATATAGCATATTTTCTACTCAGAGGTTAATCCACTGATGAAGGATCTTCACTGAATACCACTCTGTGGAAAAAGATTATTATTAAAGCTTACAGATACTCTGTTTTTTCCTTTGTATTATTTTCTTCTCCATAGGAATTCAGTGTAAGCTTCACAGTGAACTGTGCTGTAATCTCTCTCTTCCACTTACTAATGCTTTGTTCAGTTGCGTGGTTTTCAACTGCCTCAGACTCTACTCCTCTTTTAATAATAAATATGTTGAAACACCTCCCATGACTAACCTCAAATTAAAATCATGGATAATACAGTATAACCATGTGGAGAATTTGCCAAAAAGGGTATATGTGTGTGCAGTGGATTGCAGCTGATTTCTCTGTCTCTGAAAATGAAAAGTACATTTTTCCTCAACTTTGTAATACAGTTCAGTAAACTAGGCCCACACTATGCGAGGATAAACCATATGAACTTATTAATATTTAACTGTTATCAGACATAAGAAAACATTGAGTTAGTAGTTCAACCCAACAGTTTAGAAAACTGATATTAACAGAAATGGAGGAACAGTTTCCCAAACTTAAAATCTCTGTACATCTCTAAAGGCAAACTTTTTTTTTAAAATAAATGTCTGTGTGTGTGTGATTTGTTTTTGTTTTTGTTTTTTCAGATTTTATTTATTTATTTGACAGAGCAAAACACAGCTAGAGAGGGAACACAAGCAAGGGGAGTGAAAGAGGGAGAAGCAGGCTTTCCTGAGGAGCTGGAAGCCTGATGTGGGGCTTGAACCCGGAACTCCAGGATCATGACCTGAGCCGAAGGCAGCCACTTAACAACTGAGCCACCCAGGCACCCCTAAAGGCAATTTTTTTAATAAGAAGCATTGTGTTAGAATAATTTTCAATTTACAGAAAAGTTGCAAATATAGTAGGAAAATTGCCCATACCCCTCATTGTATTTCCTCTACTGTTAACATCTAGTATTACTGGAATCGATTTGTCAGAACCAAGAAGCCTAATATTGCTACAGTACTCCTAACTAGACTCAGCACTTTATTTGGATTTTACTCATTTTTCCCTAACAGCTTTTCTCCATAAAGAGAAATTTTAGTTGATATAATGTCCTTCCTGAACATAAAATAAATACCTTTTTATGTATTCCAAGTAGTGATGCCTAGACAAGGTCTGTGGTAAGACATAATGATACCTTCATTAGGATTTCACCCTGAATCCAGCAGCAAAAACTACAGGCTGATACGTGTGGTTTGTGTTGTTACCTCAAGCCCTAGGCTAGTATTGTTAGCTGTCTTGGTTCAGGTTGCTGTAGAAGAGTATGATAGCCTGGGTGGCTTAGAAACAACAGAAATTTATTTCTCAGTCAGTTCTGGAGGCTGCAAGTCCAGGATCAAGGTGCTGGTAGGCTTGGTATCTGGTAAGAACCTGCTTTCTGGTTCAGAGATGGTACCTTCTCACTATGTCTTACATAATGGAAGGGTAGGGGGCTCCTTGGGATCTCTAAGGACACTAATCCCATTCATGGAGGCTCTACCTTCTTGACCTCACTACCTCCCAAAGGCCTCATCTATCATCACAGTGGCGATTAGGTTTCAACATATGAATTGGGGGGAACACAGACATTCCATATTAGTCTATAGCACCAGTGGTAACATGATTTTTCCAAAATGGTAAACGTTTCTTGGGAAACTTACAAACAGAAAAGCAGTCTTGCTTTGATTTACATAGGTGATCCCAGTAGTTAAGAGTCCTGGAAATTGGGGCACCTGGATGATTCGGTTGGTTAAGAGTCTGCTTTCAGCTCATGTTGTGATCCCACAGTCCTGGAATCGAGCCTTGCATCCAGCTTCCTGCGCAGTGGGGAGCCTGCTTATGTCTCCCTCTGCCTGCTGCTCTGCCTACTTGTGATCTCTCTCTCTCTCTCTCTCTCTCTGTCAAATAAATAAAATCGTAAAAAAAAAAAAAAAAAGAGTCCTGGATATTAAAAGTAGGTACAAAATACTTTACAGAACTACGTGCAGTGGAGTTAGTTTAAACCCAGGCTTACTTAATTATAGACTTTTTACTTGGGTGAATGTCCAGCAGGACATATGAATGGCATGCAACATATGGGACAAATTTTTTTTCGTCCTGACATGTGCAGCTCTGTCCTGGACATCTAGTGTCCGTGGCCTTAAGGATGGTCCCTAATCATTGTAAAAACCAAAAATGTACCCACTCAGTTCCAAAATACTACTGTCACTATTGTTTAAAAACTATTTAGTTCTTTCAAACATTTTACCTTTACATTCTGGTGTTTCCATGCTTATTTTTTTTTTTAATGGAGAAATAAGATCTGAATCTGTTCAGATAAAGAAGCCCTCATACACTCATCTAGCCATTTCTGTCCTGTGTTTAATCCAAGGAAAGGAAATCTTCCAGAACAACCTAAATTTTCTTTCTTACACTGTTTTAGAGTACTTTCACAACTGTAGGATTCCTGAAATATTTATTTTCAATCACCTTTCATTCTGTGGCTGTTTCCTTTAATTGGGATAGGTCTAGTTTCCATCTTTCTAAAATATTTTTATGAGTAATTTAGAAAAGTCAAATACCTTTTTGAATTTCACACTTTTAGAATATTACTTAGATTATCCAAGATCCAGTTATATATCTGCACATACATAAACTATAGCCCATTTCTAGAATAATGGATCTTTTTTGGACATGATGATTTTCTGAAAGTCTAATTTAAGTGGTGGATACCTCTTCTAGGAAAATGTACATACACCTCATACACTCAGATTTTCACAGGGGGTTCCAAAGGGCTCACAGATTCCTTAAAGCCCAGACCAAAATGAATTCCAAGTTAAAGAATTCCTGAGCGAAAGCACTTTCCTCCTTATTTTTTTTTTTTAAGATTTTATTTATTTGACAGAGAGAAACACAGCCAGAGAGGGAACACAAGCAGGGGGAGTGAGAGAGGGAGAAGCAGGCTTCCTGCAGAGCAGGGAGCCCGATGTGGGACTCAATCCCCGGTCTCCGGGATCATGACCTGAACCAAAGGCAGTCACTTAACCAACTGAGCCACCCAAGTGCCCCAATTTCCTCCTTATTTGTATATTGATGATCAGCTAATGATTTCACAAGAAAGTAACTTGATGTCTCGTTCAGTTATTTAATAATGTTTATTAGATAGGGTTTTCAGTGCTCTTCATGGGTGTTCTTGTTTTTAGACACAGTCCTCTTAGAACCTGAGTATTGTATGCTTACCATGTGCTCGTAATGTATTTCTCTATCAGTTATTCTCATGATCTTTTATGTTATTTTTGATCCTTTGAGATAGCCACTTTTAGTGCTGGAAAATAATGTTCCTGGTATTATGTCATTTTAGAGCTCTTTGACTCATGACTGAAATATATAAACTCTATGAAAGGGCACCTGGGTGACTCAGTGGATTACAGCCTCTGCCTTCGGCTCAGGTCATGATCTCAAGATCCTGGGATCGAGGCCCACATCGGGCTCTCTGCTCGGCAGGGAGCCTGCTTCCTCCTCTCTCTCTGCCTGCCTCTCTGCCTACTTGTGATCTCTCTCTCTGTCCAATAAATAAATAAAATCTTTTAAAAAAATAAACTCTATGAAAAATGATATATACATGAATCAGTATATACTGATATAGTGATTACAGTATATGTGGTGATGATAGTGTTTGTATATGGTGTCTCTGTCTTGAAACAGGAGACTGTATTCAATTCTTAGAGTTTGCCTAACTTCCTTCATGAACACAAAATGTGTCATATAGTTAAATAGTATGAAGTACAGTCCCTTGATTGGTCATCTCCTCAGGAGATTATCTGTGAAAAATCTTTTTTCTGTTTTTTCAAATGTACTGTAATGTTTTGAGAAATTTTAAAGATATAAACACTGAGGGGCACCTGGGTGGCTCAGTTGGTTAAGCGACTGCCTTCGGCTCAGGTCATGATCCTGGAGACCCGGGATCGAGCCCCACATCGGGCTCCCTGCTCAGCAGGAAGCCTGCTTCTCCCTCTCTCAGTCCCTCTGCTTGTGTTCCCTCTCTGGCTGTGTTTCTCTCTGTCAAATAAATAAAATATTAAAAAAAAAAAAAGATATAAACACTGAGGGGTGCCTGGTGGCTCAGAGGGTTAAAGCCTCTGCCTTCGGCTCAGGTCATGATCTCAGGGTCCTGGGATCAAGCTTTGCATCCAGCTCTCTGCTCGGCAGGGAGCCTGCTTCCCCCTCTTTCCTGCCTGCCTCTCTGCCTACCTGTGATCTCTTTCTCTGTGTCAAATAAATAAAATCTTTAAAAATATATATATATAAACATTGAACTACTGTGTTGTACTCCTGAAACTAATATAATATTGTATATCTACTACAGCTCAATTAAAATTTTTTATTTTTTAAGATTTTATTTACTTATTTGATAGAGTGACAATGCACAATGAGACAGCAGAAGGAGAGGGAAAAGCAGGCTCCTTGCTGAGCAGGGAGCCCGATGTGGGACTTGATCCCAGGACCCTGGGATCGTGACCTGAGCTGAAGACAGACACTTAGCCATCTGAGCCACCCAGGGACCACTCAATTTAAAAATTTTAAAAAGAACTTTTAAGTCAAAAAAAAAAAGAACTTTTAAGTTAATCATATATGGAACCAATGATCAGTACTTTTGTCTCCAAAGTAATAGGCACAGAATCACTTTTTTTGCACTTTTATAATAATTTCACAACCTTTTGTATTGACCTAAATTGGGTGGTAGTGAATAAGAAGTTTAATAGCTTCTTTGTTTAATAATACTTCTGACTTCTCCAAGCAATACGTAGTAAATTAAAATTTTTCCATTCAGGGGAGCCTGGGTGGCTCAGTTGGTTGGGCGACTGCCTTCGGCTGAGGTCACGATCCTGGAGACCGGGGATCGAGCCCCACATCAGGCTCCCTGCTCAGCAGGAAGCCTGCTTCTCCTTCTCTCACTCCCCCTGCTTGTGTTCCCTCTCTTACCTCTGTTTTTCCCTGTCAAATAAATAAATAAAATCTTAAAGAAAAAAAAATTGCCATTCAGGGCACCTATGTGGCTAGTTGGTTAAGTATCTGTTGATTGGCTAGGTGATGATATAAGGATTTTTGATCAAGCCCTGCATCAGGCTTCATAGTGGGCAAGAAGCCTGCTTAAGATTCTCTCTCTCTGTCTCTCAAAAAAAAAAATTATCTCCCTTTCCATCTGTGCCTCCCTTCCTCTCTCTCTTTCTCTAGTTAAAAAAAAAATGCCATACACATCCACTAGATTGATTTTAAGATATGGCAGCTCAGTGTCTGGGTTCCCCACTTTGGCATTGTGCAAGCGTGATGACCAGAAGAGCTCGTTGGAGCTTGTCATAGCAATATTTAAATGTGGCTGCTGGAACATCCAGTTTTCAGACATGTAGTTGCACTAGTTCAATATGTCTACTGTTTCATCACTCAGAAGATGAGTTTCACTTATATTTTCTTATGTTAATACTATGGGGCATATAATTTTGAAGATAACAATCAGAGGTTGACATCTCTAGTATCTGTTCCTGTTTCTTGAATTTATTGTGGTTTGAGCTCTTGGGAATCACTGGCCTTTTGTTATTAGCTAGAAAAGAAATGCTTCTTAACAGCTTCCATAATGATGTCCGAGTTGGTGTGCACATTAGTAGTAGTGAATTCTAGACTGTTAGAGATCTTTATTTCAAAAGCAACACAGAGTGTACGTGGTGGTGCAGTTGGTCAAGCATCCACCTCTTGGTTTCAGCTCAGATAGTGATCTCACGGTTGTGAGATCAAACCCCACACTGGGCTCCGCTCACAATGGAGTCTGCTTGAGATCTCTCTCCTGCTCCTGCATGTATGTGCGCTGTCTCTCTCACTCTCAGAAAATAAAATAAGTCTTAAAGCAACACAGAATCACAATAAAGCCTTACTAATTAAAAGTGTAAAGGATGAAAGGGCAGAAAATCTTCAAATTAAATAATTCCAGATAGTGTGTTCATTTGGTCAAAAGACTAATAAAGAGCTTGTTGTCTTAGAAATAAAACCCCGTGGTAAAGGGGTCAGGAATGCACCCTAGGTTTAGGATAAGAACTGTCTTAGGGGTGCCTGGGTAACTCAGTCGGTTCAGCATCCAATTCCTGGTTTTGTCTCAGGTCTTGATCTCTGGGTTGTGGGATCAGTTCCCAATGTGGGGCTCCACGCTCGACAAGGAGTCAGCTTGAGATTCTCTCCCTCTACCCCTCCCCCAGCCTATAAATGCTCTCTCTATCTTATAAGTAAATCTTAAGAAAAAAAAAAGAACACTGTATTAAAATCATCCATGTACTCGTGAGCCAGACTATGTGACTTTTAGCAAGTTATTACACCTTGAGCCATCTCGTTTTTCTTATTCATAAATGAGGACAACAATTCTCATACCTACTTCCCTGGGTGCCTGCAAGATTTAGTTATGTATGAAAGGTACTTGGGAAAAATTAAGTGCCATACATATTTGAAGTATTCTTCGAAATACATTTATACGTAATTCAACCCTTGGGGATCAATATCTAGCACACAAGTCATAATTTAAGAGGAGGAAGAAGGTTGCCATGAGGCAAGTACTGTTACTTCCTGTTTAAGAAATTCACAAATGCCTACCCTCTGTAGAGTTTTGGGTGAAGATCTGTGGAAGGTCGGGGCTCCTGGGTGGCTCAGTTGGTTAAGCGACTGCCTTCAGCTCGGGTCATGATACCGGAGACCCGGGATCGAGTCCCGCGTCGGGCTCCCTGCTCTGCGGGAGGTCTGCTTCTCCCTCTTTCACTCCCCCTGCTTGTGTTCCCCCTCTGGCTGTGTTTCTCTCTGTCAAATAAATAAAATCTTTAAAAAAAAAAAGAAGATTTAAAAAAAAAAAAAAAAGATCTGTGGAAGGTAATTAGAAACCATCAGGTTTACGGGCGCTTTGGTGTTAAGCATTCACCTCTTGGTTTCTGTTCAGGTCATGACAAGGAGCCCTGCCTAGGCTCTATGCTCATCCCAGAGTCTGCTTGGGATTCTCTCTCCCCCTTCCCCCTACCCCTCTCATTCTGGTACATTGTCTTGTGCTCTCACTCTCTTAAATAAATTTATTTTTTAAAAAAGAAAAGAAAGAAACCATCAGGTTTGTGTGTTTTTCTGTTGTTTTAATGTTTATTGCCTATTTGGAAATTTGATTCCCAATGCTAGAGCAGAATAAGCAGTTTTGAGTATTGTGAATGGTGGGAAATGAGTTGAAAAAAAATGTGGGTTTGTTTTATCTTCAGTATTAATATGGAAAAGTAGCTCCTTGGAGGAAGCCAAAGACAAGCATGATCAGACCACCCAAGACCATACCTGGTTAGGCAAACTGGGCAGGCTAAGAAGGATCATAACAGCCCATATTTAGTGAGCACTGACCATGTAGCAGACACTGTAATCAGTGCCTTACATTCATTACTTAATTTTATCCTCACAGTATTTCCTGAAGTAGATTGACTAACCTACTTCTCTTATTAAACTATTAATCCCCCCATTTCCAAATAGAGAAAATTGAGTCTCAGGAGGGTTGAATGGTTCGTCCACGATCTGATGGTCATGCTCTTCACCATTCTAAGGCCTGTAACCACTTTTGTGGTCTTAGTCTCACGGCTAGAGACAACACTTTGTCATGTGGTTGGAGTTTGATCTCCCAAGTATGTATTCCTATTGGATGGACTTTTTTCTCCTTAGCCTCTTAAATGACATTCCCTCTAAATCAGCCACATACAAGCATGTGTGGAATGAATGAGTTTATCTAGTTCCACATTTTCCTCTGTGTAAGGTGACCTTTCAGTTCTCACCCTCAAGTACAGTAAACGCTTATCAACAACTTTGATGTCTTTGCTCCCTACCCAGCCCTGCGCAGTTTGAGATTTCATCATCAGTGTTACAAGTGATTTCTTTCAGGATCTCTTGTTTGTTATTTTATGTATTTGTGTGTTTATTTACTTATATGAACACACATGTACACGAAACTAATGCTCGATGTCAGCTCGGGTCATGATCTCAGAGCCTCAGGCTCTGTGCTGAGCGTGGAGCCTGCTTAGGATTCTCTCTTCCTTTCCCTCTGCCCCTGCCAACTACCCTACCTTCCCCATCACCACCCACCCCTTCGCGTGCAAGTTCCCTCTCACTCTCTTCTCTCTGTTTCTAAAAAATGGGGGGAGGGGCTGGTATTTGAGACCTCTGTGGATTGTCTTTTAAATCATGGTGTTGACACTGATCTGGAACTATGGGGCTGCTGTGAAGATTAATAAGCAAGTTAGCAAGGTGTTATTCAAGGTCTCTTTATTACTGTTATTACTTCCATTGATGGGTAGGTGTATATGAAGTTAAAAGTATGAACTTTAACCCTCTATTTGTGGCAAAGTCTGGGAGACAGTGGCACTTTTCTTTTTTTAATGCTTTGTTACATAAACATCTGCAGCATCCTTAGATTTAGGAGTAAATCAGACAAGTCAGGATATTAAATGACTGCTGGGAAATCAATAGGAGATCACTTCCATTGTCCATTCTTCTGGGGCCTTTTCTTTTTCTAAACATAGTACACTTACTGATTTTAGCAACTGCTTTTTCTTTGAGTTTGGATTTGGTATCATGAATATAAAATTTGTGTTGCAGCCCCTAAAAACATTTGGTCACTTCATTAGAACAATAAACCATTAAGACTTTGGTCTTTAAATACACCAAAAGCTCACATGACTTTTGAGCTCCAGTTTATATAATTTTGCTCTAGCTCCTGTTGTATTCTCTGAATTGAGAAGTTAATCTCTATAGCATCAAGTGATCCTTATAAAAATCTGTAACAGTGTATGTTTTAAGCATCCTATTGTCTTTTAAAAAGGTAATAATGAAAAATCTCATTGTTTTAGATAACTTTCTTCCTCTCAAGAAATTATAACCAAACAGAAATCTAAGTACATTGTTTTCTAGACTTTTATTGTCAGAACGTTTCTTACAGCAATAATGCTCTAAAACTTCTTGAGGTATCATCTGGAAAGTGATTTGTTAATCAGATTACTTTTGTTTATTTCACAATGCTCTGCTTTATCTGGGAAGTATATTAACATCAGTGGTTACTATAGCCTAGAAGCTACTCTATATTCAAATTGTTCTTAGAGAAAACTATATAAAGGACTTTTGAGGGTACTTTGGAACCCACAGTTTAAAACTAGGGAGTGGGGGGTGCCTGGGTGGCTCAGAGGGTTGAACCTCTGCCTTCGGCTCCGGTCATGATCTCAGGGTCCTGGGATTGAGTCCCACGTCAGGCTCTCTGCTCGGCCGGGAGCCTGCTTCCCCCTCTTTCTCTGCCTGCCTCTCTGCCTATTTGTGATCTCTCTCTCTTTTAAATAAATTATTTATTTATTTATTTTAAATAAATAAAATCTTAAAAAAAAAAAGAAACTAGGGAGTGGTGTTTGCTGACTGGTCAACAGTGAGTAATCATTGAGCAGTCATGCTGTTTTGAGTGTCAGACCCCCAGCAGGCTAGTGATCCTAAGGCTTGTTCAAGGTTCCTTGTAGACTTACACAGTGGCTGACTGTGAATTTCTTTCTTTTTAGAATTTAGTTGTTTGCTGGAAATTGAGCTTTTGAATTTCGCAGGTTCTTTGTCCTCCTCATTTGAAAAATATTTAAATGATACTGCTCAAAGGGCACACAGAGAAACAGTGTGACTGACTTTCGGGAAATTAGTAAGCAGTAGGGTTATTTTTAGCTTCTACTCCTTGCAAACATTTCCTTTTGTTCTTTAGAAGACATTGTTGATCTGTTCATTCATTTGCTGTGCTCTCTCCCCCACCACCCGATGGCTTTGGACAGAATAAGCCCTCTCTTCTCTACTCTGAATGACAAAACTGCTTAATTTTTATTTTATTCAATTTTAGCTCATGAGTCATTCATTTGTTCATGTTTTTCTAGGTTCTGAAATACCACCACCACCACCTCCAAACACACACACACACACACACACACACACATTTTGTTATTTGGGGTTGATTTGCACCCCCATTTGCAAAAGCTGACCGAAAAATATTCACATAGACAAAATATACATTTTGTATATTTTTGCCAAAATTATTGTATAGTGGTCGCTGATGGTGTGATCTGCCTTTATTAGCTCTGTGAATACTTATCTAAAACCTGTAATCTTTAGAAAATCATGCAGTTAGTATGACAGAATCCCCAGCTCAAGAGAGGTGCTTCCAAAGGCTGACCTTTACACCCGCCTCAGGTTTGATTCTTGAAACATCTTCCAGTATAGAGAGGAAGTAGGATTTCTAAGGAAATACAACTGAAACCTCAGTTTTGCTCTCTTTATGAAGGCAAGTTTATATAAGACTTCATTTTTCTTACAAGATAGGCATTATAGGGATTGTGGTTAAAACTGTGGGTTCTGGAGTCAGACCCCCTGGTTTCAAATCCTAGTTCTCCTGTTTATCTCAGTGTGTTTCAATTTCCTTATCTGAAAACAGAAAACATATGGACTTCATACAGTCATTTTGGAATCTGAGTCAGATAATCCACACAAAGGGCCTTGCATAATGACTTTCGTGGTAAAGTCTCAATAGATGTCAGCTGTTATGATTATTATATCATATTGTTTCATCTAAGTGTAGGATGTTATTTTAGAAGTTTATATACCAGAAAGAGGCAAACTATTTAGTTTTTTGAAACCCTTGCCTCTTTCCTATAAGAATATTTTACTGGGGTATCCTCAAACGCAGGTGGCCTAATTTCAGCGCCTAGGGCCTTTCATTCCCCTTGGCCCTTCAGTATTTGCAGCTCTTCATATCTAGAATCAGCGCAATTATAATAGGAAGTCAAGCAAAACATTCTTTTGCATAAAGAGGGGAAGGCAGAATGTGAAATGGCATAGACATCTGTGCTTCTGCCCTGGGCCAAAAGCAGAACCGTTTTCTGCTGCTGATTCCGCTTCCCATCTGCTGCCTCCTCCCAGTGCTTAAGCCCTTCTTCCTTTCCCTTCCCTGCAGAGCCCCAGGGATGATGAAGTACGGGAGGGTTGCGGTGTCATACATCTGAAGAGGGAAACAGGACAGAGGTTCAGGGAAATACAACACAACCACAGCCCCCGTTCTGCAGATGATCCAGTTCATTTAATGCTTAATCTCCTCCACCCGTGTCAACTTTACAGAAATTCTGTGGATGGGGTGCATCTTAGAAAACATCAGCCTGCTCTAGTGAATTCCACTCTCTGATCAAGAGCTTTTCTGACGTCTGAGTCAACAATTTACTAAACTTCACTTTATTTATTTATTTTTTTTTTTAAGATTTCATTTATTTGACAGAAACACAGCGAGAGAGGGAGAAGCAGGCCCCCCGCCAAGCAGGGAGCCCGATGTGGGGCTCGATCCCGGGTCTCCGGGATCATGACCTGAGCCGAAGGCAGTTGCTTAACCAACTGAGCCACCCAGGCGCCCCTAAACTTCACTTTAAAGAAAAAAAAAATTTTAATGCTTAGCCCACACCCTCGGAATAATTCCTTTATTTTTACAAGGGGTGCTTTAACTTCTGAGCATATCTTTTGTCTAAGAAACAATAGCCACGTTTCACTCACCCCACTTGCCAATTAATCCACAGCTCTAACTCCCACTGAAGTGGCTTCTTGTGTTGAGGTAACCTCTTCTACCTTGAGAGGTATGACTTGGTTTTCTAGGCCACAGTTTTCTTAGAATCACTTATTTAAAGTTTAGAATGCAAAACATAATGCACATGCAAAGGATACCTGTTGGCAGTATTGTCATTTAACTCTTTGATTTTGATTAAAACTTGGGTAGTTAATGGGGCGCCTGGGTGGCTCAGTTGGTTGGGTGACTGCCTTCGGCTCAGGTCATGATCCCAGAGACCGGTGATCGAGTCCCACATTGGGCTCCCTTCTTGGTGGGAAGCCTGCTTCTCCCTCTCTCACTCCCCCTGCTTGTGTTCCCACTCTCACTGTGTTTCTCTCTGTCAAATAAATAAAATCTTTTAAAAAACAAAAAAAACTTGGGTAGTTAAATAATAGAGTACTGAGTGCCCCAGAAAGGCACATATGAATAAACAAAGGGAGGCAAGCAAAAGAGAAGTAGGAAGAAATTGTCTTAAATCTATTCATTTTTAATGGAAAATAATTTTTTAATATTTTTACTCCCAAAGCTTAAGGCTAGTTTTAACTCAGACTGATTTTTGTTTTCAGTTGTATTTCCTGATTATCATTCCAAGTTTGTCTATGATTCAAAAGAATGAAACATTAATTTAACATAGAGTACTTGGGGGTTATTTTTCAAGCTGCTTGGCTTCTGCATTTTGCTTTCATTTATTTTATTTTTTTTTTTTTAAGATTTTATTTATTTGACAGAGAGAAACACAGCCAGAGAGGGAACACAAGCAGGGGGAGTGAGAGAGGGAGAAGCAGGCTTCCCACCGAGCAGAAAGCCCGATGTGGGACTCGATCCCAGGTATCCAGGATCATGACCTGAGCCGAAGGCAGTTGCCTAACCAACTGAGCCACCCAGGCGCCCTGCTTTCATTTAAATTTGAAGTTATCCTAACCCTTTATTCAAAGAGGCAGTTGACTCTGATTCTGACTTAAGTTTTAGAGTCTTTTT
The DNA here is from genome assembly GCA_004023965.1 of Spilogale gracilis. Classification (NCBI taxonomy): domain Eukaryota; kingdom Metazoa; phylum Chordata; class Mammalia; order Carnivora; family Mephitidae; genus Spilogale; species Spilogale gracilis. Next base: position 90,111 of record PITA01000937.1, read on the forward strand.
TTTTTTTTTAAATATTCAAGTATTCTCTATTCCCACTGTGGGGCTCGAACTCATGACCCCAAGATCAAGAGTTGAACGCTCTACCAACTGAACCAGCCAGGTGCCCAAGTTTTAGAGTCTTAATTATGATTTATCACATACATATTTTTTTTCAGTGTTTTAAAAAAAGACCTCTATGTTTACTTTCTAGACTGATTTTGCACGATTTAGTGGAACAAATGTGGAAACAGACTTTGTAGAGGTGCCATCACAAATGCTTGAGAACTGGGTATGGGACATGGATTCCCTCCGAAGACTGTCAAAACATTATAAAGACGGAAGCCCTATTATGGATGATCTCCTTGAAAAACTTGTTGCTTCCAGACTGGTCAACACAGGTATGACGTGTAATTTTAGAAAAGTAAAATGCATTAGAATTGCTTAATAGAGAATTGCTGGCCTCTTCTTCTATAGAACATATCTCCCCTTTAATAATGATGGTACCCTCAGAGTGCTAACCTGGGGAGGGAGGACCACTAACTATACTGGGATTGTGTCCAAGGGGGAAAAAAAAAATCTCCTTTTAAATCTTAAATGAGATACCTTGCTCCCATTTTGTAGTGTGTATTACAGCCATCAGTTTTTGAAATCTTTGATCTTGTGATACTGGAACACATAGTTCTCTCTTCTCTAAAACATGCCCAAACATTCTTATGATATTAGGTCTTCTGACCTTACGCCAGATTGTTTTGAGCAAAGTTGATCAGTCTCTCCATACGAACGCATCGCTGGACGCTGCAGGCGAATATGCCAAATACTGCAGAGAGGTTTTAGGTGTCACCGCTACTCCAGGTACGTAAATACCAAGACCTGAGTTTATTTTTTCCGCCAGGCATGGGTATGCTCCTCCCAGCCCTGCCAGGGAAGGTAGAGTTTGTCAGGCAGCTTACCTTGTTATCATTTGTTTCTGATGCCTATAATCAGGCCCTGACTTTCAGATAAGCTGACTGTGTCCATATGAGTTATCCTGTCCATGTGTGCTTGAAGGAGAGGTGGCACCTGCTTTGCAGCATTTTAGTGTAATCAGGCCTGAGCAATTGGCCTTCACCCCAGAGCAGAGAACGCCATTCACATCTGGCAGCACCCACCAGTCTCCTTCCTGCATGTATGTACCACGACTCCCCAGTGATTTCACTAAGAAATTGGCAGAAGGGGCAGTTTTAGAAAGAAGCACAAACTTCTGCCTTGTTTCTGTTTTTGGTTCTGAGATCAGTTAAGGCAGCGTAACTAGCACTTCCTAACCCAATATTTATGGCATTCATGTGGGTGAGTGGTGCACACACGTGTGTGTCACGTTTATATATTTCCAGCCAACATGAAGTTGTTCCCGTATAGGTAGTTCAGTAAGGCGACTTTTTTCATCAATGAAAGTTGTTATTTAAATGAATCCATCACAGGTCAGAAGGTCAGAAGAGTTAACTGAGTCCATCCAGGCTCCTCACTTCCTTTTGTGATCAGTTTATAGTAGACCATACAACTTTGTGCCTGGGGCCACTTTGACAAAAATCCTTTTTAAAAGTAGCCCTAAAGGTAGACTGAGTTGGTAAAACCTTTTTAGCTTTTTAAATAGAGTTATTTTTCAGTAATTATGACCATGAAATAAGTGCCATTCTAACACATTTTAGATATAAAGGGCTGTGACAAAGAGTAGGCTTATGATTAGAGTACCTGTGAGGGGTAAGAAAGGACTGAGTAGTTCTGAAACACTGAGCTCTCTGATGGGTGTGGACAAAGCCTCTGAAACTATTGTTAAGTATTCCCGAGCTCAGGGCCGAAACCGCCCCGGGGTTGAGTCATCACCGCGGAGACATTTGTAAACATCTCTGCGGGGTGCACAGGTAAATCCCCGGAAGTACTACAGGTAGGATCCTGCTTGTCTTTTCTCCCCAGTGTCTGGACTCCCCAGAGGGAAATTGTAGCCAGCTGATTAACCTGCTTATTAACACTGGCCATCACATTGATTGAAATGTATCTTTCTTTAAAGGCACAAATATGCCAGCCACTTTTGGACATTTGGCAGGGGGATATGATGGCCAATATTATGGATATCTTTGGAGTGAAGTATTTTCCATGGACATGTTTTACAGCTGTTTTAAAAAAGAAGGGATAATGAATCCAGAGGTATTGTATTTTCTTTTCTCCTTTTGTTAATTTTGCAGTTGCTCCCTCCCATTTAATTCCTAGTGTAAAATATTTTTACACCTACATTTTAGAGTGAGAGATTTGGTAACAGCTTTTAACTTTTAAGTCTTGCATCTTTTCGTATGATACATCATTAAGTTGTAGAGCACAAGTGATTAACTCTAATTCTGCAAGTTAAAAAAAAACTACTGCATTTTCTTGCTTGTTAACATTCCAGTATATTGCATAATTAAAATTCAAAGCTTTGTTTATGCATTTGAGCATTTATAGCAGCTAGTTTTGACATGTGCCATACAATGTTTTAGTTTTATAGGAGGTTGGGAAAGAAAGGTAAACTCCTTCCTGATAGAGATGGTCTCCTGTGTTCTGATACACTGTACACAGTTTCTTTTTTTTTTTTTTTAAAGATTTTATTTATTTGGCTGAGAGAAACAGCCAGAGAGGGAACACAAGCAGGGGGAGTGAGAGAGGGAGAAGCAGGCTGAGCAGGGAGCCCGATGCGGGGCTCGATCCTGGGACTCCGGGATCATGACCTGAGCCGAAGGCAGTTGCTTGACCAACTGAGCCACCCAGGTGCCCCTGTACACAGTTTCTTTATACATTTTCTGTGGGAGGTGCCCTTTCTCTGTGGCTGGCATACCCCACCTACTATGTAGTTTGTACCCAGATGCCTCTAAGTAATTTAAGCTGCTTCATTAACCTGAGCCATTCCTTTCTGCGTATAGTGAATTGCCTGCCAGGTGGCCTCCAGCCAAACCTTCCTGAATTATAGTCCCCAGTCTCCACTCTTGTTGAAGACTCAAGTGTCAGATTTTTTCTAGGGTTGATGCATTTTCCAGTGTGCTTTTTGTTCTGTTTGATTCAGAAATTAGAAGAACAAATTATCAAAATCAGGCTCTCTGGGCTTATTTTCGTCAACTGATTTGTTCCCCCAAACTTCATGTATCTTTTTTTTTTTAATATTTTATTTATTTATTTGACAGATAGAAACACAGCTAGAGAGGGAACACAAGCAGGGGGAGTGAGAGAGGGAAAAGCAGGCTTCCCACCGAGCAGGGAGCCCGATGCGGGACTCGATCCCGGGTCCCTGGGATCATGACCTGAGCCGAAGGCAGTCGCTTAACCAACTGAGCCACCCAGGCGCCCCAAACTTCATGTTTCTGGATTGCATAGTGCCTCACACATATATACTGAAATAGATTGCTGTAATTTAGACTACCCTCCCCCCACCCAAAAAAAACCCCACCTCCAGGGCACCCACATTCTATACGCTAGCCTTTCTAATCACACCATCTTCCATCCCATCCTGCCCAGAATCTTAGGTCACTGTACGCCTCCTTCCATTCCTTGGCCATCCTCTTACAGTGGTCAACCACTGATTGTTCTCATAAATATCTTGACTTCTGCATGACCTTCAGCCAAGTGCCCAGCCCTGGATTCCTCAACCACCTCACTTAGAGATGGTGCCCTTGGGATTTGGAGCTTTCCGGAGAAGATTGTGTGAGTCTGTTAACATGCCCCACTACAAAGTCGTGCTGTCCAACCTGTCTGAATACCCAGTGTTACTCTGCTGTCCTGTCCACCTCCCTTGTTGAGTCCCCCTGAGTCTCTCACTACCTCTCTGTTCTCCATGAAGAAAAGTAAGTCCATCAAGACCAAGTACTTCATTTTTTTTTTCCTCCTCATATACTTCAGTACATATACTTCAGTACCCTTCTATCTCGGATGTCTCTCAGACCAAGCCTTACTGTTTTGCCATCTTGGGAAAAAACTGGGGTTATTTCTACTGATTCTGACAGCCCTATAGCTACTACTCAGTTGTTCTTCCTTTTACAGCCTAATTTCTTGCTGTAAGGAACAGTCTTGGAAACCTTCTTTAATCTGGTTTTTGCCTCCACCAACTGAACTGGAAAGTTACTCTCTCTCTCTCCAGAGTTACCACTGATGACCCAGTTGCAAACTTCCAAAGGCCCTTACCTACCGTTTTCTTTCTTTCTTTCTTTCTTTTTTTCTTTATTTCCTACTTGTCATTCCTCTCCTTGTTCACAGTCCTTAGCTTGGCCATCGAATCCCTCCCTTACTTTCCAGATCTCTCTGTGAAGGTCTTTCACCCTCACAAATTTGTTCATTCTTTCTTCCACCTAAGATGTGTGCCTTCTCGTCTATGCCTCTTAAAAATTTTACCATTCTGAAAGGCCCGTATCAAATGGCCCCTCACTTAGGAAGTCCTCCAATCATTCCAACTACAAGTGGCCTTTCCATTTTTTGAAGAGCGGAATGGACTTGGGCATAAAAGAAAGGGCTTCGACAAGCTTTTTTTTTAATGTCTAGAATTTTTTTCTTTAAGATTTTATTTATTTATTTGATAGAGCAAGACATAGCAAGAGAGGGAACATAAGTAGAGGGCATGGGAGAGGGAGAAGCAGGCCTTCTACCAAGCAGGAAGCCCGATGTGGGGCTTGATCAGGACCCTGAGATCGTGACCCGAGCTGAAGGTAGACGCCCAACAACTGAGCCACTCAGCCAACTCTCACACAGTGTGGGGAAAAAACGAAAAAATGCAGCTTATAAAATATTTTGTACCACAGAATGTAAATTTTTATTTTAAAATGTACGTTGAGAAAAAGAGTACATCAAAATGTCATTCCTAGCTTCGCCTGATAACTTGATGAGTGATCATTAAATATTTTTCTGTGCTTTTTGTAGAGCATTTCCTTATTTTTACATAGAACACATATTATTGCAGAAATTGGAAAATGATGATCAAAGAGGCACAAGGTCTAGTCATATCAGGAACGATCATGACCTGTTACTGGCTCTTACTAGTTGGTGAGGCTTCTTGACCTAAGTGCTGCAGTACCTTTCTTAATTAAGCTTTCCCACTCGCCTCCTCCGTGTTTACACTCACGTGGCCACATCTCCAGGACCCTTCACCTCTTCCATTTGTCCAGGTAACAGCCAAAGTGCTGATCCTAGTGGACCCCAGGGATCTTTCACGGCCAGCAGACTCGGTCCCTGCCACTATGCTTCTCTGTACTTCCTCTTATTCTCAGGCTTCACAGCTTGGCAGGCAGCCAGACTACTCTTAATTTAGCCCAGGGACCTGGCCTGAACCTCAAGAAAGCAAAATTCCCACAAACTTGGAATTGTTGCCTTATAATGTTAAAAAGTTTTCAGTTTTACTGTGATTCTCAATTTGACATTGCTGTATGTTACTCCTTTAATGCCAGGAAGCTCACTTTAATCCCTTCCTTTTTCTTTCCTATCCAATACTCTGGGATAGCATGTCATTTCTTGTTCCCGTGCTGTCATAACACTAGTGAATCTGGCTCCAGTGACCAAGGGGAATGAATCCCTGTGCACCCCACCCTCAGACTCTTCCCTGCCATGGCAAATACTAGAACAGCTTTTTAAATAGCCGTTTTGTTCCTTCCTACAGTGTACTGTTCATTTGGTTTTGTTTGCTTTAATTTCTTTCTTTTTTCTTTTTTTTTTGGCAAATGTTTGCTTTAAAGTAATACCTGATTTACAAAATTCAAATACCTACTTACTATTGAGAAAGTAATCCCATTCTACAAAAAAATCAGTTTGTTGTGATGAAGAGAAAGATTTTTTTAAGTTTATTTATTTGTTTGTTTATTTGTTTATTTTTAGTAATCTCTCCACCCAATATGAGTCTTGAACTCACAATCCCAAGATCAAGAGTTACACACTCCCCCAACTGAGCCAGCTAGGTACCCCAAAAGAACTTTTATAGTATAAAGAAATAGTGCATTTGCTCTGAAGTCATCGGTATGAGATCAATCATAATGTCTCAAGGCCCTCACCCTCCCTAGTAGGTCTTGTGGTTTTTTTCCTCATCACTGAATTCTGCTGTATTTTCTAGAATTGCAATGTTTTCAGTAGGAAAGGATGAGTTATTGCCCAACACAGTGAGTTAAAAAGACTGTTTCCCAAAGCCATTATAAAAATTCTGTAATAATAAGGATAAATAATAGACTCTAGAAACTTTCAGTAATAAACCACAACAAAAGCAAGCAGACAAATAAAAGGACACCTTGAAAGGAAGGAGAACTAGACTGTCTTAGATTTCTTAATAAGCATCACAATTGAGTACATATTGGTGCCACTGTAGCTATATAAAGTTGACACCTTTTTCTTTTTAATTGAAGTATGGTTGACACATAATGACATGTTAGTTTCACCTAGTAAGTGTTTGAATCATTTTGGGAAGATAGTGGTGTGGCCTTTCAAGGAATCAAGCCTGCTATTCTTAGTCCCCAGACTCCAGAGAAGCTGGAATCTAAAAGATGATGGACTGTTGACATTATTGGTCCTGGCCATTGATATCAACAAAAGAACATCTCCGGGCCTTTTCTCTATAATCTCTTCCCACCCTGCAAAGCTCAAGGTCTGCTCTGAGAAGCATTTCAGATCTTAGCAAGCCTACTCACTGACAAAGCAATAATAGGAAGGGTTATATATAAAGTTGCTTTTTTTTTTTTTTTTAAGTAATCTGTACACTCAAGGTGAGGCTCGAACACACAACCCCAAGGTCAAGAGTCAGATGCTTTACCAACTGAGCCAGCCAGGTACTTGAAACCTATAGTCTTTTGAATACCAAATGTAGCACTACCATATTTTATGTCACAATGCTTTCATTCTGTTTTGAGGGCTTCTATCAAAGTATTAGAATTAGCCACTTACCTATAATAGTCAGAAGTTTGCTACCTCTGATTTTATTTGTGATTCTCTGTTTTCTTCATTGTGATAAATAGACCATCTTAACTATTTAGTTTGTTGAATATATTCTAAAGTCTTTGTTTCTTGTAAATATTTCGAAGTCTCATCATCAGACATAGCTTTGCCTTCTCCAGCTGATCTCTTAAATAACTATGGAAGGGAGCTACTTAGGAATAACCCTTTTGCAGCAAGCTGTAGGTGCTCTTTGAGGATATCTTTAAGGTCACCAAATGTGGTTTCAAAATACAGCAGCTAATCATAGGGTTAAAAAGGGGGGGGGCATTTTAACTAGGGCCATTTCTTTTTATAAGGCAAGTTCATTGTGGGAAAATATCCTAAGAGGTAATAGACATTGTGGACTCAAAGACAATTATATTATTAAGCTAGAATTATCTTCTACCTCTTTGGCATTTAGAGAAACTGGCTAACCTTTGTTTTTCTGTCAATGAAGAAGAAATAAAATCGAGTATCAGTGTATTTTAATCTGTAACATCTTAAGGAAGTGGCTAGATCTTCATGTGCAGTAATAGACACAGAAACATGATGAATATGAGGTTAGCATGCAAAGGAATTACCTGACAGAGAATGTGTAATATAAAGCTAAGTGTTCCATTGCCCTTCAATCAGAATTCTAGTCCCAGTTCCTGCTACTATGTGTTGCTAAGGGCGAATATGAAATTTCCTCTCCCGCAGGTCCTTCCAAATGGATTAACTTCTGCTTCAGCTCTTCTGATATACCACCTCACAGCTGATTTTTCTTACACTTCAGCTTTTTGTAACAGACTTAAATTTTGCCTGATTTAAGGATAAAGGAAGGAAATGGGAATGATTTCCAGCTTACTTCTTGCATATTTACAAGGCCAGACCTTCTAAGTCTTGAATCCCAACCAACTGGAAGCAGTTTTTCTTTGTGTTCCGACAGCCCTTCTCTGTATTTCTCTTTGAACCCTAATGATCTGCCTTGTTAATTGTCTATTCCTTTATCTCACCTCCTAGATCATAAGACCCTTGTAATAGGAGCTGTTTTATTAATTTTTGTGTGTCCCCTGCTTCAAAACTGTTACATTTAATTATGGTAGTTCTGTCCATCCACCTCCCCCTCCCCCAGTACGTCCTACTGCCCAGGCTGCTTTTTTTTTCCTTTCTCTAATCTCTCTCCCGATAAATAAAGATGTATCTGTCTACCCTCACAAATTGAAACTTTGCTTAAGGTTTCCAGAAGGCCTCTTCTAATGAAGCAAAGATTCCTACCCACTGTTCTCATTGCCATCTCCCTGACTACCAGCACCAAACTTTGACTCTCTTCCTTTTTCTTTATTGTTGTCCAAGGTATTCTTTTTCAACCCACAATCTCCCCACCCTCATAGAAAACAAAGGGTGTGCTGTTGGGAAGGGGTTCACAGATGGGCTGTGGAGGGAAATGTTTCAAAGTCCACTTTTTTTTTAAGATTTTATTTATTTATTTGACAGAGAGAAACACAGCCAGAGAGGGAACACAAGCAGGGGGACTGAGAGAGGGAGAAGCAGGCTTCCCGCCGCGCAGGGAGCCCGATGTGGGGCTCGATCCCGGATTTCCAGGATCATGACCTGAGCCGAAGGCAGTCGCTTAACCAACTGAGCCACCCAGCTGCCCTTCAAAGTCCACTTTTAAAGTTTCCCAGTGAACCTATTAGATGCCTGATCGTCATCACCTCTGCTCAGGTGGATGCTCTTTGCCCTGATGCCTGTTGCCCAGGATAGGAAGGAGACAACTCTGGCTCTCCTCCCCAGAGTCAGTCACAACAGGAAGGAGGGAGGACTGGAAGGCAGTGGAAATTTGCACATGCTGCCTCACAGATGTCTGAGATAGCAGGAGACCCAAGCTGTTGGCCATTTACATATTCTTGTTACTGATAGATGATGGCATCCTTCTTTCGTGTTATTATATTGTTCTTAAAATATTACCTCAGGGGGTACCTGGGTGGCTCAGTTGGTTGAGCATCCAACTCTTGATTTCGGCTCATGTAGTGATCTTGGAGTCATGGGATCGAGAGTCCCAGGTTGGGCTCTCTGCTCAGTGGGGAGTCTGCTTCTCTCCTTCTCCCTCTGTCCTTACCCCCTCCCGCTCATGCACACTCTTTCTCTAAAATAGATGAATAAATCTTTTTAAATAAATAAATAAATAAAATATTACCTCAAATAAAGTTTATATATTCTTAGATAAAATGAGTGACTTGTCTCTCCTACTTAATATTCCTACTGAATTAGGGAGTCTATTTCTTATTAATTATGGAGATCAAGTCTCTTGTGCTTTTTTTTTTTTAGCTTTATTAGGAGACAGAACTAATTGTTTTTTGACTTTAAATTTATTTTATTTTTTCAATGTTCCAAGATTCATTGCCCATGCCCCACACCCAGTGCTCCATGCAATAGGCGCCCTCAGTACCCACCACCAGGCTCTCCCATCCCCCCACCCCCTCCCTCCAAGTCCCTCAGTTTGTTTCTGTGTCCAAAGTCTCTCATGTTTCTTTTCTCTCCCTGAATTACCCTACTTCCCATTTCCTTTCCTTCTCCTACTGTCTTCTATATTACCCCTTATGCACCACAAGTAAGTGAAACCATGTGATACTTAACTTTTTCTACTTAGCTTATTTCACTCAGCATAATCTCTTCCAATCCAGTCCATGTTGCTACAAAAGTTGGATACTCATCCTTTCTGACGGAGGCATAGTATTCCATTGTATATATGTACCACATCTTCTTTATCCATTCATCTGTTGATGGGCACCTTGGCTCTTTCCACAGTTTGGCTATTGTGGCTGTTGCTGCAATGAACATTGAGGTACATATGGCCCTTCTTTTTACTACATCTGTATCTTCAGGGTAAATAGCCAGTAGTGCAATTACAGAGTCATAAGGTAACTCTATTTTTAATTTTTTAAGGAATCTCCACACTGTTTTCCAAAGCGGCTGCACCAACTTGCATTCCCACCAACAGTGTAAGAGGGTTCCCCTTTCTCCGCAGCCTCTCCAACACTTGTTGTTTCCTGACTTGTTAATTTTGGCCATTCTGACTGGTGTAAGGTGGTATCTCAGTGTGGTTTTGATATGAATTTCCCTGGTAGCTAGTGACGCTGAACATTTTTTCATGTGTCTGTTAGCCATTTGTATATCTTCTACAGAGAAGTGCCTCTTCGTGGGAGACAGAACTAATTTTAAGGAGATGCCAAACCAGGAATGCATCTGTGACCCTGCTGTGTATGTGAGATACTGAGCATAGGGCCATAATGAGAGGGGTGAAAATGAGAGGAGAGATGAATGACCACTGAGAAGTACTGAGTGCCCCTGGATGCCATGTGTTACACTAGGAAGTGGGCAGTGTACTGCAATCATCTCTAATTCCTCATCAACTAAGTAAAGGAGGCATATTTCTAGTTGACAGGTGAGGAAACCAAGGCTCATGGTCACAGAGCTGAGGGTGAAACCAAGATTCGAATTTGGCCCTGACTCCCAAACTCCTGACCTTGTTTTAGAAAACATCACTGTTAGGATTCACAGTTGCCAGTACATTAAATCTTCCAGGATTAAAAACCTCACAGGTGGCTACTGTGACTTAACTTTCATCGAATAGTTAATAGAAGCTCTTACTATGTGCAGATGGACCTGAAGGATTTCTTTCCGCATGAAAATGTCTATGGTTGTCTTACAAATTCTCGTTCTGCTTTCCTCTCAGTTCAAGTTTCTTTATTATGTAAACCAAATAAAACAATTTAGGGCAAAGACTCCTTCGCCCTGTGGCATATGTCTCTCAGACGGTGTTCTCGGGTACCTTCCGAAAAACACGAAAATTCACTTAACTTTTCTTTTTGTGTTGTTGGGGGGTTTTTTGTTTTGTTTTATTTTAAAGAAAAGCAAGATCCTATTACCAAAATGACTCTTAAACTGTTCTCCAAACTTCATTGTGAAGGAAATGAAACTATTAAAAGGCCATTGCCCTGTAATTCAGGAAATTGAATCACCTTGTTTGAAGCCATAAGCAGCTCAGGACTGGAGCTGTGCAGAGCCCTGTACTGCGCGTGACACAGAACAGCACCCGACTCCCCAGTGGTTGGACTGTCCCATGGAGCCCTGAGCCGCCTCCTCCCAGTGCCAGGCAGCTCAAGGGCCCGCTTTTCTTTGCTCCCTAAAACCACAGTCCTCTGTACAAATGAGACTGTTTTGTGAGATACCAGCATTGTAGGAGATTTATTTTTTACCTTAACCTAGATTTTCACCGACGTCCCTGTAATGTTTGTGGGATGAAATGTCTTTTAATAAGTAAAAGAGTCTCAGATCTTGAGCATTAAGAATTTATGCAGGTAAATATTAAGTATGGAGTTGAATGATGAGTACATGGGGTTCATGACCCTGCTTTCTCTGCTCTTAGTATATATTTACATTTTTTTCCAATAAAAAAGGATTAAAATATTTTTGTAATTCTGCAGATGAATTTAATTCATGTTTTCTAAGTTCTTCCTCTGCTGCTATGGTCTTTCTTCCTCAGACTGCCCAGTCTCCAAGCTGATTCAACACTCTAGGCAAATGTAAGCACATTGGGCAATGAAAGAAAAGGAAGGGAGGGAGACTGTGTTTGGGCTCAAGAGCCCTGAGCTGCTACTTCTTAGAGTAGTAGAGTCTTGGGCGCCTGGGTGGCTCAGTGGGTTAAAGCCCTCTGCCTTCAGCCTAGGTCATGATCTCAGGGTCCTGGGATCAAGGCCCACGTCAGGCTTTCTGCTCTCTCCTCTCTCTCTGCCTGCCTCTTTGCCTACTTGTGATCTCTCTCTCTCTCTCTCTCTCTCTCTCTGTCAGATAAATAAATAAAATCTTTTTTTTTTAATTTTATTTATTTATTTGGCAGAGAGAGAGATCACAAGTAGGCAGAGAGGCAGGGAGAGAGAGGAGGAAGCAGACTCCCTGCTGAGCAGAGAGCCTGATGCGGGCCTCAATCCCAGAACCCTGAGATCATGACCTGAGCCGAAGGCAGAGGCTTTAACCCACTGAGCCACCCAGGTGCCCAAATAAATAAAATCTTAAAAAATAATAATAATAATAAAGTCTATGGCCAGAGTAGCCATCACTCACATTTTAGGTTTTCTCTTACTATCGTAACAGTCATGAATTGCTGCAGACCAAGTAAGAAACTACATGTCATTTTTTTTTTCCCTAAAGAACATTAAATCCAGCTCGAGGCCTTCATGATCAGGGTTTTCTCCTAGGAATGCAAATATCAGTGATTACTGACCCTACCCTTTTTAAGAAAATTTATCCAAAGCTTGTAAATAAAGCAACAAGATTACTACATGCCTTTTCAATGCCAGACTAGAATATTTCCCAACAGTCCCTTCTAAAGATCATTCTGTGTTTAAGCCCTCCACCTGTCCACTGTGGTAGCTACCTGTGGCCATCAAGCACCTGAAACGTGGCTAGTGCAACTGAAGAATTGGGTATGAAAGTAAAAAACACACTAGATTTGATGACTTACAACAAAAAGTAAATCTCAGTAATTTTTATATTGATATATGTTGAAATAATGTAGATATACTGGTTAAAATATTATATTAAAATTAATTTTACTGGGGTTTTTGTTATTTGTTTTACTTTTTTAAAAAAAGCAGGGAGGGGCGCCTGGGTGGCTCAGTTGGTTGGGCGACTGCCTTCGGCTCAGGTCATGATCCTGGAGACCCGGGATCCAGTCCCACATCGGGCTCCCTGCTCGGCAGGAAGCCTGCTTCTCCCTCTCTCACTCCCCCTGCTTGTGTCCACTCTCTGGCTGTGTTTCTCTCTGTCAAATAAATAAAATCTTTAAAAAAAAAAAAAAAAAGCGGGGAGTCTGCTTGAGGATTCTCTCTCTCGCTCTCTCTCTCTCTTTACCTCTCCCCTGCCCCTCTTCCTGCTTGTTCACACTCTTTCTTCCTCTAAAATAATAAATCCTGAGGAGTGCCTTGGTGGCTCAGCATCTGCATTCGGCCCAGGTCATGATCCTGGGGTCCTGGGATTGAGCCCTGCATCGGGCTCCCTGTTCAGCAGGAAGCCTGCTTCTCCCTCTCTCACTCCCCCTGCTTATGTTCCCTCTCTAGCTGTGTCTCTCTCTGTCCAATAAATAAATAAAATCTTTAAAAATAAAATAAAATAGGGGCGCCTGGGTGGCTCAGTTGGTTAAGCGACTGCGTTCGGCTCAGGTCATGATCCTGGAGACCGGGGATCGAGTCCCACATCGGGCTTCCTGCTCGGCGGGATGCCTGCTTCTCCCCCTCTCACTCCCCCTGCTTGTGTTCCCTCTCTGGCTGTGTTTCTCTCTGTCAAATAAATAAAATCTTTAAAATAAATAAATAAATAAATCTTTTTTTAAAAAAAGACTTAGTCCTATTGAGCAAATGATATTTGATACACATTTCAAAGTGTTACTCTGAAGTATTTATTTTATAGTATATTTAGAATTAGGCTTTACTTATTTGTCTTGCTTTGCTTCCCTAAAAGGATGATTAAAAGGAAGTGAAAATATTGAATAATACTGATTCTGAATATAGTTGTTTTCATTCACTCTGTTTGCTCATATATTTATGTAAATAAAGGCAGAATAACTGCAATGTGTTTTAAAATTCCAGGCCTCTTCCCCAAAGAAAACTTTACAAAGGCCCTTAGTCCTAGCTCTGAGCCCATGGAAGTATCTTACCCTACACTATGGGACATGTGCTGTTGTCCTATGGCCGTTCATAAAGACGAGGGGTTTTCTGTAAGCCCCTCTTAAAAACATTTGGCAGGCGTGGTGCCACTGTTCCCAGGTACACAGACCCCCCTGTTTGAACACTTGCTTTGCTAACCCTTTGAAATAGCATTGGAGATGGGCTAACATAAGAATCTGTTATACATTCCATTTGGCTGTTTTTTGTTCATCTGTTTGCTCACTGTTGAGACTCTAAGGAGACAAGACAGTAATTAAGAGGAATGTGGAAGACCAGAGTTTGTAAGATTCAGATCTATAGCTACCAAAACAAGTACTACAGAGCTGTAGTCTAAGAAGATCCAGACAGAGTAGAGTCCCTTTTTCTTCACCCTTACCGTTTTCTCTTTTGCATCTAGGGATTTTGAAAATCGCTTTAACAATGAATTATTAGGCATGATGTTTTATTTTATTAGGTTGGAATGAAATACAGAAACCTAATCCTGAAACCTGGGGGATCTCTGGACGGCATGGACATGCTCCAGAATTTCTTGAAACGTGAGCCAAACCAGAAAGCATTCCTAATGAGTAGAGGCCTGCATTCTCCTTAAACTGGGGATCTTTGGTAGCAGTCCATGTCTGGAGGAGAAGTTGACATCGCCATGTGTTACTGGCCTGGAAACTGAAGGGAGTTTTGCAAATGAAAATTTAGATTTCTATTGACTGCCTTTTGTTTTTCGCCTTGAAAAATTTTGCAGAGGTAAATGGAACTATAAATACCATGACCTAAGGAAACACCATTAGAAAATAACTGTACTATAAAATTTCATAAAAATGGATTTGATTTCTTTTTATAAAAGTTTCATATGAATGTAATTTGATTTTTTACTATTGTAATCAAGATAATATAATGTAAGAGGGCTAAGAATTTTTAAATTGAATCATATACATTATATAATTTGATCCTTCTTATATCTTAAAGTTTTGTACTTGGGATTTCTGGACTGATAAATGAATCTTCACATTCCTCTGGTAAATATTTTCTTGGAGCCCTGCATCACCTTTGACCCTCTGTCTCATGGTAAAGTGTGACCTCTTTGCCACATACCTCAGGACCAGGGGAATATGCCTCAGTAATGCATTTATCTTTGTATTTCAGGTCTTATGATTTCCACCTTTCTGCCATATGTAAATTATGTTCTGCCATTGGGGGTTATCTTTTCTAAAGTCCTGTCAGAGAGTACCAAAAAAAGCATGAGTTTTAACTGAACTGCCCTAATATGTATTGCTTTTGCAATATATGTATTTATGTCAGAGGATTTTCGATCTTGTATTAGAGGTTCATTTCCACCTCAGCATATGAGACTGTCAGTCTTTCGGCATGTTTGCCAATTAGAGCAGTAAAGCACGTCCACGGATAGGTTTCTCTTCTTGTGTTCTGATAAGTGGTAGGAACTCTGCCTCCTTTACTGCCGTCTCATCCACAGTGACAGATAAACATGTCACAAATAGCAATATAGTGAAGAGAGCTAAAGCTGATGTGGCACAGAAAAAAGAGCTCAGAAACTGCAGAAGAGGAATGGGTCCTGGACAGAAGTCTTTGAGGACAGCTGCTCCAAAGTGTTACGTGTTCTTAACTCAGCCACAGGGAGGAGGCTCTTCGCAGCCTGTCTTGTCTGGTGATTTTATTTTAGGTGAACCTTTAGATCTCTTAACTTTCTTTTTTATGTGTCTAAATTCTACTTCTACAGCAGACCAGTAAACTCACAAAGTACTTACTTTTCCCTAGGAATCTACTCAATAAAGAAACCAAAACAGGATAATAAAAAAATTGTTTAATTAAAAAATCCAAACTTTAAAAGTACTCTGATAGGTCTTCCAGTTGTTTTCTACTGTGTGGCTGAGGTATGACTTTGTTGGTAAGGTAGAAACTTAAACAGATGGACTTTGTGCTAAATAAAAACGTAGATACATGTGTTTATTATGCTGCATAATAAAATTATAGACAGTGGGAAAAGTTAAGAGCTCTAACAACACAGACGAAAACTCTAAGCTTATGATTGCCAAGCGCATGCGTTAAACATGCACTTGAAATCCTGCCCTCCCTCTGAGATAATTGCATGGCTCTTCTCCCCCCCCCAAAGTAGTTTTTTTAATCTGTGGTACTTTTCTCATATCTTTTGTTTTTCCCCCAGACTGTTCTGTTTTCCAGTTTCAGACAAAAACTCTCTTCAGCTTTTTCTATTGCCTTTCTATGCGTCTCCTTAACAATAACTTTATCATTTTAAATCTTAAACTTATTTCACCTGGAAAAACTAATACTTGGTGTGAAAAAGGCTGCACACAATAGTTATTGTCCATGTCAGTGAGCTCACATTTCTTTCATACTTTAATGTTAAAGCTGAAATGCTAAGAACACAGAAGTGCTGTGATGTTTTTTATTTGAAATTGCATCTGATAAATAAAATCTTCCAAAGCATAGCAGTAATTTCAAATACTTATTCTTTAGCATAATTCAGAACTAATCATAACTCAAAAATATTTTTTAAAGTCTGTGGCCATTCATCTTTTTTTTTCAGATCGGAGCATAGAGTGTTGGTAAGGCATTCTGAATGGTAGATAAACTATAAAAATTGTCTTTAGCCAACTTACACTTCAGATTTGTACACTGAACAACATATAATAAAGTCTCTCTTAATTATTGATCCAGGAGATTTAGGTCTGTTTTGGGTTACTACAGAGAAGAGAAAGAAGAGTCATGATGTTATGCCACCTAACATAGACTTCTTTCCCTTTAGTAGGAATGCTACATGTTACCTAGATGAATATGAAAAATTATCTTGAAGAGTTATCACCTGAGCTATTTACGTGAAAATCTTGCTTTTCTACAGCTAATAGGATGACAGGTAAATATCTGTAGCTCCGTAGAATTGACAAACTGCATTGTGTAAGGAGCCAAAATAGAGAAAATATATTCTTAAATTTTTTAATTGATATGATTTGGTACTTGTACTTTCCTTAACTAGTAGGGATGACGTAGCTTTCTGCTTTCTCATTTTCCCTTTAGCCTTTGTGTACGAATTAATGTGTATAGCAGTCCTGCTGTCTGGTGGGTCATCTGGTTCGTTTATGACCATTTTTCACTTTTTCCTTCACTGTCATGCACAAGAAGAATTTTTCATGCTCTGTGGGAATTGAATTAAAATACTAATCCCCCAAATTGGGTTTAGGCATGGTTAACTGAGCCCCTAAAAGTGTTAAAAGAGAAACCCTGTTTCATCGACCAAGGCTTCTTTCTTCTCTCAACACAACATTATTGCAGTTATGTTTCTCCCATCCAGAGTTGGATAGCCCCTCAGAACTGAATATGCCTTCTCTTGAGAATGCCTGATGAGAGTAAAAAAAAAAAAAAAAAAAAAAAAAAAAAGCTTTCATTTTCTTTGAAAAACAGTCAATGTCTAGAGTTTACCTTTTCATGTGTCATTAATGGAGAAATTTACACGGGAAACAGATCCGCCTCAGCACCAGAAGTATCAAAGGCAAAGGGTAAAGGTTATAAAATCTAAATGCCAGATCAATGTAGCCTTTTCTGACACACCCACAATAAGACTTCAGATTTTACCTGAAAAAAATCTTGAAAATTGGAATAATGAACAGAACCCCTCGCATAATTGCTCTCCAGTGAGTGATTCTTGAGTTTTTATTTGGCTGAATTTACCTCAGAGTTGCCTTTCCTAACAAAATATAGGTCCAGTGCCTCTCTGTATGTACAAGAAAAAGGAAATGGTGACTATGACACAGACTCTCTTGTTTCTCCCCACATGACCTGGCACCCATTCTGACTGCTTATTTCATAGAGCTTGGAGGCTCACCTAAAATTGTACTACAGTGATAAAATGACCCTAGCGTTTGTTGTTGGAGAAATGGTTTGGCTTGGACCGGTTTAAAGGTACCACATTCACTGAATCCAACAAGATACTTGTGTCACTTTTGAAATCTTTGTGGCTTAAGATAGATAATCAGCTGCATGGGTTCCTAGCTATTGAAACAGCCTAAGAGAAATAATGGTTCACATTAAATTAAAGGAAATCTCCAGTCCTTTGAATGAAGACACAAATTCCGTAAAAGATATTATGAAGTTTACAGATAACAGATCTGTAGTGCTTAAATACGATATTAAGCTTTAAAATTATTTCAGTGCTGAGGCAAATTTAAGATGAAATTGGACACATTCCAATGCCAAGGTGAATGGAAGAGAAACAATAGTGATACTCGGGAAAAAAGACAACAGTTTTATTTGGCCAAATTCCAAATTTATTTGCCCGCCCACCTAGGAGGGGAGCAGGAGGTAAGAATGAAAGCCTGTAAGAGTGTGTTGGTGGAAGGTTGTGTCCAGATCAAAAGAATTCCTCTGGACTCAGATGTGCTAAGATCAGTCACAGCTAGAATATCATGTTCTGTTCCAGGTGTCACATTTTAAGCAGACTTTGGCCAAGTATTACAGTGTGTGAAAGAAAAGGAACAGGAAGGTGATGTCTGAAAATATTTCTCAAGAGAAGTACATTGAAGAAAGGGAAGTGCAGCCTGGAGATGAATTCAGAAATACAAATGATAGATAGCTGTGTGCAAATATTTAAGGGTATGGGAGAGAGAATAGGGTTATTCTGCAGTTGCTCCAGAAGGCAAAGCTTAGAGAAATATATAAGGAAATATAAGGAGGTTGTTGCTCAAGATGAGGAAGTGGTTTCTAATAATTATTGGTGATTGCAAATACATTGGGCTGCTGTAAATGAGGATTCAAATAAAGCCTGTGGCTTCCAGGAGTGTTACAGAGGGCCTTCCTCCTTGAGTAGATATTAATATCAGATCAGTTTCGAGGTCTCCCCAAAGTTTAAGATGCAACAAACATATAATCATTAGAAAGACATCACTCAGATAAAGAAACGTTGACATACTTGGTCCTAGAAATGGCATGTCAATGGTTGCAGCTGCTCATACCACAGAGATAGAGTTAAGCGTAGAAGTTATTATCAGACTCCCTGTGGGTAATCTGGTAACAGGACCAGGGGCTAACAGTTGTATATGACCATAATAAAACCAAAGGTTCTTGCAATTGCATTTTCTTCCTTTACAGAATTTATAGTTGCTCTCTGCTCATTCCACCCATCACGACCTTCATCACACATACACAGAAGCAAAAATCTAACTCAAGGACCCGGTTCATTATGCATGTGCTCTACCATATTAGGACTTGCATCATTGTTTCTAGCCGCTGTCCCCCACAGTCCTTGACTCATAGTGAATAGTCCCTAAATATTTCTTAAACATACCTTCTTGGGCCGCCCAGGTGGCTCAATCAGTTGGGCGTCCAACTCTTTTTTTTTTAAGATTTATTTATTTATTTGACAGAGATCACACGTAGGCACAGAGGCAGGCAGAGAGAGAGGAGGAAGCAGGCTCTTTGCCGAGCAGAGAGCCTGGACCCTGAGATCATGACCTGAGCCAAAGGCAGAGGCTTTAACCCACTGAGCCACCCAGGCGCCCAAGCGTCCAACTCTTAATTGTGGTTCAGGTCATGATCTCAAGGCCCTGGGCTCAAGCCCCACATCGGGCTCCACACGTAGCAGGTAGTCTGCTTGAGGGTTCTCTCCCTCTCCTGCTTATCCACCTGCTCTCTCTCTCTAAAATAAATAAATCTTTTTAAAAAAATGCTTTCTTTAAAATTATTTTTTGCAATAAGGCTGCGTTGAACTACAATAACTGCACAATAACTATAGGTGAATCTAAAACTACATAGACAAAATTTTTTTACACCTTCCATATGAAGAGGCCTTTTTACCTTAGGAACTGAAAGACTTCTCTCTTGGGGCGCCTGGGTGGCTCAGTTGGCTGGGCGACTGCCTTCGGCTCAGGTCATGATCCCGGAGACCCGAGATCCAGTCCCACATCGGGCTCCCTGCTCGGCAGGAAGCCTGCTTCTCCTTCTCTCACTCCCCCTGCTTGTGTTCCCTCTCTGGCTGTGTTTCTCTCTGTCAAATAAATAAAATCTTTAAAAAAAAAAAAAAAAAAGAAAGACTTCTCTATGAAGTAGATGGAAAAAAATGCTTTTTGGGTTTTTTGTTTTGTCTTAATCACATTTTTAAAATTTATTTTTAAGATTTTATTTATTTGAGAGAGAGAGCAAGGGAGCACTAGCAGGCAAGAGACAGAGGGAGAGGGGAGAAGCAGACTCCCCGCTGAGAAGGGAGCCCAACAAGGGACTTGATCCCAGGACCTGAGCCGAACACAGATACTTAACCGACCAAGCCACCCACGTGCCCCCAAATCATGCAAAATATTTCTAAAGATTCCTCCACTTCTCTCTATGATTATGTACTCTAAACTTAGGAATTTCTTAATCTAGACTCTCTGGTTCCCTAGAAGATCTATGAAAAGAAGAGGGAAAGCAGACATCCATGATCGCCCCGAAATTTTATTAAAATTTTTGTGTATGTGGATATGTGTATTTTTCTGGGAATATGATCCATAGCATTAATCAGAAAAAATTGAGGATAATCTTAAACAATTTGTGTTGAAAATGTTGTTTTTTAATTCATTTTGAAGACTGTAAAGTATCATTATGTATCAGGCACTGTGCTTGGCTACAGAGGAACAAAAAAATGACAAAAATCCTGAGTTCAAGTTGCTTGAATGTAGTGGAGAAGACAAATAAGTTTATAATACATTGGAAAAAATCACAGAAGAAAGGGATGTAGAGGGGCGCCTGGGTGGCTCAGTTGGTTAAGCAACTGCCAACTCAGGTCATGATCCTGGAGACCCGGGATCAAGTCCCACATCAGGCTCCCTGCTAGGTGGGAAGCCTGCTTCTCCCCCTCTCAGTCCCCCTGCTTGTGTTCCCTCTCTGGCTGTGTTTCTCTCTGTCAAATAAATAAAATCTTAAAAAAAAAAAAAAAAAAAGAAAGAAAGGGATGTAGAAAAAGCCTTTCTGTTGTTTTTCTCAACACTGGTTGATTCCATGTACAATTCAACTTTTGTGGAATCCAATTTTATGATTATCATACCACCTGCCACCACAGACTTCTTTCTTTTTTTTTTTTTTTTTAATTTTATCTATTTGAGAGAGAGAGAATGAGCAGTGGGAAAGGGCAGAGGGAGAGGGAGAAAGAGAAGCAGACTCCCTGCTGAGCAAGAAGCCCAGTGCGGGAGCTCAAACCCAAGACCCTGAGATCATGACCTGAGCTGCAGGCAGATGCCCAACCAAGTGACCCACCCAAGCACCCCAACACAGACTTGTTTCTAACAAAATGGTTGATTTTCTCTTTTTAGCCTGTCAACAGTGGAACTAAATGATGCTCTTCCATCCCTGTTACATCAAGGAGTTTCTTAGGCCCTATGATTAAAGGATTTACAAGAGAGGAAAATACTCACTTTAGCCCTATCTATGTGTTCTGATCAAATAGTTATAAACCAGGGTGCCTGGGTGGCTCAGTCATTAAGCATCGGACTCTTGATCTCAGCTTAAGTCTTTATCTCAGGTTTGTGAGTTCAAGCCCGACATCAGGCTTCATGCTGGGCATGAAGCCAACTTAAAAATTAAAAAGAAAAGGGTTATAAACCTCTAGCCCTTAGAGGACTTACATGGGACTCCTCTTGACCTGATAAGTATAATATACCCAAGAGGCACTGGTACATCCTCTAAATCCAGAAAACACACCTTTAACTAAGATGCCATTGAGCTACATAAAGATGTTCCAGAGTGAGTCAGGATTCCTTACTTCCTTCTCCCATCAATGTTAATTTTCCATTACTACTAATAAGAGCTGAAGGAAAAGCATCCACTCTTCGATCCCTTACTGCCCATTATTTATAACTTCTCTAACTAGGGATAGCACTTAATTTAAGCAGATCATTGCAAGACAAAAAACTTCAGCTTTCCAAGTTTCATGACAACTTTTATACCCATTTCCTTGTGTTACACTACTGTGTTTAATCAATTTCCTGTTGATGAGCTTTTAGGACATTTTCACTCTTGAGGCATTACGAACAATGCTGCCAAGCCTATCTTTTCAAATATATCATTTTCCACAGCTGTCAGTTTATCTGTTAAATAAATTCTTACAAGTGTAGTTCCTGGTTCAGAGGGTAGAAGCATTCTAAGTATTGATAAATTTTATTAAATTAGATCACATTTCTTAATACTATTTACTACAATTGTTTAACATTGAGGTAGTTACTAAAGATAAATAAGGAAAAGTGACAATTAGCAAACAAAGCAAAAAAAGAAGAAATCTGTTGCAGTATCATTTATATTGCTTTCTTTTCCCCATTGGGTGATGAGAACTGAAGTTTACTTCTTTGGGAAAGTGGTAGGAGTGATTCCAGACAGGAATTTTCTTTCTCTATTAGTGATTGGATAGGTCCTACAAGGAATGTAAGACTCTATCCCAGAACAAAGCAGTCATCAGTCCTTTGTATTCAGGGCTAAGTGGGGAAAGCCAAAAGATCCATTTTGTCATCCCTGTCCCAAATCAGATGCCTTTCTGTGGTCTTAAACATTTGTGTGACTGACAAGTGGGACTTGTGTTGTAATTCACAATGCAATCACTGTTCTAAACATGCACATGGCCCACTCTGCCTCAGCTTCAATTCTAAAATCTTCAGCCAGAGGCTATTATCGTCTGTTTTGTTCAGTCAGCAGCACAGTTAGCCAGTGAATTTCCAACTGGGATCAGGTGGCAAGAGAGAAATTTCTCACACTTCATCTATCAATTCCTTATATACCCAGGCATATCTCTTCTCTTATGGGGCCCCTGTTGGGGGCAATTTTTCTGAAGCCATTTGGGAAGGTGACCCAACTTTACATTGCCTTTTTTTAATTCTGCCTTAGTTAAAGAGGGAAATAGGACTACTTGAATGTGACTTATCTAAATGAAGAGAGAACCTCCAAATTCACAGAGCTCAGTCCTTCTGTGGAATGATTTTCATGTCACTAATTCCTCAGTAGGTAAGCTACTTCCTATGGTCTAACCAGCCCTATGAAGGATCACTTTCTCTCCTGCCTTCCCTTTCTTTCATCTGTCTTTCTCCCAAAAGACTAATTACATGAATGGAAGATTTAAGCAAATGTCTCCAAATCCCAGAAGGAGCATGACAGAGGTCTGAGGCAAAATAGGTAGCTAGCGAAGTGGTGGACAAAGATATGGGTTGCTGCTTTTTAGTTTGAGGGCAGGGTCTTAGAGGGCTTTTCTCACAACATTCCATTTTAATTATGGTCAATATTCTAATGCTTGCATGCTAAATAAGAGGTTTGGAAGGACTAGAATAGGATAGATTATACACAACCACCCCTGTAAGTAAATGCCATCTTAAAATATTTGCAGAATGCTTACGAGCTCTCAGAGAATTGATTTCTTTCATAGCTCATCAACCCAGTTGTGAGTAAGATTACATCCTTGCTCCAGAAAGCCAGACTACCTGTTTGACCTTTTCTCTAGAAGTTCAGGGTAAGGTGGAAAAAACAGTCATTAAGCCCTAGTTAAATGTTTTGAATCCAAATTTAACTTTCCCCTAGTTATAGCCAACTGCTTTTATAAGGGTGGAGTGTGTGTGTGTGTGTGTGTGTGTGTGTGTGTGTGTGTGTTAACATCTACAGAGACCCGATTAGTTCCTCTGTCTACCTAATAAGATTCTCAGGACCGTGTCCAATTTTAGCCGGGCATGTTAGTACAGCAACACACTGTTGTCTGTGGGGCAAGTAGACAAAATGTCAGGACGCCTGCTGCATTCCTCTGGGATAATAGAAATGAAGTCATTACATCAGAAAATGGATCGTGTGCTCAGGATGTTCTTCTGTGTGAACACACTGGCTCTCCCAGGTTAAGTTCACTGAACAGCAGCTGGAAGGGTTCTCGTAGCTGGGAAAGGGTGAGGCCCAAGTGTCACTTAGAACACAAGGTTTCTGATATCAGAGCCGGGAAGGACAAAGGTTGGTAAGGAGGCTGCCATTTATCTGAAGGTAACCTCGGAGAGGTCAGTGTTGGAATGCAGGGTCAAGAACCCGGCAGCAGGAAGTGCTGGCTTGGGACCATTGCAGGACTCAGAGGAGGGGACACTGATATTTAGGAGAAGAAAGTCTTCCACTTCAAGATATACTTGATTAACAAATTATTATTGTAATTCAAGATAAGTAGGGGAAGTTTTGCTTTTCAAAAATAACATAAGAGAACAGCTCATTACTTCCAATCAATGTTCAGGTCTTACTAACCTTTATTAATAAAAGGGTATGAAGTTAGAAGAAAACTCCTAGAGGTTCCTGGCTGGCTCAGTTGGTGGAATGTGCAACTCTTGGTCTCAGGATTGTGAGTTCGAGCCCCCCATTTGGTGTAGAGGTTACTTAAGATAGAATCTTTAAAAAAAGAAAAAGAAAACTCCTAAAAACTTCCTTATTACCTCTTATGTATAGAAACTTGTGTAGTCTTGTTCTAATGGAACATTGCCAGAGTTGACCTTTACTGTGCATACCAGAGGAGTCCAGCTGTCGTCTTGAGACTCTAGAGGAAGCAGTAAAGGGAACTGTTTGACAAACTTGACAGACGTTTCGAACATTTCTAAACAGCCTAATCAATAAACAAAAGGATAAATGGTGCAGGTCAACTCTCTGGGAACCCAATACCAACATAAATAATTCTTCCCCATCCGACTTGTGTCTCAAGTCTTGGAAATTATCCTTTTTATCATGATTTCTATCTTGAATGCTTCTTTGTGCCCACAAACCCCAGCCTGCCCCTCCACCCTCTCATACAACATTCTCAAGCCACATTCTTTGGATAAAGAAAATACAGTTTCAGGGTGGGTTTTTCTCTTGATGCTAAGAGAAAGGTAAGTGTGGACAACAAGAGAAGTAAATGCTTATTCCTTTCCCATCTGGATTTTGCAAAGCAAACCAAGAGAAAATGGCACAGTCTCAATTAGCGTGTCTTTAATTTCCTCTTGTCTCTCTCTCACTCTCCTCAGAATTAAATGTACCCCATGTCCTCAACCAAAATGGAAATATGATCTCATGTTTGTTTATTGGGTTGCCTTTGCATTTCCTAGGACAATAGGGTGTAAATTTTGATCTACTGACCTTACTTCTTCCTCCAAAGGGAAAGTCCTCAGGGAGCTTGCTGTAAGCATATCCAAGTGCAGCTGAACCTCTTAGGTAGACACTGTGTAAAACTAGAGTGGTGCTTCAGCATACTAAAGTGGCATCATTCAGTAATGCCATCTCTGCACTCCAGGTGCAAGTCCAAGGATTCTGCTAAACAGAGTTGTCAAATACTAATTAAACTGATTGGTTACAGTGCTATTCTTAAAAACCTTCTGATCTTGGGATTTCTCCCATGAGAAGAAAGAGGGATATATTTATTCCATTATCCTTACAAGATACACAAATTCTGATCACGTTGGATAGTCAAGTGAGCAAAAAAAATACCAAGAAAAATTACTTTATCTCAACAGTTTGGAGAGAATGTGATGAGTGTGCTTATTTTTTTTCATTGTCATTTCACTTTGTCCAATAAATAATAAAATACATTTCAGAGGAAAAAGGCTAACCTCAATAAGACCTATGAAGATGAAGAGACTTGCAATAAACCCTACAATTTTCCATAATGAGGGAAAGAAAATGAATTTCCAATCTAGGGAATGGGATAAATTTAAGGAACTGGAGGGTTTCAAATGCATAGGAAACAGAAAGGAAAAAATAAATTACTATACTTCTGAAACCAACAATGCAATTCTACATCACAGCCATCAGACTGGCAGCAATATGATAAGATCTATTAAGGTTGAAGATGAACATGTCCAATAATCTCACTCCAAGAGAGGTAGCAAACTCTTCTGAATGTGTATCATGAAATATCTACTAGAAGGCTCACAATGGCTTTGTTTGGAATTGCAAAATAGTGAAAACCAAGAAAATATCCATCAACAGAAGAGTGGATAATACCCTGAGGTATATTTGAATAATAGACTATATTATAATCAGAATGTGTGAACCAAAGGTATGTATATAAATATAGGTATCACTTAAAAGAACACTGAGTCCCATTGTAGAAGGATATGTTCAGGTTAGTATTTATATAAAGTAATACCTGTGTGTGTGTGTGTGTAAATACTATGTATCTTAGATCTATACATAGTATTAAAAGTACAAAAGCATCCAAATGAAAATGGACACCAAATTCAGAATATGATTTCCTCTGGTGAGGGGAAAAAGAATAATGAATCTGGGAGAAATGTTCAGGGTGCTCCAACGATAACTGCAGCAATATTTTCTTTAAAAATCCAATGCAGGGATGCCTGGGTGGCTCGTTGGTTTAGCGTCCAACTCTTGGTTTCAGCTCAGGTCATGATCTCAGCAGCTCGGGGTAGAGCCCCAAATCAGTCTCTGTGCTCAATACAGAATCTACTTGAGATTCTCTCTCTCCCTCTCCCTCTGTCCCTCCCCCTGCTCATGTTTTTCCTCTCTCAAATATTTTTTAAAAATCCAATGCAAATATAGCATAATGATAAGGTTTTCTAAAACTTTGGTTTTTATTCCTTGAAATACTTTTTAATTTAAAAAAGTATAATACTTTTTTTTAAAGATTTTATTTATTTATTTGACAGGGAGAGAGAGAGATCACAAGTAGGCAGAGAGAGAGGAGGAAGCAGGCTCCCCACTGAGAAGAGAGCCCGATGTGGGCTCGATCCCAGGACCCTGAGATCATTACCTGAGCCTAAGGCAGAGGCTTTAACCCAGTGAGCCACCCAGGCGACTAAAAAAGTATACTACTTTGAGGGATTTGTCAAAAGATGGCTTTCAAAGCAAATTTTTACTAGTCCATCCAACCTCAGTCTTGCAATATACAAACATAGATAATTCCCACACTCAGACATTTTAAGGATGCCCCATGGGCGTCCCCACAAAAGCTAAAAATGAGCATTCTAATCCAATGAAAAGCAGGTTGGGGTTGTTAGAGGAAAAACATGAGAGTGAGGCCCTGAGTCCTGCTCTCATGGCCTCAGTGGTACTCTTGGCCGCAGGACTTAAACTAAGAGAGCTGGATTTGATTCCTGACTGCTCTTTCCTGGGTGGTAGTACTCAACCAGTGCTCATTACCATTCCCCTTTCTCCTCTTTCCTCACAGAGCCCAGATTCTCAAGTACATTGATTCATCTGAGGGTACTCCCATGGCCCTTGCCAATAATTGACTCAGGAATGGGCGTATGAATTCCTCCAGGCCGATGATAAGTGAGGGAATTTTGCTAAGGACTTCTGAGGATGGCTTCCTAGTTTTCGAGACAAAGGGACAGAAAGAAGTGGTCTTCTCCTCTGGCGTTGTTGTGTGTAGTGTTGAGGCTAAGAACTATATGAGGCTCAAGATGAAGCCAATACTTCATGAAGAGGAGAACCAAGAGAACTGCAGAGAAATGCAGTCAGTGCAGCTAGATTGTGTCAAGTCTGATGATCGCACCTCTGGGCATCCAAGTAAGTGGGCCAGCATATCTCTGTGTTATTTAAACCAGTTAGAAATGGGTTTTATTACTTATAGCCAAAGACATTCTAACTAAAACATTCACCCATGATTCAGCTTTCCTCACCCATATGTGATAATGTCTGGCCTGCCCTACCACCTCACTGAGTGGCATTGAAGCTCAAGGTAACCCAACATATGTGAATGTGCTTTGTAAACTAAAGTTGCCATTCAGGGGTGAACTGGTGCTATTTCTAATAATTTTGCTGTAAAGTTGAGAGAAAAATTTTAGTTCTCCATGTGAATTATGTATGTCTTAGAATGGAGTTGTTGGATTCATTTATTTTAAATGATACTTCAGAAACTTTATGAGAATGTGTATGTCATTCTTTGGAATCACATAAAGCAGTTATATATTTATAGTATCAGTTGAGAAGATCCTCAGCAAAGTTTTTACACAAGTAAAGGACTGAGGCATTTTAAATAGCCATTTATGTGAAAGGAGTTAAAAGCAAGGAAAAAAAGTTAAAAATCATTTGTAAAATATGGTCTCCTTACTTAAAAATTGTGGGATGTTTGGCATGACATGTCTGTATCTCAGCATTTGCTGTGTCTGACAGGGTTAAGGGAGAGAGTTTGGGTAGAGTACTTAGAGCAGGGCCTAACAGGTGACATAGTAACAGGCAGAATATAACAACCAATGCTTATAACACTGACTACATTCGAGACACCTCACATTTATCAGCTCATACACCAGAACTGGATGGTCGAGTTGTTGCAGTTTTAATTTTTAAAATGGCTTTTTTCTTTTAGAGGAAGTGTGATGTGCTTATTACTTTTAAAAAGTAAAACAATACAGCAAAGGATACAAATAAAATGGTCTGTCTGATTACCTGGGTGCTGAATGAGCTGGATAAGCAACCAGACCCATCTCGGTTGAATGTGGCATGTACACACGCACACACGTGCCTGTACACACAAGCATACGTATGAATGAGCAAACAGTATAGGTGTGTGTGTGTGTGTGTGTATACACACACTTATACATAAATTATACAGACATGTACACGTCTCTTTTTAGTAAGACAAAACAAATGGCATTTTAAGTATCTAGCTGATTCCATCTCCTAGGGGATAAAGAAGTAAGACCTTTTTTTAAGGTTTACTTCTTTATTTTAGAGAGAGGGAGCCCACACTAGCATGAGTGGGGCAAGGGGCAGAGGGAGAAAATCCCAAGTAGAGCCTGATAGGAGGCTCCACGTGGGGCTTGATCTCACAACCCTGAGATCATCACCTGAGCAAAATCAGAGTCGGTGCTTAACCAACTGAACCACACAGGTGCCCCAAGAAGTAAGACGTTTTCATTTTGTTCAGGATATTGCTTGAAAGTAATTAAGGTTTAGCCATGAAGCAGGTAACTAAATACGCCTTTACATAAATAAGATCAAGCTTTCCTTTTTCACTCGTCTTGTTTTTAATTTAAAGGAGCCCTCCATGGGGCGCCTGGGTGGCTCAGTTGGTTGGGCGACTGCCTTCGGCTCAGGTCATGATCCCGGAGACCTGGGATCGAGTCCCACATCGGGCTCCCTGCTCGGCGGGAAGCCTGCTTCTCCCTCTCTCACTCCCCCTGCTTGTGTTCCCTCTCTCGCTGTGTTTCTATCAAATAAATAAATAAAATATTAAAAAAAATAAAAATAAAGGAGCCCTCCATTCACAGTACATCACCACTATTTTTTTTCCTTGTAACTACTTACTCCTACCTAACACATCTCTTGTTAATTTGTTGGTTAACTCCCCTAACAACAGTCTTTTCTCTTTTTTGCTTTTTAGAAAACTTTAAACCTTACTTTTTTAATCAAAAAAAAAAACTTAATTGTGATAAATAAAAAACCACAGAACATAAAATTTACCATCCTGATCATTTTCAAGTATATGGTTCAGTAAAGTATATTCAC